>CM040986.1:11593432-11623397 GCA_022985145.1 Pangasius djambal | reverse complement strand
CCCTTCTATCAGGCTATAGACTTAACAATGTGAGTTATAGATACTAAAAAAAGTTAAAAAAAAAAAAAAAAAAAAAAAAAGAAGAAGCTAAAAACACTGAATACTGTGCATCAAATCTGTATATTACATCTGTATATAAAATTTTTAGGTCAGTGGAAAAGCAAAGTGAAAAAAATTCACTGAATCATTGATAGGTTTTGAAGAATGATAGAATGAAGAATGAAGAAAGGGAGGAACAATCATGGAGAAGGAAAGGCACAGAGGAAGGGGAAGAGAGAAGATGGGTGTCAGGGGAACAAAGCGCATAGATGAGTCTGGAAGAAAGCGACTAAAAAATGGTCATGGGCCAAACGGAATATAAAAAACAAAACAAGTATTTTATACTGTACGCAGAAATCAACCCGCTTTGTGTCACAGTTCCCATGGCAACAAGCACCATATACTCACATTTGTTTTTGTTTGTGTTTTGGTCCTGTCTCCACCCCTTTTCCATCATATGCTTGTTGCCTGATTGTATCCAGATGTTTTGTATTAGTTGTTTATCAGTTTGCCCATTAGACACTGTTGTGTCTAAGACTTTTGGCAGGGTCTGACTGATGTTATCGTATGTTCTTTAGCCTTGTTTTCCTGCTTTCCCCAGTTCCTCAGGTTCGTAATTCTAGTTAGACCTTCTGGTTTTGAGCCATGCCTCTTTTCTCATTTATGACTATGTATTACCTTCTGATTGTTATCTGCTTGTTCTCTGGCTAATTAGCAGCATGGTGATTTCACACACTTGCGTCCTGGCTCTACACTCACATTAGAGCCAGTGTAGCTGTTTGTGTGAGGTCGATGTGTGTCAGTTTTGTGTATGCAGAAGAAGTCTAGCAGTGAGGTCTTGCATTTACTGCAGGAGCCCACAATGAAGAATATGACAGTCTGTAGGTAACAAATAACTAAGTTTCTCAGCCACAAAGTGGTTAAGTGGGAGATAATGTTCTTAAGATAAAAATGACAGTGAGGAGTCTAAAAGGACTCCAAGATTTATAATCTGGAGGAGAATGTAATAAAAGTCAGTAATTGAGAGATATTTCGTTTTCTTTAGCAGGACTAAAGATGCAATCAGTGGCCTCTCAGCCAGCAGTAAGGCAATCAACCAGAGTGGGAGGAGATACTTTGTGAGAGAGGTCAGTATGTCTTTGCCTTTCTGTATTAAGAGCATAGTAGTGGAAGTGCAAATCATGCTGTCTGATGACAGCATATGGATATTATATCCATGCTTTGCCAACGCTGACAGCTGAACCTCAGGGGACACTATTGTAAGAGTTCCTAAACCTGCCAATTGACAAAGTACTGTCTGTGAGATAAGATCTAAACTAGAAAACAGGTTTGTGGCATAAAGTCAATCTTTTTTTTTATTATTATTATTTATTTAGTGTCACGGGATACTGTGTAAAAAGCACAGTTAGGTCCAGCAGAACATGTGTGCTTGTGTTGTCCCACAATCAACCAACAAAGTAACTGATAACACTAACCAGCGTGGCGTAAAAACTCTACTTATACCTAAAGCCAGACCAAAATTTCTGATAGATCACTGGGCTATATATTCTCTGATCTAAGATGATACCACATACCCAAGTACTTTGCCCAGGAAAGTGAGGCTAAAATTAGGTCTTTAGTTACTGACTGTGGTCAAAAGTGATTGATTTCAGTTTCATGTTGAGGGGAAAGCCAGAATAAAGAAAGATTTTCGTAACTGTTGTTTTAAGTGGGCACAGAAACAGAAGCCATGTTTTAAGCAGAGGAGTAGGCAGAGGGTCCAAGTGGCATGTGATAGCTCTGGATGCATTAATTATCCTTGCAGAACTTTCTTCTGTTGACCATGGAAGAAGGCGTAACAGACAGGGGTGAAAGATTGCTGAAATTATAGTTTTTTTTTTTATTTTTTATAAATCATGGTATGATATAACAGAAACTTTGACATCTAGTCCTATTCAAAATCTCCTTTCAGGTTTATTCCCTATGAAACATTACACGTGTTATTAAAAATAACAAGTATGCAAATTATATCTTATATAAGCACCATCCTTTTAATTATGAATGCTTTTTTTTTTTAAACTTACACCTATTAGACAAGAGATACTGTGATTTTCAGGCACAGAAATAGTAAATGAAGAATGTAAATTTTAAAGTAGAAACATTCTTTGTCCTGCCACAAAGAGCATTTTTCAATTTAGCAAATGCTTGCATTAATACACTAGCACAATATCACCTTTGCTGTTTTCTTTGTTTGAGTTTCCTTAGGAGACACCTTGTTGGCTTCTCCACTTTGGACTGCTCCACTTCAGTCCTGGATCCATCCCTTCATCAATGCATGTGCATCAATAACATTTCTTGGTTATAGTGTTTTCTTTTTCTTACTTTTTTACTTTTCTTTTTTGTTTGTGTTTTAACTGCAGTAAACACAAGCTCAAATAGACCTACTTACTTCTACCAACTTACCACCTCTGGCTTTGGATATAGATTTGGATTTAATTTTATATTTAGTCTTATGATGAAAGTACAGTTTTAGTCATATTTTAGTCATTTGGTTATTGTTAGTTAAAAAAAAATTACAACAGTTTCAGTCTAAACAGCTTTGTTCCCCAATGAAAGCTCAATTTTGTTTTTTTTTACTCTCAATTTTCCCAATGTTATTTTAAGTTTCCAAAACAAAAAACAAAAACAAAAAATCCCATGTTAGATGCAATGCCAAATCATTTTAGCATTAATACACTAGCACAATTACCATTACAGACTTACTAAGCCTTTCCCCGTCTTTTGCTGTGCTTAATTCTGTGCAGCCTCAGCACTTCTGAAAGGGCCAAGAGCATACAAGGAATATGCCTGCCCTAAGCAGGCGCATGCCCCTTTATGCAGATAGGATCTGAGCCTGTAAGGCGGGAACGTCCAAGCTATAGAACCTGGCGAATGTGGACGGCAAGGCCCAGCCGGCCGCTACATAAATGTCTGCTACGGACACACCACTAGACCATGCCCAAAACGAGGCCATGCCCCGAGTGGAATGGGCTATAACTCCTATGGGGCTTTGCAGGCCCAGGGAGGAGTATGCTAGCGCAATAGCGTCAACTAACCATCGAGAAATTCTCTGCTTTGTGACCGGAGACCCTTTCGGTGCGGCCACCAAATCATACAAAGAGTTGCTCTGACTGCCTGAATGGGGTGAAACGCTCGATGTAAATTCTCAGTGCCCTGACAGGGCAGAGAAGGTTTAACTCCTGGTCTTCTGCCGATGGAGGAAGCGCAGACAGAGTGATAACCTGTGCTCTAAACGGGGTGTAGAGCACCTTAGGAACGTATCCATGCCTTAGCTTTAGGTCGACCCTGGAGTCGTTAGGCCCAAATTCAAGGTAGGTAAGTCACCTACTCATTTGACCGATTCTAATGCCAGTAACAGGGTGGTTTTTAACGATAGGGTTTTTAGGTCCACAGACTGTAGTGCCTCGAAGGGGGAACCCTTGAGGGCTCTCAGGACCATGGGCAGGTCCCACCCAGGGACGGTAGGGGGCCGAGGTGGATTGAGCCTCCTGGATCCCCTCAGGAAACGAACAACTAGGTTGTTCTGGCCCACAGACTGTCCGGCTATAGAAGCATGGGAAGCTGCTATAGCTGCCACATAGACCTTGAGCGTGGAAGGGGAGCGGCCCTTATCCAACAGCTCTTGTAGAAAGGACAATATCACTGATATGTTGCAGGAAGTTGAGTCTTCGCCGCAGGTTGTGCACCAGGCGGAGAAGACCGACCATTTAAGGGCATAGAGGCATCTCGTAGACTGGGCCTGTGATATAGTATTTAGGACACTCTCAGGAAGGTGCAGAGCCAACAACTCGGGTTGGGGGTGCCAGATCATCCTGTTCGCCTGAGAGAGGAGGTCCTGTCTCAGGGGAATAGGCCACGGGGCTGCTGTCAGCAGCTGAGACAGCTCCGAGAACCAAAGTTGGTTCCTCCAGACTGGGGCCACTAGGTTTGTGTTTGTGATCCCTGATTCGTCTGATTACCTGAGGGATCAGAGTGATCGGGGGAAAAGCATACAGGAGGAAGTTGGGCCAATCGTGGGCCAACACATCCTCACCTTTTGACAAATAAATTGGGCAGTGAGAGTTGTCTTTTGAGGTGAAGAGTTCGTCCTCTGCCTTACCAAAGATCTCCCAGATTTTCTGAACCGTCTGTGGGTGGAGCGTCCACTCCTCTGAGGGGACGCTGCTGCGAGATAGCATGTCTGCTCCTTGGTTCAATATGCCAGGCACATGTGCTGCCCTCAATGACTGCAGGTTGAGATGCGCCCACTCCAAGAGGCGTTTTACCATCTTGAAAAGGCGTTTCAAGGTGAGCCTGCCTTGGCGATTTATATAAGACACTACTGTCATGGTGTCCGAGCGGACTAGCACGTGGTGTCCCTTCAGGTCCGGTAAGAAGGTCTGAAGGGCTCAACACACTGCTGTCATCTCGAGGCAGTTGATGTGTAGCCGACCTTCTGCGTCCGACCAGGAGCCGAGGGCCGGTTTGCCCTCGCACAGATCTCCCCAGCCTGTGTTGGAAGCATTCATCGAGACAACCTTCCTTCTGTAAACAATGCCCATGGTCACGCCCTGCTTGAACCACTGGAGGTCCTTCCAGGGGGCTAGAGTTGCCACGCAGGCCTGGCTCACCCTGACATGAAGGCAACCATGATGCCATGCATGGGGCGGCACTTGCGGTTTCAGGCAGTACTGAAGGGGTCTCATGCAAAGCAGGCCCAACTGTAGCACCAGCAATGCGGTGGCCATGAGGCCTAGCATCCTTTGACATGCTTTGAGGGGGCGAGAGGCTCCAATTTTGAAGGAAGCCACAAGCTGCTGTGTGGCCAGCGCATGTCCTGGTGCGACTGCTGCCCTCATGCGGGCTGAGTCGAAAATTGCTCCCAGGAATGAAGTTCGTTGGCTGGGTGACAGTGAGCTCTTGGCAAAATTGACCCTGAGTCCTAGGCACTCCAAGTGGCTGAGGAGGAGGGATCTGTGGGATACGAGCTCGGCCTCTGACTGGGCTAAGATGAGCCAGTGATCAAGGTAATTCAGAATGCGGATTCCCATCTGTCTCAGAGGGGAAAGAGCCGCATCTATGCACTTCGTAAAAGTGTGAGGAGCCAGGGACAGTCCAAAGGGCAGGACCGTGTATTGATATGCCACCCCTTGAATGCAAATCTCAAGAATCATCTGTGATGGGGACTACCTGGATGTGAAAGTATGCGTCTTTCAGATCCAGAAAAAAGAACCAGTCCCCCGGGCATATTTGCAAGAAGATCTGTTTCAATGTAGTCATCCTGAATGGCCGTTTCATGAGGGCGTGGTTCAGGTGTCTGAGATTGAGGATGGGCTGGAGGCCGCCATCCTTTTTGGGGACGAGGAAGTAACGGCTGTAGAATCCTGACTTGCTCTGCGCTGGCAGAACCGTCTCTACGGCCCCTTTTGCCAGTAGGGCCATCAACTCGGAGTGCAGGACATGAGCGTCCATGCTCTGCACTAAGGTGGGAACCACGCCGCTGAATCATGGGGGTCTTCGAGCGAACTGGAGTGAGTAACCTCATTTTATAATCCCCAAAACCCAATCAGGTCTGTTGCACTGCGCAGCTCTCTGAAAGCTGCAGGATCAGGTCCCGACTCATCCATTACTTGGAGGAGTTTGGCCTGAAAGACCTGGAGCATGGCCATGGAATGCAGAGCTGAGGCCGCCTGCCCGGCAGAGGAGTAAGCTTTTCCAGCGAGGGCAGACGTTGTCCTGCACGGTTTTGAGGGGTGCGCGACCTTCCCTTTCCATCCGATGGAAAAAAGCTGCCTCCTCTGGATGAGTCAGTGGCCGCGCACCTCTGCCCACCCACTGACTCATCCAGAGGAGGCAGCTTTTCATAGCCCTTATCTTCAGCGCCATCAACTGTGGAAATCGCAGATGAAGCGGATGTGCGAAGGCGAGCCAAGTAGGGAGTGCGCCATGATTTCGTGGACCTCCCAAAAAAAAAGGTGCAGCTTGCTGATGAGGGGCTGGACGGGCATGGACCACTCCAATCCCAGCCCCTCCACCGCCCTAGAGAGCTCGGCGTCCATCTCTGTTTTAGTGACGCTGGGATCCGTAGATGGCAGAGGGGCGAGGTCGACGCTGCTAGCGACATGCTGTCATCCAGCAGTTCGTCCTCGATTGCACCGAATGAATCCAAGTTGCTCGCATCAGCCGAGGAACGCTGGTCTGGGTGCTCGAAGAGGACGGGAGAGTCATCTCTGCATGGCGAGAGCGAGGCACGCGGGGTCTGGGCCGGCATGAGCTCACTCGCAGCCGAGCGCTGAGTCCCTCTGTCCCGCTGTTTTTTCCTCGCAGTTCCCTGGGAGGAAGAAAACGGGAGAGCGCGAGGGGCAGAGTTGCTCTCTGAAAAGAAAGCGATCCAAGCGCGCAGAGAGGCGAGACTCATGTTCACGCAGTGTGAACATTCCATCTCAGTCAGAGTGGCTTCTGCGTTTTTAAAGCTCAAAAGACAGGTCTTAGGTTTACCTAACACTGTATACCATGTCTTAATTAATCCTCTTATGAATTGTGATGAGGGGAGAAGAGGGAAGTTTCTTATTTGTCCAGTCTCCCAGTTATGAAGAGATTGTTCGTTTTTATTTGTTCAGAGAAAATGCCATTATATTTTATCATATATTTTGAAGAGTGAAATTATTATTATTATTATTATTATTTCGTTTTTGTCAGTAGAACACATTTTTTGACAAGTATTTTTCATCTTCATTTTTGTCAACAAAATGAATACTGCTTGAAGGAAGATTATTTCTTGTTGACAGCATTGATTCCTGCCAAACAGTTTGTTATTCAGCCTGCAGAATCCTGAGTGTCTTTGCTTTTCAGTACTTTAATTATATGATGCTTTGGGGCATGCAGTTCCACTTATCAGTCTACTACGGAGAGAGATAATCTGTCACAGTGTCTTGTGGTGTGCTACTACTACATCTCTGATGAAAACACTGTGTGTTCTGTGAGCTGGCCAAGAAGCGTAGACCTCCTAAAGAGTCCGGATCCAGGTAAATAACTTCCTGGAAAGAAAAAAAACAATGTCTTTTGGTTTTCTCCTTTGGAAGCGCCCTCTTTTGTTGTTGTCCCTCTTCACAAACTCAAAGACAAGAGTGCCATATCTAAATGCCGCTTCCATCCTTTGTTTTTGTTTAGATTCAAAAGGTTATTGTGAGCCAACTACTAAAACTTATTGATATTCTGCAACCTAGAGTAGAAAGCTGTGAAAAGTGAAAAGACGTAAAAAAAAAAAAAAAAAAAAAAAAAAAAAAAAAAAAAAAAAAAAAAAAAAAAAAAAAAAAAAAAAAAAAAAAAAAAAAAAAAAAAAAAAAAAAAAAAAAAAAAAAAAAAAAAAAAAAAAAAAAAAAGTGTTCATGTAAAATTACCCGCTGTCACAAAAACAAAGCTAGTCCTAGGAGGCCAAAGGCCATTTACTTTTGAGGATGTTTACCAATAAAATAGACTTTTAGGTAGAATTACACCTTTTTTTCAAGCCAATTTCCTGGATAGGAGGAGAGAAAGATCTGACGGTACATTTAGTGTTATCTTTACTGTTTCCAACTGTTTCCAAGCACATTTATCAAAGGTGTCAAACATTCTTGATATCTATAAAAGAAAGCAAAGTGAACACTGCACACAAAAATGTTTTAATAGACTTCCTATTGACTCTTTCAGGCTGAATGGGTTTTAAATGGCCCACAAACATCCATGCTGAAGAAATCAATTAATAGTTTGTGAATGAATACTACAGTACATGGGGATAATTTTAGATTCACTGAAATGTCATTGCAATTCATGGCACATAACAGTCATGTATTCAGAAGACAATTATGCAACTCTATTCTTCTAAACCAATTTTAGAGTCAATAAAGTCAATAATCTCACTGCTCACTGCTTTAAAACAGTGTCTTATTAATGTCCTATTGAAGTTCTAGCATTTTCTATTTGAAAACAGTCTCGAATAAGCCTTGAATAGGCTTAATATGGACTATTGTACACCTGCGTAATGACTTATTATCCATGATATAAATCAGACCTTAGAAATAACAGAGTTGATACAATTCAGAGAATAGAATGGTGATTATGATAAGAATATTCATAGCTTTCCCACAGTATTTTTAAGAAACCCAGGTTCTCTTTGGAAAACAGAGAAAGAGATTTTTTTTAAATATTTGAAGCTTCTTTGAAACTTCTGTAATCATACAACTTGAATATTTGAAGCCAAAACTTCTTCTGTAATCATTAAAAACTGTCATCCAACACACTCTTTGACTTTGTAGTGCACAGCTGTGGAGGAGTAATGATTCATAATCACACTATAATAATCTGGCGTCACCCAGAAGAGGATGGAATCCCTTTTGAGTTTAAAGGCTTCTTTTTCATGTCATCTCAGAGAGTTTTTCCTCAGTACTATCAAACTTTGCTCATTACAGATCTAAATCCACATGCAAATTTCTGTACAGTTGCTTTGTGACAATGTCCATTATTGAAAGTGCTATTATGGTGACGGGGCGTGGTCAAGCACAGGTTTATGAATGGGGGCGGAGTTGTGGGAATGAGTGGTAGGGATGAGTGTGAGTGTGTGTAGTTTGCTAATAAGTGTCTTGCATTTCAGTGAAAGGCGGCAAGGAGATAAATGGAGGGAGTCGCAAAGAAGTGAGCAGCGAGAGCTGAGCTGTGTGTGTTTGTGTGTGTTTGTCTCTGTATGAGACCGCAAGTCAGAAATCACTGAAAAGCACTCATGGAAAAAAGGGAAAATAAAGAGCCCTTCTGAGTTGTCCCAAGCTTGCCTCCCATGTCCTCATTGTCCTCCCAACCTATGAGTGTATGACAGCTATATAAATAAAATTTAACTGAATTGATCTGAATTTAATATACTCTATGATGTAGTATTATTTTATACAAGAATCTAGTTGATAGCTAAGTCCAAAAGGCTTTGAATGAGTAGCATGTTGTCGAAATTTAGTGTTGCACCATTTATCGAATGAGTAGAGCATCATTGAAGAGTGACTATGCCTCTGCCTTTATCAGAACTCAGTGGTCTGCTGGGATAATAAACCCAAAAAAAAATCTGTATGAAATTTAGGTTACATTCTCACAAGAAATGACATGTAATGTCAATTTTTCCAAGCCTTTAAAGAAAATGTTTTGAAATAGTCAATTCCCCAAATATGAATGCAAGATTGCATGACAAAAACCTAATAAATTCCCAAAGAGATTCTCATCTAAATTTTATAAGGATTTCCTCATGCATGGTTATAAAGATCTGATAGCAGAAGAAAATTTCTCTAAACACAGAAAATATTTCCTTTCCTTCCTTTCTAATGTGTTATGCAATCATTGCAACTATGCAGTAAATATGGCATGTCTCTGATTAAACAAATTAAAACAAATCATGTGAATTCCACTTGGTGTGTCTAACTGTTAAGAATGTGGATGTAATGCAAGAAATACTCAACTATGTTTATGTAAATTATCTTGTTATGAGCAGGGAAATTATCTTGAAATGACTCCAATCACAATATCTTATCTTACGCTAGACTATGGAGTGCTACAAAAATAGGGGTTTGGAAAAAGCTTACTGTAGTGTTCATAGAAATGATCTGCAACAACAGTGCCTGACCTCACTAATTCTCTTGTGACTGTAAATGAGCAAATTCACATAGCCTGGAGGCTGTTACAGTAGCAACTAGGGATGAAATCTGTACTGGGATGTTCAAAAAGCACACATGGGTGTGATTGGTCAGGTGTCCACAAACTGTTTTGCTATATAGTGTATACTTATGGCTTCCCATTTAAAAAAAAAAAAGAAAAGAAAAATTCGGTCAAAAACGGATTTTTTGGCCGTTTGCCAGAATTCAGGCACAAAGACGTGTGGGTTTTCCCGGACTACCACATACGTATAATATACAGTATTCTGTGCTACACTTAAGCAATTGAGATTCCAGCTTGATCAAACAAACCCAGTGTAAATTTAAGATGTTGACACAAAAAGCTCTACCTACGTACAATGTACGGAAACAACTTCATATTTCACTGTACTAAATCAGAATCACATTTTTTCAAAGGCCAAAGATGCAGGAGATAAATTACTATTTATGTTTTTCTTTTGGCAAAGTAAAAATATCATGAATGGAGCTGGGATGTCCTGACAAAGCTACTGAATCATAATGTTTTAGTGTCTCTGATGTCAGCCACTTGGCCAAGACACTTAGAACCACAATGAAAAATGTTTATCATGTGAGAAAAAAATATCTGGCTAAATTAGCTTATTTCAAATGCCTAACACACACACACACACACACACACAGACAAATTCTGATTACAGGATTATTGGTAAGTTAGTATAAGTTTAGGAAAAACACAGTCCTGGATTGTCTCCACTGATACTCTAAACTAAAATACTGATAGAGTACTTACCGCTTATCATCAGTACTCACTCAACGGACTCTGAAATGCAGTTGTTAGTCGGTAACAAACTGCCTGCCTTTGAAATTGAAATTGCAGCTATTTTTGAAATTGCAGCTATTTTTTAAGGGTGTGCAACTTCCCCAGGGCTTAAAGGAGATGAATGTAAGAAGAAAACATTATTAAAAGAAAGGGCGAAGATTCTGAGAAGAAACTGAGAAAAAAGAAATAAGAAGATTCATTTCAACTTGTAAGGTGGAAGGATATGCTGTAAACAGGTTTAACACACAATGTATTTTGATCACTGAAAATCAGCGGAGCTTTCTGAAGACTGGTGGAAAAACAAAACAGTAGGTTTGGATATTATTTTGAAACTGAAATGTATTTTGCCTAATAAAGGCATTCATTTCTTTTAAAAAGTGACTACAGAAATAAATGCATGTATGTCAGTAGGTCAGTGTCACAGGATTCATACATGTAAAGAAACAAATGGCCACACGTAGTGTTTGCTTTTTTATGAATAGGCCAGTAATGAGGCTGTGCCGTGTTGTTGACAGTATGCATTTCAGGGCATCAAACAAGATAAGGCTGATTATTCAACTGATTAAGATCATTTGCTTGTGTTTAAAAATCAAAGAACAGTTTAATGAATTATTTTATATATATATATATATATATATATATATATATATATATATATATATATATATAAAATTAACATTATTACTACAAATACATGGATCTTGGAATTTGAATGAAAAAATGTTTCCTTTTCTTTTCTTTTTTTTAATACTCCCTAAAGCTAAAAATATCCTATGGTGAAAAAATAAAGCAAAACAACAAACAATTTAAACATTGAAAAGTCACAAAGGGACACAAATAAAAATATATTGAAATTAAAAAAATCTACATCCTGTACAAATACTATGGCCCAATAATTTAAGAAAATAGTGTCTCTAAAACGTTCATATTGCTTTGTACCTTCACCACTGCCCTTCAGGAAGAAGGGCTGTGCTAAAAAGTCTCCAAAACACCCACCAGAAGGAGCCCTGTGTGGGCCCCAAGAACAACGTTCAATAGGAGGTCATAGGATTGCCAGCAAATGCCTGCGGGCATGATGGAAGAGAGACAGTTCTGTTATTAGCTTGGTTTGTCCTCATTACAGTGTCGTTTTGTTTTCTTTTTTGGCAGTACAGGACAAAGACAAGAAATGGTCACTATTCGTCATGATCATTGGTTATTCACCATTGTTGTGTTTAACACTATTACTCTCTATGCTATTATTACTATTATCACTGTCATGGACACACAGAGTGCATCGTCTTTTTTTTTTTTTATACATGTGCATATATGCATTTGTATGCACTTTAGTGCATTTGTGTGTACATGTTCAGTGCTCAGAGCTTGTCTTCTCAAAGGAGAAGTTGGGCAGAGTTAATAGCTTGGGGTTAGAAACCCCCTCTTGGGGCAACCCATCTCCTCCTCCACCCAGATCGAATGAGTCCTTGGATTCACTGGAGGGGGCTCTCCTTCTCAGGCAGGTGTCCCTGCTGGGCAGAGAGGGTGGCACTGTGCCCATCCCAGTGTCCAACACTAGCTGGAAGTCCCTTGGAAGCACCAGCCCCTCTGGAGGGTCCACAGAGATGCAAGGAGGGCTCATCTTCTTCTTCTTGCGGGTCCGGGGCGAGGGCTGTTGTAAGCTGTCTGCGCGTGACACAAAGCCAGAGGACACGGAGCTCTGCTGGGGGCTGCTCTCCACCGACGGACACACCTCGATGGAGTGGCGCCGTGGGTCATCAAGCCAGGAAGAGGGTCGAGGCAGTAATAGTGGTGCCCGCCTACACTGCATGTCTGCACTGTGGTACTTCTTCAACTGCCTCAGAGATGGACCACGGCCTTCACACAGCCCTCCCCCAATTCCACCTCCTCTAATGCAGTCCTGACCTCTATGATCTTCAAATCCTGATCGGATTATTTGAGACACCTCCTGATCCACAGAGTCATCCTCAGCAGGTTTATCATGGGCGGGGGGAGAGCACCGATGCCTGGAGCAGATGTTGTATTGATCATGGGGGTTGTGCTGCGTGTGCACACTGCTGCGCATTGGTTTGGGAGAGGCGCCTGGTGTTGCAGGAACGAGGAAGAGTGATGGCTGGGGAAACTGCTGCAGTGCTGGGAATGTAGTGGGAGGAGTGGAGAGTTCACCAAGCCCCTTGGGGCCCTCATTCTCCAATCCTTTTGTGTACAAGGCCTCCTGAGAGTCAGTGCTCACTGCCACCTGAGGAAAGCAGGGGTGGGAGAGGTGGAAGTGAGAAGGAAGGGAATGGGGGAGTGTTTAAAGGCATGATAAAATGAGAAAGAGAGATTGTTAGAAAATGAGACTGGGAGGGATTACGAGAGCTTGGAAAGATGAGCAGTGGGTTTAGAGTAGAGTTCACCATTTTGTAAGTCAAGCATACATTCTGTGCTCCAGAAAGTATAGGAGAAGTTAGAAAATATTTAAAATATTTTTTTAAATAATAAATGTAATTTTTGAGTCTTCTTTCTGTGTTTCTGTTTTTGTCATTTTTGAGTCTTCTCTCTGTATTTCAATGCTTTGAATTGGTATGTGCACTTTCAACTACATCAAAATGTTGTTCAGTGCAAGGCAGAGATTGCAACATCAATATCTGCCCTTTCCTCTTATTTCTCCTTTCTCCCTCTCAATTCATTACACTTCTGGTGATTTGTTTCTTTAGAAGATATTGAAATGCATAGGCTTTAGCTGTCATTAAAGGCAAAAAGTGAATAATATGAATAGCACTTCTGGACTAGGGCAGAGGACCTCTAACCCTAAGCAGATCTTATTTGTCCTGTTTGGCAGACTGCACTCTGAGCCACTGGGCTATACTGTAAGAGACAACAAAACAACCCCCTTTCTCCAGAAAGGGCTGTGTGCCAGAGGTCACACTCAGAATCAATTGACTATAAGGTTACCTCCTGCTCACAAGCCCAGTAGAAGAAATGTGGTGGTAGTATATTACAAAGAAGTGCTAAAGATCAGGTAGATTCATATAATAATTTGGAGAGTTGAAGGACAGAAATGACAGAAGTTAACTAAATGGGGTGTGTACTGCCACCTCCATGTTTACCAAAGCAAGTCTGAATAATATAGACATCACTGCCATCTAGTGGTCACTAGATATTTCGGATATTCATTTCAGTAGGCACTTGCTGAAGGTTAAGTGCACCCACTTAAGTACACTTCCTGAGTGAAATGGCAAGTGGACGAAGATGTCAAATGACTATTCAAATCAAATGTGTAATTTGAACTGCAATCCATAATAAAAATGTGAACTTGTCAAAGTTCAGTCATTCATTTAACTTGAGAAATTGCTTTATCCTGGCCTCTGTTACAGAGGATCTGGAGCCTATCCCAGGAACACTGGGTGTGTGGCAGGAATACACTCTGGATGGGATGCCAGTCCATCGCAGGGCATCATGCACATCCACATTCGCATGCACGTTCACCTATGGGCAATTTAACACAGCCAATCCACCTACAGACAATCCACCTGTTTCTGTGAGGTGAGAGGAAACTGAAGAACCTGGAGGAAACCCACATGGACACGAGGAGAACATGTGAAACTCCAGACAGACAGTAACCAGACTTCACGATCGAACTGGGGACTCTGGAGCCGGCAGACTGCAATGGCTTGTCAATGTTGAACATCAATAATTGGTACAAAATGGACACTAGACCATGGGACACCCTATTTCTGGTTGGACAGAAAAATGTTTTAAATAAAGCTACCTCTCTGTTGTCTGCTCACTACAATCGACATTGTACCTGATCTTAACCCTTCTAATTTTGTCCCTTAGAGTAGTACTGGTGAAATGCATTGGGGCATGGAGATTATGGTAAGATTTTGGGAAGGGAAAAGGAGTTAGGGAAGGAGTCAGGATAGAGGGGTCTGGAAACGAATGTGAAAGATGCTGGAGGCTACCACTCCAGCTCTCTCAGCAGTAGGAGTATCTGTGTCTCAGCAGCAGGGTGGGGTCCGGCGTGTGCTGTACCATGCTGATCTGATCAGGATTAGTCACATTAGTGGATACACAGGGCGCAAGAAGAAAAGGAGAAAAAAAAGAAGAGGAAGAAGAGAATTCAGGAAGAATTATGAGCGGCAATGGACTAGACCAGAGGAAAGGTCTGTCATGCAGAGGTGTGAGCCTTAATCAAGTCTCCAAATACACTACATAAAACAGACAGAAGATACATACAATACAAAGAAAGACAAGCAACGACTAAGTAGCAGGTATGGAGAAGAAATTCACAAAGGCGCTGAGGCAGCACAGTCAGTGTCACTGAGTCTTTTGAGAGAAAGCTGCAAATGTGTGATGTGAAGCGTGTGGGTGGAGCTCACCTGTCGGCGCAGGGTGCGGGAGAGTGTGTGTCCCCGGCGAGGGGGAGG
Source organism: Pangasius djambal (assembly GCA_022985145.1). Taxonomy (NCBI): domain Eukaryota; kingdom Metazoa; phylum Chordata; class Actinopteri; order Siluriformes; family Pangasiidae; genus Pangasius; species Pangasius djambal. Next base: position 11,608,467 of record CM040986.1, on the reverse strand, counting down.
AATTCGGGGAATACACTCTGAGTCAGACAGGCTGTGGGGACTAATGGGACGGAAAAGATCTGTAGGTACAGTGAGGTGCTGTGCGGGCTCATCTGTCTGAGACTGCACAGAACCAATGGAGCCTGTGAATGGAGATAAAACGGTTTTATATATTTCTGTAAAGCTGCTTTGTGACAATGTCCATTGTTGAAAGCGCTATACAAATAAGACTGAACTGAATTGAATTGAATGTGGTAGTGTTCTATGCTAAGTAGTTGCTGGGTTAGCTGTGTTTGTGCTGCACCTGACTGAGTCTGCTGAGCTGAGGTCATGAGGGTTGTTGAGGATGGGATGGGCTGGTGGGGCAGGAACATGTAGCTGTCATTGGGTAAGGAGTGTGCACGCCCCACTGAAGTCTTCCTCACACATAGCAGGTGCTCTTCCAGATGTTCATGTGGCTGCATGGACTCTGTTGAGGGTTCAGGAGGATCTGCATTCTGAGGGACAGAGAAAAGCATCGTAAGCAGAGCTATAAGGCGAGCTCGAGCCAGGGATATGAGAACCGGTGCACCTCCCTTACAAACATATACACAGTACCTACAGGACAGGTTAGCACACTGAAATGAAAGGCACACTGGCTATAGGGAGGAGACTGAGCTTAATCAGCTGTTGTGGTCAACATTAGCGTTATGCTGTTTAATATTGAGTGATTGTCTTCTCTGTGGATGGCGATGTGTAGTTTTGTTTTTTGTTTTTTTTCCACCAAAAAAATCTGAAATTCATTATCGGGTAATAACTCCCACCAGGCTCCTCCCTACCAGAGCCACATCTACAGCCTTTACTACTGTAGCTAACAGACACGAGAAGCCAACCCGTATGCTTTTAAAAAGACATTGGGGACATGGTGTTGTGGGGAAACATGATTACAAAATACGCCAAGACAGAGACAAAGCTGATAAAATCATGAAGCTTGAACATAACCATACACATATACAGACACATAAAAATGATAAGGACGGCACCACCCAGAGTAAGACAGGGTAGAGATGTCCGCATGTGTGAAAGGACAGGGACAGGGGTGGGTGAAAACCCCAGACAGGAAAGTAGCAGGGAGCAGGACTACTCTACTGGATTGGACACAGACCGGGCTGGTGGGACATGGCCAGAGAAATAAAAAGAGAGAGAGAGCTGAGCGGGTGCTTAGGAAACCTGAGAGCTTCCAGTCAAACTTGTCCTCTAAACCAATCCACGGCAAGATTTATCACTTATATTCAAGACTACTCCATTGGCAATGACTGCTAACGTCCTGTTGTGTTACCACAATGTTTCACCCTGAAATAAATATGCTCATAAAGTTATGAAATACCATTCAAGGCTGATATTAAAAATAGTAGATATTATGAACTAATTCAGAATTTAATAGTATAAATTCCTCCATATTTTGTTTTGTATTTGTTACTATTTAGTGTGCGTGGGAGGTCAGAAGAGATAGAATCTTAATCAGAGATTATTACTTATCTAAACGACCTAATTTTATTTGGTACATTGATTTGTACAATATTATTATTAAATATAATAATAATGGGTTGTGATTTACATCGCTGTAACAAAATCTGAACATCACACAGCGCCACCTGTTTCACAGAACCCTAGGCATCCCCAAACCCCACTCTGAGAACCCCTTTCAGACTATTATTAGATATTTATTAGATTGCTATTTGAATCTTTGCCTTGTTTTCATTTATTTATTATCCTATTAGTCTAATTTTATTTTTTTTTTAACTTCCTCTTGCTTCCATGCTAAATCTTATTGTATTTGACAGCAAAGGGTAATAATTCTCTTTTTCATCTGTTCAGATTTTCCGTCCTGAATTATTTCCAGGATTAAGCTTGTCTTTAACAGCAGTGGTCGACACACAACTGAAAACCTCCCATCTCAAGGCATCTACACAGGCAGAATTTTAATGATCTGAATAGAAATCAAGCACCTGCATAAAGAAGTCTGAATGTGGAAAACTGCCCCTGTCCCCATGTATATACTGGCATATCTTTGAAATTAATTTTCCTGACTGAGCTCACCAAATCTGAATATGTTCCATGGAAAGTATATACAGTGAGGGGGAAATACGTAATCAGACACTATTGTTTTTGTTATTTAATATACTTCCAGTGCATATACCCACTTCAAATACACACCCATAATGCTTTTTTGAGTTTGTACTTATAAATATGAACAAAAAAAGTATGTATTCATATGCATAAACAAAGATACATTTTAAAAAAAAACTGATAAGGAAAAGTATTCGGGTACTACATATACAGTACAAATGACGCTGCGATTGGTTGGGAAGATTTCGCACAACATGTAGCAATCACAGTGAAGGTGAAGGAACTTCTCAGGGACAACATTATTAAACACCAATCAAATGGGAAAAGCTGTAGAACCAGAGCATACACCTTAAACATCCCTGTCAGTATAATTGGTTTGAAAATACAGTATGCAGGTGGAAAGTTCATGGAACCGCAATGAATCATCCCTGGACAGGTGCGCCATGCAAGATCTTACAACCCACTCTCAGATCAGTGATAAGGAAAGTAAGAGATTCAGCAGTTGCTTGAAAGGAGTTGCGGCATGACCTGAAATCAGCAGGGACAACAGTTACACTGAGATTAACAAACAGTGAATTATCTCCATCCTACACTCCATACAAATCTCTGCTTAAAAAAAAAAAAGCACAGAAATGCACATCTCAAAGCATTTAGCTCATCATGTTTGGAGAAAGAAGGGTTGCACATATGTTCCCAAGAACATCATAACCACAGTGAAGTACAGAGGTGGGAGCATTATGATATAGGGCTGCTTCTGTGCAAACAATACTGCAAGTACAAGTACACAGTGAAACGAAACAACGTTTCTCCAGGACCAAGGTGCTGCATAAGACGACACAGAACATCTAGGGACTACATAGACCTGCAAGGGACTACATAATTGCAGCACTGAAGGAAACGTGAATCTCTTCAGCTAAGAGACTGAATCTGGGGAGAAGATGGGTTTGTCAACAACAACCCCAAACATACAGCCAAAACCCAAGAGGAACAGGTTAAACTGAACCGCCACGCTGCAAAAAGCGAATGACTTCTCATCACAGCTTTGCAGCAAAGTAGTAATGTTGTTCATTTGTGCTGTCTGAATACCCATTTCCCCATCAGTTACGTTTTTTTAAACATAACTTTTTTATGATTATGAATACATACTTTTTTGTTCATATTTATAAGTACAAAGTCACAAGACATTATGTGTGAAAATATAGGAAAGGGATATATGCACTGGAAGTATATTTAATAACAAAAACAGTAGTTTCCGAATACTTATTTCCCCTCACTGTTTAATGCTACAGGAGCATATGAAACAAAACATTTATGATAGAGGAGGCAAACTACTGGAAGCTCTATAAGGAAAGACCTAGAACCCGCAAAGATGAATGAACATTGCTCTACTGATAAGTACATTGCACTCCAGACTGGTTAGTAAGAGGGGATTAAAATCATCAGGGACAGAGTCGTCCGTCAGAGCTAAGGACCAGGATTTCTCCGATGCCAGAGACAGAGCTTCCATCTCAGCTAGGGGGATCTAAAGGGGAAGAGATGAGGCCAGGGTGAGAACAGAGCCCATCTGGCCACATGCAATTAGAGATACACATCGTCACACACTCACACAGGAATGTCTTGTGCCAGAATAAAGAATCCTTTTCTAATGATCCAATTTCAGTTGTTCAACATTTGTTATTTTTGCACATGCAGTATGTGGCACGTGTGCAAGACTGCACTTGCAGAAGTTGAACAATTAATACAATTTCAAAGTATTATAATTAAATACAACAAAAAAAAAAATTATAATATAATAAAAAGCAATACTTCACATGTCTATATATGTGAAGCACGATTTCTGTTATTGGCATTTTCACCCATCTCAGGTTTCCGGAATGCTGAAATGCTGTGTCAGGCAGATTCAGTGCTTGACTGGCACAGATAGTTTTAGCTGAGTTACTGAAACAAATTGCAGAAGATGCAATCTAAAGACATTAAATAATCTGCAATTACATCAGAAAGCTTTTAAGATCACACATTTTGCAAACCTAACAAAATTTTCTGCAAAGCTAACAGAGCGTTCTGCAAAAAAAAAAAAGAAAAAAAAAAGTGCATTTTCTTCAGCAATCCAGTTGAACCTCATTTTATGACATTCAGGCCCAGGCAGTAAAGTTTTAGCTAAACAAACTTAAACTAAACTAAAATTCTCAAAGTCAGTATTTTGATATTGTATTCATTGTATTCATGGACAAGAAACTGGGTTATCTTAGGGCAGATTTATTGTAATTACTTAGTGAGCACAAACCCAAGTGTTTCACAGAGAAGGACAGAAAGACCAAAGACAGAGAGAGAAAAGCATGGTGTTAGGCAGCAGGGTGCACAGGGGAGCCATTGACCTGTTTCTCACTGCAGTGCTTGCTGGGGAGAGGGGGCAGAGCGTAGTAGTGGCAGATGGAGCCAGAAAGGTTGTCCATTAGGCTGAGCTCTCCTTCCAGTGAGCCCTGGATCACCAGGGATACCGAGTCAAACATGGGCCTCCGCTACAGACCCAGCCATTTGCAGACAGAAAAAAAAAAGCAGAGAAAGAGAGAAAGAGAGAGCAGACAGAGACACAGACATAGGCAGAGGAGAGGAGAGGTACAGTAGTGTGAAAGCGAGAGTGCACAGACAGTAGAAGCAAGGAAGGAGAGAAGTTCATAGACAACAGGTCAAGAGGCCACATGGAGGTTAGACATATATGTAAAGAGAACCAAGAAAGCAGAATACAGTAATCAAGACCTTCAATATACTATAATGATCAGTAAAGACCATTTATTTACCTTATTTTGTGTGATTGGATACTTGATATCTACAGGTTTCAGTACAGTGTAATTATTATTGATGCACAAATTGTTAATTGTAAGACCTGCATCCATTTATAAGTCCTTTGCTTAAATTTTAGTATCGATTCACATTAACAAAGCAAATTATGCAACATAACTATAGTACTACGGTAAAGCATACACTGATAATGTGCAAAACGTCCCATAATATTTACAGTACAGCAGAGTATTCAGCTCACTGGTGTTACAAATCATACTCCATCTATACTTCACTGTACCCCAAGCCTTGACCACCCACCATTTATTATTCCAGATTTATAACGTATGACTACTGTAACATCTGAACATTTTATTATGCCAGTAATGTTGCCGGGGTATGTGTGATTCAGCCTGACACTATGATTTTGCATGGGCGTGTAGAAGCAGCAGCAACGTGAGTGGCATTATTCACGCACTCGTTGTGCATCTTATGTACATCAGGAAGATTAAAAGCAACATCCACAAGATGGCACGTCAGAGCCAAAGCATCCCAGTCTGTCTGGTTTCCAAGTTGAACTTTAAAATGTTTTTTTTTTTTTAATGATTTTATGCACAGCGATATTAAACATACTGACAAGCTCCGTCTCTCTTAAAGGTTTTCTGTTGTCGTCTTGATTGTTGCTGGGCTGCGTCTCAAATTGGAAAAAAAAAAAAATCTTACCTTAAATTCAAAAGTACTAAGTACTTTTGACTAACTACGTTTAGGTTTTTAAAATTCAAAAGCTATCTGTAATAGGAAAACCGATTAGTGTTAATACTTAGTAACGGACTAGAACAGTACATAAGTATGTGATTTGAGACACAATGCAAGTTTGTTTAGCAGAGGTAGGCGGATGGGGATTTGTCCGTTTTTTGCTGGATAGACTACTCTGGTAGCATGTTAGGATAACGAAGAAGACTAAAACAGCACATATTCATTTAAACATGGTTTATCTGAATGTGACTCCCAGTGACATTTCAAATATTAGCCCACAAAATCCATCTTTGATATTTCTATACATTCGTAAAAGATCTTTGAATGAAACAAAAGAGGAGATTCTGAGTTTCTCAATAAGTGTCACTAAACGCAAATCCGCTGTGCTGGGAACACACTTGGTAATTACGGGTGATTGGCATTTTTCAACACACGTGTGAGTATGAAGAAAATGAATGTTACAGAAACTTTTTTTTTAAAATCTGGATGGAATTTTCAGTTTGGTTTGGCATACAAAAACATTTACACACCAATTTGTTACAAGATTGATAAATGAGGCCTAGTGTGCACTATCGGTATATATTAGGTAAACTTTATTACTGTATTAGGATCATTCTTGACTATGTAGGCAACCACTAATGATGCCTAATTCATATTATTAAACAACTCATTAATTTTATAGATAAACTATATGTGTAGTGTCTACTAAGGACTGGACAGTTTATGAAATTATGATTTTTTTTTCAACAAGGTGAAAAAATCCACCACACTAGGTCCCTCTCTTTGCCAACTAATATTTATAGGTAATATAATAATAAGATCAAGGGCTACAGAATATATTATAAATACTTAGAACATGCCCTAAAGATCCATATTAATGCTGTAATAAAGGTTTTATAAATAATTGAAACTGATAATATAAAAATTACATTAAATATTTTACGCGATTTTGAGCGATATTTTAGTGAATATGAGCATGTGTAATTACACGTATGTAATCACCAACCTAATGTTTCTCAACAACTACATAAATCTAATGCTGAAATTTTATGTGTAATCATTTGCACATACATAAAAATCACACTGTACATAAACCCGTAATTAAAACGCACATAGTACTTGAAAACACTTTATATAAAGTGGGCCCTTACCTCAAGTGTATTAATTAATTCAAGCAATAAAGACAGACTGTTTCTTGTGTTCAACATACCTGAGCCTGGATATTTCCATTTATTCCGTACTACCAAAGATCTCCACTGGGGAGCACAATAACTCTACTGAGACTGTCCACGGCTGCATGCAAACCAACCAGACTTCAGCAGTAGACTGCTACACTGATTTAACTTTACATGAGATGAAGGATAGAAAAATGATGATATGAAGGTCATCATTTACTAAAAAATGGCATTCTAGAAATAGCCAGGCACAACAAAAACAAGCTGATGTATCAGTGCTTTCCCATGGCACCAGGATGACCTCTGGCTGCTTTGCATTTAAAAAGGGAAACAGCAGGGCCAAGAACCCAAGAACTGCAGCTGACTGGCGAATTCAAAAAGAAAAAAAAGAGTGGCAGGATATCATGCAACATCACAATTAAGTGTGAAATGCTGTATTAGGATCAATTAATGATTGTGCACTTATGAAATGATAAAAGAAGTACTACTACATCACAATGCTGACATTTTTTGATAAATAATCTAACTCAAACTTGGTTAAATGTCTTCCTAAACAAATTTTATGGCTTATTCATTTGGCTTATACCATTCCAAACTCTATAATCCTTTTATGTTTAAACAGTGGCACAAATGCTACTGAAAAGTTTGTTTCACAGATGAGTTCATTCACGGTAACATTTATTCACGTCTATGCATAAAAATGAAAGGGCTAAGGTAGCTCCAACATCCTGCTATGTGCCTTTAAATGGTTTCTGCAATTTCGACCAATCTGATTACACACTGGCATACAATCTCATATACACTGTCATTAACGCTACTAATAAAGGACAATGAGTTTATGCCTCTTAAGCAGGACTTAGCACATGGGGAGAGAGCTGCTGTCTCCCTCTCTTCAGCTGGCACTGTGCTGTACACCAGACAGATGATGAGAGTCAATGGTCAGCTTGCTCATTCTCTATAGCTGTCACATCTCACATGGTGCCGTGCTTGATGCTCAGCTCAGCATTCAAAACCTGGCCAAGGTTTTTCAGCATACTGGACTCTGCTCTATGTGCCACGTGATTCACAGGTTGGGTCTGACTGGGTAATGGCCCTGTGCAAACATGCACAGCTGCTAGCCCATACTGAGCAAGCAAAGCTCCCTTAGTTTCTGCCAAATCAGATTAATATCAGTGTGCTGCCTACAGAGTGATACAAATCCACCAACACATAATATAGTACTAGTTTCGCTCACCTGTAACGGAGGCTCCAGACCTTGAGGTTGGTCTGTCTTGTGTGCTGTAGAGTCTCTGCGTATGGCAGCTGATGGGCTGTCTGGGGGATAACCTCTGTCCTGTGAGTCTCTGGAGATCCAGCGAGACCCTGCAGGCCCACCTATGTCTCGCAGGGCCAGAGGGGAAATGTGTCCCCCAGTCATCCCCCCATCTCCCCCTACTGCTTCCAGCTCCATTTCCGCCTCTAGCTCCGCCTCCTCCTTAGCCTCTTTGTTGCTCTCTTCCAGGTGCTTCATGAGGACGGCGATTACAACGTTGACCAACACAAACTGAGCCGTCAGCACAAAGGACACAAAGTAGATGGGAGACACCACTGTGTTGTAGCATGTACCATTGTCATGAGCGCAGTCTCTCAGTGTGTCCTGGAATGTACACATTGATACAGAGGTTTGCATGCAAACTTGGCTACACCAGTATAATTAAATCCAAGCTCATTTACTAAGAGGCTTCTGTCTTTTGAATGTGTAAAAGCTTCTAAAAATTCAAAAAGCAGTGTCTCCTCAAGTGATGCAGAGTACAGTGATTGCGTGTGCAAATTAATATAAGGGCAGGTATTAAATTCGTGCAAGCCCATTTCAAGGAAATTGAAAACTTAAAGACCATTTAAGCCTCAATAATGAGAAAGGGTCTCGAAGTTACGACTCAGTATTTCAAAATAATGGGAAAGCTCCCCAAAAGTAGGACTAGCACTTCTGGCATAAAGTTGGTTTTACATTTAATATTCTCTACACATTCACAACTCTGATGACAACGGCATTCAAAAAAACTGTGAAAGGTTTTAATTTACCTATATGTTTTATTATAGTATTATACATTATATAACAGAATGTACACTTATTCAATTGCATTCAAAATTGCAGACTTGCAGTATGTCTGTAAGTTTTTATATTGCATTTCTATTGTATTTTGAACACTTTTTGATGTTTCACCATCTCTAATTCGCTATTATACTTGAAGTGCAATTTTGCGTTTATGTGTCAAGATTTCCTCTTCTGGGACGTCGCTCTTGGCCATCAAGAAGAATCATCACACACAAAAAACATATTTAAATGTTGTTTTCTTCAACAATCTTTAACTGAATGTGACATCATTTACATGGCTGTTATTTTCTTAAATCGCCCACTGACTCTACATGCAATTTGTCAGAACACACCAGCGGGATAAACCTTCTTTACAGGGGATCTTAGTAAATCAGGGCCTCAGTGAAGACAACAATGACTTTTATGGCTCCCCAGTGAGACACATAAAGAGCATGTGAAAATGACTGTGAACCTCAACTAAAGTTCAGATGATGTACAAAATGGTGAAACAGACATAATAAATGTACCTTCATAATGCCGTTCCAGTTGTCCCCAGTGGACACACGGAACAGCAGGAGAAAGGCCATGCCAAAGTTCTTGAATGTGGCGTAGCGTCCAAGGCCCTCACAGGGGTGCAAATCATCACATACTACAATTCAAACAGCATGGATCACAAATATATTTACATTCAGTGCCATAAATAAGTGCAAACCATCTTCAATAAAATTCAATCTAGTACCCTAAATGGTTCTTTGGAGTGTCTCTCTAGGGAAATCCTTAAAGGTTTTATATACGTAGAACTAAAACAAAGGATCTTCCTATCAGAGACAGTTCAAGGTAGAAGGCCTTTAGGAATATGAGAACCCTTAAGGATTATTTTTGCTTTAAGACAGTACACTTTATATTGAGTAAATCCGAATGGGACATTTCTCATTTATACTGTATGTACACACAATTTGTAAACAGGCCTATACACATTCCAACATAATCTACTTAAGTGAGTTGTGAGAAAACCATCTATCTAACTAATCGTTACCACTGACAAATTAATGAATTCAATTAAATGATTCAAGCAATCCATTTAGATCTTTGAAGGGATAGAAACGCAGATGATGCATCATAAGGACTCTATCATAAGTGCTAGACTCTATTAATGTCTATTGATGTTTTGTGCTTACTCAGATCACCGAACAGCTCTACTCCTAGTGCTGCGAAGATAAAGAAGAGAAGCATGAAGAGAAGACCCAGATTCCCCACCTGTAGAGAGAGAGAGAGAGAGAGAGGAAAGCAAAAGCAGACTGAGACAGGGAGCCAGATCAGTGTTTCTGAAGCATAAAAGGACAGAAAGAACAGATCCAGAAATACCACCTCCAGAGAGCCAAGTAACAAGAGAGCTATGAAGTGAGAGAACTCCAGGCCCATTCCCAGTAATTAGAGCTGAAAGTTCAAAAGTCCACAAGGTTCTCTGAATGGGCTACATGGGCTAAACGTACAAAGCAGTATCCATGCACAACCACATGGACAACATCAGGTTGGCTTTTAAAGAAAATGAACAGGGTGAATAAACTGGAATATGTTTCGTTCTAGTCCAAGAGTTATAAAAAACAAGATATATTTTCATTGTCTGTGGCTGGGCTTTTTCCAACTTTAATGAAGCACATGATTCCCATGTACAGTGCATTTCAGAGGATGACATGGTTATGGATCACTGAACATTTGTATTTATGTCCCTATCTGGGCAGGGAGAATGTTAAACCAGTGGCTTCCAGACACACAGAGAGGAACGGACAGATCTTAAGTATGATGGCATGTAAGGTAGTGATAAATCATAGAGTTCTACCAGGTTAAGTTCTATTTTTACAACATGAAGTAACCCAAAAAGGAACATAGAGTACTTGCAATTATTTATGCACATTACTCATTCAGAATTGCTACATTATTTATTGAAATTATGACAGTATCCTGTGGTGCAGCATGTACCCAAATCAAAAGGCCTTCGTCGGGAAGCCACAGAGCCCGACAGCATTAGAGAGAGCATGCTGAGTGCTGAGGGTTTTTTTTCCCCTTTGCCTCCTGCTGTATTTGCTATCTTGCCATTGGTCCATATGTAGCGTCTCTACTTCACTGGCCATGGAAATGAGGCCAGTGGGGAAGAAAACAGGGCTTGCAGAAGCTGGGCTTGGAGAAAATGAACGATCAAACATGGGCTTGGATGAAGAACAGATAACAGAGTGGTTGTATTACCTGAGGCAGGGCCTGGATCACTGTGTCCAGCAGAGCTCGCATTCCCACAGCCATCTTCAAGAGCTTTAACACTAAAAAGAAAGAGAGGAGTTTGATGAGGACAGGCTTTATCACATCTTAAATAAAATGTGTGTCTGTGTGTAAAAAGGAGTTATAAAATAGTGGTAGTGAGTAGTGTTCAGAGTAGAAGTCTGTGCTTTAATAGCTCCTTCACAGCCTACTCTGTGACGCTGAGGTGAGAGGTGAGAATATTCATGTGCTGATTAAGAGAAAGAATGGATTAGAGGGCTATAAAAAGAAGACACCCTAGACACATTGCTTCTTTAGGCCAGCACTTGGAATTTAATTTCCCTGTCATTTTGGGATACTTAAATTGTATGTAAATAGGTAGCAGGCTTGTATTAATATTAGGACTGTGATAATGATAGTTTGTAAGTGGGTTGCAGAAGGCCAGATGCCCCTGTTGCTTCATGCGTTGAGGACGGCTGGTGCTTTAATTAAGAGAGGAATTTGAATAGAGAGGCAGAGTGCACGTGTACACAGACAAACACACACACACACACACACACACACACACACACACAGTTTGCATGTTTGCTTGGTTGTCTGTGTTGATGGTATAATCTATGAAAACTCCCAAAGCGCATCATTCATTAGGAGCAGAACAACTGGCCAAAACAGATGAGTGCCCCAGATTCTCACTCTGTGTATGTGTTTGTGTGTGTATGTATGTATGTGTGTGTGGGAGATTCAGACAGGCTATGTGGACTGAATATCTCATTTCAGCCATCTGTTCTCTATCTACACAATGTGCAACCGCTAAACAGTAGCCATACAGATGCCGAAACCCTCAAAACAGAGTAAAAGAACTGAGCTCTTTCCCAGCAGATTAAAAAAAAAAGCAGTGTGGTAGAGTTGATTGAAAGCAAAGTGAAGATGACAAAAGGACTGGGAAGAGTAATCACCACGGGCAATGCGTAGCACCCTCATGATGCGTATGATGGTAGGGTTGATGGGGAGTGAGGCGTTGACCTCGATCTCCTCCAGAGTTATCCCCATAATGGACAGCAGCACGATAGCTAGATCCAACTGGTTCCACCTGCAGAACACAGGCACATATTATTCAGCACAGTGCCTCAAATGAGACTTTCAAAAAGACGACAAGAATCCAATTTTCATAATTTAATAAAGCATTATTCAAGATTATTCAACCACAGCGTGATGTCAAACCTCTCATTTGAACTCAAATTTACCCTAATATTTCAGCAGTTTAGAAGTATTTGGTGTATCTCAGTGAGACTTCAAACTACTTGCCAAAGTATAAATCACTTCCTCTGAGGTCATGAATTTCATCACATTCACAGGTGAAGTGTTGCCTAGAGTCTGTTTTAAGACAAGCCAATTCACAGAGGCCTGTAGCCATGCGAAGGGGTCTTATCAGATATAAGAAATAACTGGAGCAAAACTGATAACACAAATCCTCTCTTGATATCTGGCTTGATTACCAGGAGTGCTCTGATCAAAGTGCAGTCTTTGTGCATAAACAGAACATTTTGTAGGAATAAATTATGACCTTTGGCCAATCGCACTCATATATATATATATATATATATTTTTTTTTTTTTTTTTTTAAAGTTATCATCCTTAATACTGCACTTACAGACTAGTACACAGACGCAGCATGCAAAATTTTCAATTGGTTGCTGAGAAACAGTTGTTTAAATGCTACAGCTGTTAAAAAAAAAAAATAAAATAAAAAAAAAAAAAAAATAATGAAATCTAGGATGTGTCTTCAATCGATATGCCAAGGTTGGTGAAAATCAGATATGACAAATTACTCATTTTGTCTAAATTGGCTCCATCGATATTCCTTCAACAACTTTTTTTCTGCACCTGTCTGCCAATTTTATGTCGTCTACTGTTGCTTGATCCTCTAAAGCAATGAAGGGGTTACAATAGTTAAATATAGATGTAATGCATTGTAGAGGTTAATTATAAAGTAAATACCGAGTATTTAGAAATGTCACTACTTGCTACATTCCTGGTAGCTCAAAAGGAGAAAAATACCAAGTGTATGGAGGTCTGCAAGGACTGAACCAGGAAGTGCTATATACAGAATGTCTTTATATTTAATTCAGTGGAAATGTCATTATACAGTTATACAGCTGATAGCAGCACGATACAATCTGTGAATGTGCCATGAGAAATGCTGATTTGGTTAAAATAATTAAATTATTAAAAACTTCAGGTCAAATGGAAGTATCTGTGATGACTGTTAGAGTAGTTGGTACGGTGCAAAGAGACCGTATGCTTTGGGGTAATGTCTCCCTGAGCCAAAACTGCAGTTAAGAATTAATGTGAATCATTACACTTCTCCATGTTCACTGAATTCGAGTGTCAAACATGCTTACCCGACCTCTGTTTGACTGCTCAAGTAAAGTGCATGGATTACAACAGAAAACTGGTTCTCTAACCAGTAATTTGCTTCATATTTTTATGACTTGTCTTGTAATCCTGTAATTGGACACTGATTATATTTTTTTCTTAGTTGTCCCCAGTTAGTTAAGGCTGTGATTATCATGGTGTCAGGATTTCTCAAACGTTTTGCCGTCAGGGATCTTTTTAGCAATTGAAAATTCCACGAACCCCCTCAGCACAGATTCATGTTATAAACTTTTTGAATATTAGGTTAATTATTCAAATGTGTACAGTAATATTCGGGTTATTTATTGAAGCCATAGAACTTTTTTTAAAAATTACTTTTATTCCTTACTTCCACTGACAGAACATATTAGGTCCAAGTTGACTTTATTTATAGGCCTACATGTTTTTCAGTTCTTAAGGTTTGTATTAAACATAATTAATTAAAAGCACAAGTCAATCAGGCAAATGAGTAAAAAAAAACCTCAATAATAAATACAACAACTATAAAAAAGACCCCAATTTGAGAGCCACTGGAGTAGAATATAACTTTAAAACATCTAAGAGGCTATTAACTTCAGTAAGATATTAATTATTTCACTGTTAGCATATAGCTTTTTTCCCCTCAGATATCCTGGTGCATTCTGTGATTTGTTCATAAACCTCACTCTGTATCTCATACCTGTCTTTGAAGAAACGTCTAAATCCAAATGCCACAAGTTTGAAGACAGACTCCAGCACAAAGATAATGGTGAAAATATAGTTGCAGATTTTCAGCGCTTCATCGAGCACCTGCAAAACATTGACATTTCAAATTCATACGAGATTATGAATGTTTGTTGAAAAATAAGAGACAATATTCTTTTATTTGAAAAGTGGAAAGATTTTCTCTTAGCTGCTGAAATAATTGATTTTTAATAACACTTTAGAATATCTCCCACTAACTATCACTAAGACAAATGCTGTAAGAGAAAAAAAAATACTGAAAAAAAATAATGTGCTCTTATCAGCATCGAAAAAATTTTCAACAGAGCCCGGCTGCATTAATCAATCACAATACATTTCGGCGCTGTTACCAGCAACAGCCTACACTACGAAACTGCCTAAGAAAATAAAGAGTACTAAAGAGACCTAGGAGATTCAAAAGGCTTCATTCAATGACAGCTTGCTTTGCTTCTACTGTAACATCATATTGTACAAGACGTATCTATATAAAACATAATACTCGGATATCTGCTTGCCTGGATTTTGAGCCAGCATAGCAGTTGGACACATTTAACAAGATGCACTCCGGAATCAGATGTACACTGCCCTCCAAAAGTTTGGAAACGCCTGAACAAAATAGGGTTTTTGGGCAATATCAGCATAAATCCTCTTTAGTTAGTGACCATTTTGCATTGATAATAAGGGACAACACAAACTATGAAAACATATTTTATTAAATAAAACGTTTATGAACATAAACATGAACATAACATAGAAAAATACTCAAATTTTGG
>CM040986.1:11560054-11593332 GCA_022985145.1 Pangasius djambal | reverse complement strand
CACTAACTAAAGAGGATTTATGCTGATATTGCCCAAAAACCCTATTTTGTTCAGGCGTTTCCAAACTTTTGGAGGGCAGTGTATAATCCCTTGTGGTGGCAGTGCAGTGGTTAAGACTTTGGGCTACTGAGCAAAAGGTTGAAAAAGAACCTTCATTTGCTCTGCTCAAAGTTGCTTTCTGTCAAATATGTAAATGTGGAAAAATGTGCACCCACACTGGCTCTTTCTTGTAGAGAATGTTTTGCACAGATGTTTGGATGGAGCGGGTGGTCCTGAAGGAAGAACATCTACTGAGGTTAAACTTGAAAGTAATTAGTTAGATCACCCCATTACTTAGATTATATTAAAATAAAATTATACAGAGTCCCTAAAAAAAAAAGTCCCTAAATCACTTATTCTATGCATAATTTATTTTATATGCATAATTTATTTATGCATTTTTGTTCATTTTCGTGAAGGGTGCTAGTGTTCTGGAGTTGACACTACAGCCAGAGACAAGATATATGTATACTGCCTGGCACTGAAAGCAGGAAATGTTCCATATCAAGCCCTAGCAGATTACCACACACTAATTATACCCAAAACAAAAATCGACTCTTCCTTTCCCCTTCCCACACTTACCCACTGCTAACAAAAACAGCCATCTATTTATAACCATAGGTCAGCATGGATGAACTCTATTACCAACAGTGTTAAAGCCTGGGAAACCCTCTGGCAGTGATGAGCACTAACGGGGGAGGTAAATACCAGCTCGCTTGGTAAAACTCCCAGACAGACTCTACAGCTTCGCCACTGCATTAGTGGCTCAGTCATCTGGATAACCAGTAAGCTAGCATTCAGTTTGTGCTAAAGGACAATAAATATCTGTGATGAGAATGGATGATAAGCCTGTGAATATCAGAGGACTGTCTTTGCTGCTGGCTGATTACAAGCTGATTAACTCTTGATTTTTATCTTTCCCACCTTTCTCACACTTTTCGTAATTGCATCACTATTCATTCCTTGAAAGATTTGTAAAACTCGGATCATTTATAACCATCATGTAAAAAGCGACCTTCAGTGAAATATATCTGAAGAACATGTTGCAAAACGTAAAAGATTTATTGTAAAACCACTCTAAGTTCTCAAGGTTGCTAACTCATTGGATTTTATGTCCTTATTCTCTATTCACAACTTGTACTTGTTCTGTTATATTACTGTGTAGGGCTAACGGAATATTCACGAATTTCATGAGTAACGTGCCATCTTAGAGGTCAATAAAAGAGCACCTAAGCATAATAATACAATGTAAAATATGTAATTTGATTAGCACATTACTATGATGGCTATGAAAGGACAAAATAGTACTTTACTGTTCTGGTATATAATTGGCCATTAGCAATTAGGAAACGAGATGGGACGTTTTCAAATCATCTTGACTCCATGGGCCTACCTTGGGCTGATGGTAGTGCTCCATGGACATAGTGATGACGTTGAGGCCTATGACGATGGTGATGAAGAGATCCAGGTAGTGGCTAGTGCACATCTTGTGGATGAGGCGACGAGTGGGAGAGTAGTCCGAGTAGTAAGGTTTACACTGAGCCTCTGTCATGTGGAACCATCAGGACCGGGGGGGGGGGGGCAAGCATGAGATTAGGTTATTTACAGAGGCACTTGTGAAGAAGACACACATACCCATGAGAAAGAGGAAGGAGAAAGAGAATAGAAAGAGACGCTCAAAGACGAAAGAAATAAAAAGAAGAAAAGGTCCTTCTGCAATCCCCATGATCAGAGTCCAGGGCGGAAGAGCGGTCCATGTGAACAAGATCATTCATAGCCTCACCATCTCAAGAATACACACACCCTTTCAGATCTTAATTATTTTAATTGGCTTTCCTGAAATGCATGTGCTTCTATTGTCTGAAAGGTTTTCAAATGTGACCATATTCTGATTTGGATGTGGAGTCATACAATGGTGCTTCTATTCTGTGGTTTTAAAAACAGACTTTTTCTTTTTAGTACAATCCTATACTATTCCACATGAACCAAGCTCTACTTTTTTGGATCTTTAAAGTGAGGATGGCATGGGACAAAACAAGGGAGAGGTGGAAGGGCATGGAGGGCTTGCAGAGCAGCAGGGGTCAGGGGCTTATTACTCCAGCACACAGGCAGGGCTCCTGGCAGCAGCTGTGCTCCCCATTCTCTCGTCAGCCCACTACGCAGACTGTCCCTAAAGCCCTGGCACCATGTGTCCAATTGCAAGAACAGGTGCTGCCTGGCTCTGCTTTTTTTTTTTTTTAAATAGTGCAACATCAACACTATTCATTTAGTTGTATGGCTGCTCCCCGCTGGATTTAGTGCTTTCTGAGTGAGGGTAATTTGGAGCAAATTTAGTCTGAGAAGATAATGGTCCTTGCTGGGACAGTCATACACATGCATGCATAGACAAACACTTTTTTTTATATACACATACATCAATGTCTGGGGATTAATGCCCCGTGGGGATTTATGGGACTGACAATGCATCCTGCTGTGGTTCCCAGGACTGGAACCACCTCTGTAGATTCTGCATGAGAGCTTATTGGCAGCAGAGTACAGACAAAAGGAAAAAAAAAACAATTGTCACTAAAAAAAAAAAAAGTGTTAATGGCTTTCTGTGTGTTGACTAAAGAGCTTCGACTGTCTGCCATTATGCACGAATTTGAAGATTGCACATTCCCTCTGGCATGAGGGCTTGAAACAGGATACCAGCTAGACCCGTGCTGTGCATAATTAACACAGGGTCACAATATGGGCTCTGGCTTATACACTGCCTAACTGGAGCCATGTTTGTTGTGCTCTCAAATGTGCTGACTTTAGAATTTCACAATTCCAAACTAAATGGCCCAGCATGGGCAAAACTTTTACCTCCTTTTCATAGAATGGAACAGACCTCACTACATAGCATGCCTTTGTGATCGCTGCACTATAA
This sequence comes from Pangasius djambal, assembly GCA_022985145.1. NCBI lineage: Eukaryota > Metazoa > Chordata > Actinopteri > Siluriformes > Pangasiidae > Pangasius > Pangasius djambal. The sequence goes on along the minus strand of CM040986.1, from coordinate 11,590,382 downwards.
AATCCAGGGGGACGAGCAAAGCAGGGCAGACTGCTCCAATTCTAGGGTGCTCGATTACTGAGACAGTTCAGAACCAGGGCATGGCGTCTCTGGGCGGGGGTGGTTTTCTGCTTACAGGTGCACCTGGCTGCTTTTGAAGTGGTCGGCTCCCATATGACCTCACTGTTGCGCTGCCTTCCTCTTTTCATCCTCGAGGAGAAGCTCTCCTTCTCTTATTTCATTCGGACAAAACATGCACACACATTTGCCTCCATATGCTCTCTTATATAGAGAGATCACTAGTAAATAAATGAGAGAGAGATTTCATCACAATCGAATTTCTTCCGGCTAATGAGTACTGCACCAATATACGATTCTTCTGTATTGGCTTGTGCATTACATGGCCATTTTGTGGCCTTGCAAACAAGGACTAAAGAAGGGAAACAGAGGTCCGAAGAGCCAAATTAGCCTCGGAAACCCCAACCTCTCACTCCCACTCCTCGGAGGGTGAGAAGCTTGGCATGCCACGTACGGAAAATGGATTAAATTTGGGTTCTTTTGGCAGGGGTGCCACACTGATGTCAGCCTATTGAAATGCTTCAAAGCAAATGGCCATATAAGTATCAGCCAAGTCAGCTTTAAGGAGATTTAAAGTAGAGAGAGGAAATTGTCTGAAACTATTTTTAACCAATGCAAGAGAATGAAATAGTGGTATAGACCATAGCTCTCGGTTCACTCCATCTCCGTCGCTATTTTTGTGGCACAGTCTAATGATACCATGACTGTGACTTAATGAGGCATTTTTTGCTTAGACAGCACTTTTATTCCATTTACCCCAATATTTCAAATGAAAGTGTTTTTTTTTTTTTTTTTTGGAATGAATGAATAAATGAATGAACGTTGAACAACGTCTTACACTCAAGAGTCGCAAGACATCGGTCAACTTTTAAGTAATTCGGTGCAATACCCATAAAGTCCGTGGAGAGGAGCTTCGATGCATTTCGATGCCTCTGGTGTATTCAGTGCATTTAGAGAACATTGACCCCATTTAAACCCAGGGCTCTGGACCTCTATTGGATCAGTGTAAAAAGTAAACTGTGTTGCCAGACCAATAAATTGTACTTCCAGTGGGAAAAAAAAAAATTAACAATGATGTTGATTTAGTTTATGAGAGAAAAACTAGGCACATATCCAACATTCTTTTCAAAATGAAAATCAGGCCACTGTACACAGAAGCAATGCGTCCACAGAGATGTTGAACATCAACTTCTACCTCAAGAGCTTGGACAGTTGGGAAATACAGACACAGTGTGATGTACTGTTATGAATATCATACACTAAACACCACACAATAATAAATAAGACAGTCATCAGGTTATAATGGTTGCATGAATGAGTGTTGTTACAAATAGTCCAAGGCAGAATTAGATTTAAAATAAACTAAATTAAAGACCAATGTATTTTATTCCCTTGAGCAGAAGTGTATTATTGTGCTGACTATGTCTACTAAAGCCTGCTTAATATGCAGTACACATGGATTTATAATGTTCTAATGCAGATGTTGAGTTAAGAATATAACTATTATATATATATATATATATATAATATAAATTGGTCATAAATGATTACTGGAATTTAGAGGGTTTTTTTGCTGTGTAGTCAAATTTATTGTAGTTTTTCTTTGTGTATATAAATGAAATGAATATATATTTCATATTCATAAATGAAATATGAAAGTGCCAAGATTTAGACCTGTACCGAAACACCAAATGAAATGTAACTTATGTAACATGTAATATGTAATAAAGTCCCTTTCTTTACCTTAATGGTGTGAATGACAGTTGCCAATTTAATGTAATATTTGATATATCTATTTTTTCTAAATATCATTCTTGTTTAAGAGTCAATATTAATATCTTCATTATTTAAAAATAACGGGTAGAGACCCCTGACCCCGAACTGTTTGAGAGTCTATGTGATGTGGGATGTATGTGGACGTGAACGGATGCAGATTTTTCACGGGCAGGCTAACACAGCTTCTTGGAGTTAGACCTGATAAAACAGGAGAGTGAGAGCGCTGAGTGCATTTTAAAGTTCAAATGAGGTGAAATGATTGAGAAGACTGAATAACTCTATGGAGGCAAGAAAAACACATAAGCCTGGATGTCTATGAAAGATTAAAAAAAATATATATGTGGGGTAGAGTGCAGCCATATAACTTAATGATACATCCAGATGAACCTTTCATGCTTGTTTCATTTGTTAGAGATGATTTTGCAACACTAAAACAAGTAATCAATAGTTTGTTCGCAGAATGAGTCACTGTCTGTTGGTCGCTGGTTCAGTGTGATAAGAGGCATGCTTGCTGAGATGTATTAAAATACCAGCGTGTGATTTCCTATATGTGATTCCCTATATCGTATTACACTACACGCCAGCACACACTGAGTCAGAAGCCAACTGAAAACAAGGCAAATTAACTTAATCATCAAACATGTTTCTGCTGGATGTCCCAAATTCTGCCCTGTTAACACGGATAAATCAGAGAAAGAAGAGAGGATAGTGCGGCAAATGAAGGAGTCCAGACAAAGAAATAGTAAAGAAAAAGAAATCATATGCCATATATGTCAATGACAGTAATGACGGAGCATAATATAATAGAATCAAGACAGAATCAAACGCACACATACGCACAGAGAAACTAGACAACACACACAGAAACACAAACATCATGCTGGTAGATATGGTAGACAAACCACACTTTCTTTCTGAGTCTGACTTGAGTGAGATGGCCGTTTAAGATGAAGGATGTACGGTGAAACATACACAGGGAGTGGAGGATGGGATGCAGAATGAAAGTGATGATCTGCACAGAGCAGTGACATTCTTCACCATTCAACACAGGCGTTATACTCATTTAATCCGCCAAAAACCTCTAAGGTTCATCAGCCTAACCTAGATATTCATTCCTCGCTAACAGTTGCGTACTGTACAGATATCGGTTTCACTGGACTTACAAAACAACATGCTTTAAAAGGAATAATGAATAATAAGCTGGGAGCTTGGGGGGGGTTAATCAAGCAACAAAATAATAAAATGGTTTACTGGTCATATTACGTGGAAATAAATGTTCCAGAAAAGATAACTGTCTGCATGAACACCCATCAGATAACAGACTACAAAACATATCTCTAACAGTTCACTTGCAGCTACAGCAATCAATCACAAGTCATGAAGTATCCAAGAAGATTTATTTCGGTCTCGCTCCAGAAGAAGATCTAGTGCTCTGAATCAAGCATGTACTAAAACTGTCATAGATTACAAACTCGTTTTCTCACTGGACTGCCTTTTTTTTTTCTTCAGTATGTTGCATTGTCATCTGGAGAGTGGTACGTGCGTCTCACTGCTGCGAGCAGACGTGTGATCAGTGAGAGAGCAGAACTACCAGTCACACGTGACATACGTTTGTCCAGTGGTGTATAGTAGGATTGTAACAATGTAGAGATACTTTATTACTCTAGAAACAGGTAATAGTGTACAGGTACACAGAGCAATAACCATTCTGTGAATATCTCTACCTGAGCCTAAATCTTTCTGGTAATCTGGACTTTTACTTTAATTTCCAAAAGCATATGGCTACTTTTGAATTTTCTCTGAAACATGTTATTGGCTGCAATATAATCTCATTCCTGCGGGCTCATTCTAACACGGGGAAAAAAAAAAAAATGAATTAAACCTGCATTGCAAAGATAACAAAAGGTTCAGTTATAACTCAATGTCTCAGTGCAATGAGAGAAGAGATGAGAATAACGAAGGGAATGAACTACAATAAGAAAGTGCTTAATTGGTTATAACTATATTTAATGTAGAACTGACACAATGTTGATTGGTGCAGTTTAGTATACCTATGTGCCTTCCTGTTTCCGATATAACTGTAGTGTTAGCTATTTAGCTATTTAGCTCCAAAAAAAAAATAGTCTTGGACAACTTTTAGTTATCCTGTATAGCAGAGGTATTCAAACTTCAGGGCATGAAAGAATTGTGGGGTGCAAGTATAAATATTGAAGAAAAAAAAAAAGAAAAATCTATATTTAATAGATTGTATCAGACCTGCCAGCCTTCACGCATTTTGCATAGGAGCTCTGCATTTTAACATTGCATTTTGTCGTATGCTGGAACAAAATATGCCAAAAAAAGCAGTGTGATTTCATAATTAAATTGGTAGGTGAGCAAATTCTTTAAAAAATGGGAAATGGTGGGCGTTGTGGTGGAAAAGACTAAATACTTCTGCTATATAGCATACTTGATAAATTATTTTGTCCTGTACATAAATTGTCATTGTCTACATATTTTATGGCTTAACACCATCTCAAAATGCATGGAACTGATGTTGGTGCTTCCCTCAAATAATCTAAAGCTAAATGAAGCTGCTACTAGGACTGTCTTCACAAAATTAGATTAGCATTGAGCATGCACAGTTAATGCTTCACTACATCATTTCAGCCCTTTTAAAGCTAAAAGAGTTGGAGCAGTTTTGTCTGTATTTAAGTGGCTGTAAAAGTCCAAGGTGTTCATTCACCACATTAAATCAACCACCAGCATCTATTCGGATATAGACAACAATAAAGAAATGAATTTCCATCATGGGTTTTGCTTTTGTAGATGCTATAGATGTCTTTTTTATATATAGCTCCACTACTCTAAGTGGACATTTGTTTGTAATTTAGCATTTCGACCAAAAATAGATCATGAAAAAAAAAAATACAGAAAGAACCCTTTTTTCACCTTTTACGTGACACTGTCTCCATATGCATGGGTTCAGATCTGCTGACAAACTAGCAGTAGGCTAACACTCTGATTTTATAATATAAGGATTATTACAATGAAGTAGTTCTACTGGAAATATGTGGCACCAGAATTGGAAATGACCAGTGTTCTCCAGTGTTATTTCTTAGCTGCTTTGTCTTTAAAAGGTCAGGTGAAGTGTTACATATAAACACTGCAGTGGAATGTAATTACAGTAAAACTAGATGGCACTGAAGTTGTAATACGTAGACTTTTTTCCACTGTGCTTCTATTTTAGCATTGCACATGCGTCACATCATCCTCTTGTGGCAACAAGACAGGGTTACTCTATTACAAATCACAACACTTGTAGAGATTTTCTCCTCAAAATCTAAACGAGAACTTGCTTAATATCGCTAAATACTATGCAGTACTTTTGGCTGAAGTCTGGGTTCATTCATGTTAAATCACACCAGAAATAATGCTAGTTCAGAGAATCTTAATGTGACAGGAAAAAATATATACCTTCGAGAATATCTACAGAGGAATACAAACATAAAAAACACAGTGAATTGCCAAACATGTCATTCTGATAACTGAGAACCTCTTCCTTTTTTTTTAGCTTTTACCATCTGTTCATTCACAGAAGCAGTCAGTTATGTAACAAAGAACACAAATGTCTTGGGTTCCTTTGAAGAATGCATCTGATGCTGAAAGCTGAAAGGTAACATGACACCATTCTGCCAAGAATATCTGCTCGGTCATGTCATTACGTCTTAGCTGACAAGACGACGTTATTATTAAAGGATATAACTCATTAAAGCATTATAATCATCCAGTATTGTTCTTTTATATGTTTGCCTACCTACAGGCAAGTCTTGTTACTCAGGGATAGATGAGGTAATACGCTGAGAAAAAAGGTTATGAACAAATAAAGCTAAGCACACACCTTAATATTAAGAGAATCCATCAAAAGACCCATCATAACCGAGCTTCATTTGCCACAACAGTAGATCGGGTTACAGATTATTTCTCTCATAGAATGAGCTTCAATTATTCAGTTTCCCAGGCAAAATCCTCTTGCAGAAATCAAAGCTATAGTAAAGAGTAAGAATTCATTCCTACAGGTTTTACAATTCAGACTACATACAGTACACAGAATTAACCTGACGCCTAAATACATTTACTGATGTAAATTAATAAATATTAATACTATGGCTGTTAATAGGCACACCATGTAAGACTGTGCCATCTAAGGCTGTGTTCTCCCAGCCCTATGGTGAGCCTCTTTAACGTGTAACCAACATTGAGGAAAGAAGAACATGGCTTCACCCTCAGGGAGTCTTGATTAATCAACACATTTGATGTGTCCACTAGCACACAGCAGCTGCAGCAGGCAAAGCAGAGAGGAACAGGAGCTAATAGACAGAGACAGATTGGGGTCGGGAAGTCTCTTCTACAGAACCCATGCAGAATTCTCAAACATGCTGAAGGTAAGGGAAGGCCAAGCTAATTAACACATCGTTTGCTCATTAGGAACAAAACAGAGCTTGCCAGATGTCCATTCACAGAGCAAAGATGTAATTCAGATATTATGTGTATACAGCATGCACATACACTATAAGCCACCTGCAGAATCATGTAGCTGTATATGTACACAATATGTGTTTATGTTGGTTATACTAACCACTAAAGGAATAAAAGTATATTTAATGAACTGCTAAAAAAGAAATAGAGAAAAACAGTGAGTGGTTGAAGGGATCTGAGAAAAGGGCAAAGTAATTCAGAGAAGTGTAGTGGAGGGTGAGTTTATGGGAGATTGCTGCAGCTGAAAAAGTGGACTTCCTCAGGGACTGACAATGAGAGACAGAGCAGAGGTCTCTCAGTTTGACTACAAACAATGCCAGTACATACACTCTACACATATAAACACCCTTCTAGTGGAGTTGCTAGATTTAAAAACATGAGCCATCCAGAATGGTGCTGCTAGATTCGACAACTGATTATTGTAGTATACTAAGAGACCTCAATTTAAATGCCCACAAATATTTTCTTTGATCTTTACTAGAATCACTCTACAAGCCTAGTTTTGGCAGCATGTGTTTTACTTGACTTGCATTTGGAGCTTGGATACACACTTGCGTATTCAACATGTGTATTCTGTAAAGATGTGCCAGCTGCTCATCATAGAACTGGTATAAAAGTGGCACTCACAAAAGGACTTTTTTTTTTTTATTTAAAAAAAAAAAAAAATTTCTAAAGTTGCTAAATTATTATTATTATTACTTTTTTGTTGTTTTGGTTGCAACAGGAGGGTGAGCTGAAGAAGATGATGAGCTAGCTAGTGGATTTTCAGCACCTTCAGAGTTCCTTTCTTTCAGGTGGTGCAAAATTTGTGAAGCTGTAAAAATATTAGCACGTTGTTGCTCTTTCATAATCACTAAATCGATGTAAATCAACATCACAAGCAACATTCCATACAAACCTCAGATAGGCCTAATCCCAACAATGCATAAATCACTACATGTAAAAATCAGGTAATCAACTCATAAAGGTTTTTTTTTTTTTTTGTGAGGTGACTTGGCTGGGATTTCCGAAACGCTTCCGAAACACTTAACAAATACACAACAGTGACGAGTTGGTAACTATATCCTCTAGAACATACTTGGAATATTAGGTTGTAAGAGTAACTTATGTGAAAACTAAGTCAGTACCTTTACATCAGTTCTTGGTGAAACAAAGCAGTAATTATATAACAACATCAATATTCGAAAATGTAATAACACTTACAAATAACACTTTCTGCATACGTTGCAAGTTGAATATGTAAAATAACAGGTACTTATTGCTAAGAAGTAATTTCATAGTGGTAAGTAGTGCCAAGCGTTAACCGAGTAGGTTGGCGCACAAATCATGTCCAGATATGGGCCTTAGCATGATGCAGTGCTGCTTTTCTGGTATTTTTTCACATTCTTTATCATGTGCTTACATTATCAACCGTTAAGGTCTGAGTCAATATTGCATTGTAGCACCAACCACGTATGTACCCACAAGTGACCGTGCACTTCAATATCCAGCCTGCAATGTATAATCCGGACATGATTGGTGATTATGAGATATTTAAATATTAAATAGTACATAGTCAAAACACTGCAAAATAAAGTGCTACTAAGTAATTTGTATGAAGAGCCTTAGTAAGGTATTGCCAATTGCCTTAACTTTATGTTAATTATTCACAATAAGTTCTGACTTTCTATATGCAACTACTTTCAATTCAGAGGAAGTGGAGAAGGTTGCATTCTTAGCCAGCAATATAAAAAAAGTCAAATATTGCTTGTTCTGATTGAGCAGTCGGTACAGCAAACTACTGCTTTCTTCTAGAATTGATGCAGTGATGGTTGAGCAGCAAATCATAAGTTGTTACCATTGACATTACTGATTGAAGCACGTACATCACATAAATAGATGAGTTGTCACACAATCATGCAGTCTCTGAACAACCGAACAACAATGAGTGGTGTGGTGTGTGTTGTTAGAACAACTCACTGTGTCACTAGAACCGTGAAAATAGTGATAACTGGTGGAAACGGGTTACATCACAATACAAAGCGAGCACTAAGCAATGACACCCAAAACAGATATTTCAGAGGCAGACAAATTACATAATGCTGGACGTTTTACGGTGTAACTCTTCCCCTCACAGTCAGACACATTGCTTCACAATGGGGGCAAAAGCAAGAGCATAGTCGAACATTTGATTTATATCTAGCACTTACTGCAGACTGATGCGTGATTATTACACTCAAGCCATTATGGTTATAGTCTGAGATAATTCCTGTATTCGGTTGCACATACATAGATAAAAGCTACATTATAGTGCGTATTAGTTCACAGAGTGCTATTGATATTAGGTAGAGATTCTCCTTTGTTTTCTCACCTCTGTCTGTCTCTCTCACTCTATATGTCTGTCTCCCCAGTGTGAGCGTGAGGTTTAGCTGGTAGGAGCCGGTGATGCTGGTGGACAGTTGATGAGTTGTGGATAAATTACATACACACATGTCCACAGACGATTCTCACAGGCTTAGATGAGGTGGGGCCTTGAACTAGTGAAGGTGCCCTCCCTCATACAGCCCTATAGCCAAAGCCCCTTAAACACCACCACGGTGAACACACAGACATGCCAGAAATACTCTGTACCTGTCACTCCGCTCTCAGGACTGGACCAACTGACACCCGTCAGCATTATATCTAAAAGAATGAGACCATGTTAATCAGGCGAGGCCTGGGAAGCCTGCTGAAGGAGCTGATGTATAAGCAGAAAAAGGAGAGTGGATGTTCAGTGAGAATGTGCTGGTGAAACAGCCTTGTTTGTAGCTATTTCCAATTATTCTGAGTCCAACTCTAGTTATCAGTAGCTTGACTGTTTTTGCTTCTTTAAAGTTATTACAATAGAGGGGTCTTTTTAGTTTTCATCTTTTGATGAAATCTACACAAATGAAGTGTTCAGTCAATGTCCACCGGAGTCAAACTACAGCATCAACTCTGGAACACTATACTGTACAACTCTAAAATATCTCCAATAAGAAAACAAGCTAAACCAACAGAAGAAACACCAGTAAACTGACTGAGTAGGACAAAAGCTCACTTTGTAGTTCACATTAAGCTCTCAAGGAGGAGTGAAAATGAGGTAATAGACCTTGTGTAAGTAACATGAATAAATACATCTAAACCACTTCAATAAAGAAACGCATAAATCAAATTGAGATATTTATTAATTTAAGCAGAAGATCCTACAGTGGTCATGAAGAAGAAACAGAACAAGACTGACAGCAGCTAGTCCTAAACTAATATTTCTCAGTGCTTGTGTGTGTTTTTGTTACTTATGTAGTGGTTCCACTACTTTTCAGTTACTCATCACCTGCCACTGGGTATATTTTCATCTGTATTTCTCAAGGGTACAAACTGTCTGCTATCATTTTGTCGAACAATATGCTGCCAAACCTCCATCATCACGCTCAGGGGGTCTTAGTGCTGAAAATAGCAGGCAGTTGACTAAAAAAAAATAAACACAGAAATTGTGAACTTGTGATGTAGGACCTAGCCAACTGTTTCGTCAAACATTGCAAAACTAAAGAATGTTGTTTACCACTGCCCTGCATGCATGGGAAGAGCAGACTTGGCAGACCCCTGGGACAGGAATATACCACACACCCTGCTCTCTGTCAGGATTCAGGCTGGCATGCAGGCCATGGGACATGCTTGAGCTACGTTCCCAGGAAGAGGGGATCAGGCTGCAAGGGGGATTGTCCTAGCTACGCGCCGACCTGGGCATTTCATTCATTGCACGCCGGTCATACTGATTAGCGCTAGCGTGGAATTTAGCGTTGAATCTAACGGCCAAGCAGGACTCAGAAAGATGTGGAAAGACTACCGACCAGCCAGCTCCTTCTCCTTACTCCTTCTCTTTTTCTCCATCCTTTTCAGGCGTTTCTCCTCGCGACGCTTGGCCTCTTCAGCTTCCTGGTGCCGCCGACACTTGTGGAAGTTCTCCACCACCACACCCACAAACATATTCAGCACAAAAAAAGCCACGATCAACAGGAAAGAGATGAAGTAGAGCAGCATCCAGGGGTTGTGGTTCATCATAGGCTGAAACGCACAGATTAATAAAATGAATTAATAATAATAATAGTAATGATACATAATAACACATTAGGAAGAAGGAGTATGAAATCATCACCTTGAGTGAGATATGAATATGTCTGCCTGTAATCACAGTAATCATGCATTTACAAATGTACCTGTTACTGAAGTACAATATTCATATTAAAAATCTCAATTCATATACATGAATGCTTTGGCTACTTCTATACCAGCAATAAGTCAGCAGTCATTTTATCAGACAAGAGGGGAAAAAAAACAAACTTAGAAAACTGAGAGAACTAATAATAATAATAAAAAAAAAAAGACAGTTTCAGAATTCTCAAATGGAAAATGTGACATCATTAGATGAAAAGTGTAGTGTGCTTGGCAGGTACCTGCTGATCAACCCCTACAGCATCCAGTCCATCATACATAATGTCCACCCAGCCATCCTTAGAGGCCAGTACAAAAAGAGACATCAGGGCCTGGAAAAAACAAACAAACAAAAAAAAAAAACACAAAGCAAAGACAGTGCAGTTAACACACTTGTCTAAAAAAGCACAACACAAAATGTTCGTTGAAAACAGGTTGAATTACTTAAAGAGGGCTTGGCTAAGTGCTTACCTGTCCCAGGTTGTCAAAATTGTACTTGTGCCTAACCCACTTGTATTTAGCAAGAAGGCAGTCAGATTTATTTGTTATATTCCTTGTATCCTCCCCATGGCACACGTAGAACTTTCCCTTGAACAGCTGTTCAGAGAGAAAGAACGAGTCTACACATTCAAGAGTCATTTACATCTTAAGACGCTTTACACTGAGGACCAATCTCATTACACATTACACACTGCACACTGCACCATGGCTATCCCATGAGTCATTATTAAAAATGTGTTACAGATCACTATAGGAGCATATTGATGCTTATTTAAAGGACACGTCATTGGTTCAACATGGCTAACATGCCAACTAGAAGAACAAGACTGACTTTTACTAAAGCTGAATCTGGTCATTGACTGGTTTAACCTCCATTATATTAGAGAAAAAAAATAACAAAAAAACAGAAAAGGCATATACCTGTAATGTTACATGCAGAGAGTCATGGACAAATGGCTGTAGGATTTCACCATTAGCTTGGGAAGTTGTGGAATGATAAAATGTTTTATAAAAGTCAATACGAGCATATAGAGGGCTGGATTCTGGGCCCCAGGTACCTCTGGGCATGGCCCTAGACATATGTTCTTCTCGTATACCTCTTTTGTCAGTATAATGATCCTTCAGACAGGATCTTGTAGAGTAATCCCACCGGGGCCTTGGAATTTATGACTCTAGGCCTTTATGATACAGGCATAATTTACTCCAGTGATGTATGGCATGGTACCCAAGCCAGCCTTGTGGCTCAAAAGCTGCTGGCTCACACAATATACAATATACAGCATCTGATGTTGATAGGCATGCACATATGGAAATGGTCACACCATATATTGTAGGTTGTACTTAATATAAGAACATTATAGTACAAGAACTTTAATTCACCTGAACCCCCAAGATGCCGAAAATAATGAAGAAGGCGCAGCAGATGACCACAATGTTTCCAATTGGTTTAAGGGATGACATCAGAGTTTCAACCACCAGCTTGAGCCCTGGAGCTCTGCTGATCACCCTACAGTGGAGACACAGCACAAAACTGATTATAATCCTCAGTAACAAGGCAGATGGTATTGGCTTTGTTAATCTTCAATGGAAAAGTGAACAGATGAAGAGTATTAAGAGAAAAGGTGGGTATATTAGGGTACATAAGCAGATGCATTGGAGAAAACACAATCATTAGGTAAGTTATAGAACGATCGTGCCAAGCGGAGTTTGGCAATTAACACACAAAAAAAATGTGACTCCTTAACTTACACTTTCAGCTTGCTAACAACATACCATGCCTTTTCAGAGGAGCTGTCACCTCCAACAAAGAAAACAGACAGTTGTCAGTGTAGCAATGTGAAATAATTATTAACAGCAAGACAGCTGGAGCAACAGCAGAGCTGTCATCCCTCTTGTGGTGGGCCAGCACGCACAGCAGCACACAAACACCCACACAAAATAACACACATGTAAAGACATAACTGTGTGTGTGTGTGTCCTTTTTCATGACATATAACTCAGGGGCTTTAAACTGCCCCTGCCAGCAGCTGGACTGGCAGTTAACAAAGTTTAAAAGAGTACTGCAAGATCCTTCGGCTGTATACTATAGCAGAATCAGAAACATGGCAGTACCTCTCGTTAATCTGAAGAATAAAGGCTGCATTACTCTTCATCTAGCAACAGGGATTTCCTGGTAGAGCTCTAAGCTAAAGCAGCAGCATCCTTATTTGATCCTGGGCTTTGATCTCCTTAAAAAGTGCCCTGTGATTATATCAGTGTCAGAAGATGGGAAGAAAGACCATGATAAAGAGACAAATCTGATTTAGTCAGAGCAATCAGTTGGAAAAACCCTGAGAGAGTTCCAATAACAGATTATTTCCTCTTTCCTCGGTTTACACTGTGTCTTTCCAGAAAGGCTGGGCGTTTATATTAGATCAGACAATCAGAAGCTGTTATATTTGATGTGATAATGCCAGATAAATCATGGAATTGATCAATGATGAAAAGGATCAACAGGCCGAGACCTTTACTGATCCGTGACACTTCCATGCTCAGGCATATGCGCCGTATGAGATTTTACCCTTGACCTGTAGAGGGCACTGTTGCCTGAGATGTCGAGACTTGCGTGTTTATAAGCGGCCATGCGACAAATGATGATAAGATAGGGTAAGCACATGAATGAAGAGGTCTTAAAGAGCGCAATGGGCATGAAGCAGACACTGTAAGGGATTTGGATGTTGAGCAAAAACTCAAGAGAAGTTGAATCCCTCCTAGTGAAGACTAATGTGCTGCCCCAGCTTGGGGAGAACCATAAATATGGAGCAGACAGGAATTTAGAGTAAGCACTTGTTTGCAAATCCCAGTGGGAAGCATGAGGATAACTCGGTCAAGCCTAAAGGGACTGGCAGAAACACAGAGGCTCCTGACTTTAACTCTGTTCACACAGTTCACTGCAAAACAGCACGGCTTCTGCTGTCACCTGTGAAACATAATGAGTATTCACTGTATTCAGATTGATTCACATCCCATACACAAGTCGTCAATTTTCTCTGTAGGAAAAAGAGTCTGAGAGAACAACAAGTACAGTACGGAGGATCCACTTGTTCCCAGGGCACAAGCTTTCATTAATTAAAGGATGCTGGAGTCGGGCTGGGCTGAATGGAGAGGGAGAGGGAGAGAGAGGGAGAGAGAGAGAGAGAGAGAGAGAGAGAGACAGAGAGAGACAGAGAGAAAGAGAGAAGAGAATGCCACTGCTGTCCTACACACATACACACACCAACACACTGCAGATCTACACAGCACAACTAAAAGTAGAATATGAACACAAAGAAAGTATTTGGATTTAAACCCAAAGTGTCCATGGTCTAAACCAGTAATTATTATTATTATTTTTATATATAAAAAAAAAAAAAAGACCCTACAACTTTACCTCCAGAAACATTGGAAAGCTCTGATTTAGTCTCAACTAAAGATGTGGTTTTAATCATTTATTATTTTTGCTTGTACCTGCCTGCTGTATTTTTTTACAAAGTGAGTCGGTTCTATTTTCCAAAATATAAACAAACTAGCAACCTAATTTAAACCACTATGACACTGACCAGGACGTTACTAAGGATGAATGAATAAAGCTTGTAAATGCATCACACTACGACCTACATTCAGGTTAATAAACATTACGTTTATTTGCCCCACAATCCACACATCTGACCACTCAGCCGCATGAGAGTAAAAACTTCCTGCTCACATAACCTTTTGGTTGCATCCTTAGTCCCTCGTTGCACATTTCTAGTTTGGATGCCCTGTTGAGATTTTTTTTTTGTCAAGACAAAAACTCTATACAGAGTAGAGATACAAAATGGACAGAGTTTAATGATCAGTCTGTTGTCTGTCACGTCTTACCTCCTCTTCTGTCTTGTTCTCTCGCTTCCCAGCACACTCAATTAATCTTGAGAAATTACAATTTTAGAGGCAAAAACAATTACACAAGCAATTACCTAGCAACAATAACGGATTAATGGCATCTCCAGAGAACCTGAGAATGCAACTAATCAGACCACAATACAAAACCAATTGAACCCATCTGTGTGCCATCCCTTTTGTTGCTCTTCCTCTTCTTAATTACAGCAAATATGCAACACAGGACAACTAACTCGTTTCAGTGCATCGGTGGTGACGTTAGCTTAACAAATGAATCAGAGACAGGGTGAGCACCCCGAACATTCATAATTAAGGGGGGTTAACGAGAACAAATGTTAATAAAGGAGAGTGTGGCTATAGGATCTATACATCATACCGTATGTTGGAGGTCAAACTGAACTCATCCTAGAGAAAGGACATATTAAAAGAGCCAACGCTCTAAGAGGAATGAATGTGAGCACACAGATTATCGTGTCATATTATGGGTGATTTAGACACACTGGTGGCATTTTGTGTAACATCTAGCAACCTGCAGGTCAAAGGGTTGAGGACTGAACATGGGGGAGTATGTGGCTCCGCTGCACACATATCCGATAAATCATTCTGCTACACCGTAATAACACTATTAATATCTCTGATGAGACATGATCACAAACATAAACACATACGCAGTCACAAAATAACACATTTCCCCACTAAACCCTAACACACTGATAAATAATCCTACCTTGAATCTGCAACACCAAGCAGCCCACATATGGTGTAGATTACCCAGCCCTCCCTGCACCAGGCACATCTTTACTGGGGCAGCTGAGCTTGTGCTGCGGAGACTTTTTATGACTTTGTCTTTCTTTTGATTTCAACTTGGACTCCATAGCTGAGTGTATTAACATAAAACCCAGAGATTGAAGAAAGGTTTAAAAGTCAAGTAAAACTTTGAAAGGTGTCCAGTGATGCCGAAGCCCGCATGCAAGCAGTAAAATGCTCTGAAGCAGAGCGTTTTGGCGGCTGGCTCGGCTGGGAGCGAGAATAACACACCTTTGTAATGTAAACTCTGCAGAGCTGAAGAAGGCAGCATGACATGTTTTATTCACATGGCTTTTGCTACTTCAGGGAATCAGCTGTGTACAACAGAGAACTGTGTCCTTACACATAATGGGGAGCACACACACACAGACACACACACACGCACACACACACTCCACTCAAACAGTATTCTGACTCAGTATTCGTGCTAAAAACTGCAGTGTCATAATGTGAAGAAAGCCAGTGACATAGCAGGCATAGGGAAATAGCAATGGAATGGAATGTGTGCGTGTGTGTGTGTGTGTGTGTGTGTGTGTAGTGCAGGTCTTATAAATATAGCTTAAAATCATAATCAGTGATTTTGAAAACAGGGGTTTTAAAACTAAAGTTGAACTTGGTGTTCCCCATAAATCCATAACCCCTAAACACAGCCACACTGCACACACTCCCTAGGACACCTGAATGCTAGTGCAAGAGGTAATTCTTTCTGAACTAAAAGGCAGCATTATTGACAGGCATACAGAGGCACCTCCTTGTCATGAGTGGTTAGACGTTGGTGGTCAGTTGGTTTGTATTACATTTACAGCACATGTGTCATCACAGAGACCAGAGTCTGCCCTTTCAACAGATAATTTATTGACAGCTGCCAGAATCTGAGAAGACCTTCACTGCATATTAGAGCAAAAAAATCACTGACTCACCTTTTATTAAAACATTGCTAGTAATTAGATCAGCTATAACTCACGGTAAGATGCACTCAGCATTTTTACCTCCATTTCTGGCCTCGCATCTCCGTAAGAGAAATTTCCTCTGATGGACAACGTCATAGAAATGAATTAGAACACGTTCAGATTTTTCCTCTGTGGTGTCTCTCTGAAAGCATGATCATCCACAACCTTCACACATGGAACACAGGCACTACCTAATCAACAACAAACATGGAATGCAATTCTCGGCTGGAATGCGGTCCCTGAACACACACAATGTCCCACAAGTGGAATTCTCTTCATTTCTTTTCCTGTGTTTCCTCAGGAACACAACAAGGATGATCCAAATCCACCCTTCATCATTATCAAATCCCAAACACAAGAAAGACCAATACAATGTATTTGATTAGATATGCCTGTAAAGGCCAATTGAGAAACCATATACAGGAGAAACAAGATCACTGCAGGAAAAGGATGAATGAATGAGAGCTTAGATCCAGTAGAAGCATTTTGCAGGCAAATTGGATGAATATTAGATTCCGTGCTCCTCTTGAATATTTGAGCAATCTTTCAGCTGGCTTCAAGAGGTTCTCTTTACAAGAAGTGAGGCATGAGGCATATGCACATGCACATAACTGCAAGATAAGGCATCTCATAGACTCAAGGAGAAAATATCAACTCTCCGACTAAACCCCATAGACTGGAATTTCAGATAGAGCATAATCCCATAGATTACTGAATGTTGAACATCTGTTTTGCATTCGCTGAAATAAAGGTTTTTTTTTTTACACTTAGGTTAAGACTTATTGATACTCAGACTGCCAGCTTGTTGTTCAGTGTGTATTATTATATATAAGTTTTTATGTCAATTTAAAATTCAGTGTGATTCGTTTATACCATTCATTATTCCAGAATATAGAGATGAGAAAACATGAGAGTTAGAGAAGAGCAAATGAGAGGAACAGCAGTATAAATACGTACCGGAGGGGGCGTAGAGTTCTCAGCAGCCTCAGCACACGCAGCATGCCCAAGATCTTAGTGCCACTGTTTGAGATCATAGACACCAGGATGTCAATGACTGAGATGAGCACCAGCATCCCATCCAAAACATTCCAGCTGCTCTTCAGGTATGACTTCTCCCCAAAACACCAGCCCAGGGCCACCACCTTCAGCACACACACACACACACACACACACACACACACACACACAGATGAGCAATCACTAACTGAATTAACCTAGCTCAGGATATATTACATATATATAAAATATACATTATATTATATTATGTAAGGAATAAAACACTATGGGGCATGCTGTAAAATTGGAAAAATAATCCACACCAGGCTGGTGTGATACAGTCCCCAAACAAATAACAGGCCCACTGCGACTCCACAGCTGATTCATTACTCTATAACAGCAAACCCTAAAGTGTTTAATTATTACATTTAATGTTACAAAAAATTTGCAAGAAAAGTGATTTTCTGTTATTGCTTGTCACAGCTATAAACAGTCATTTCCTCCTCAGTCTCTCTTTTTCCTTTCTCCTGAAGATAATAAAACAGTAAAATATCATGCTTGTCATGTTATCGAGAAACTGGAAAGAGCAACGTCACCAGTCCTGAAGACTCTCCCATGGGGGAAAAACCTGCTGACCATTGCAAACTGAAACTGGAGGCTCCTTCCTTAAATGTTACATAAATATCTTCTTACATAAAGATTAACCTATAACAATGATTATAGGTTTTTCTGTATTAAATAACAACACGTTTTCTTAATCAATTTTAATTTTAATTTTATTTTATGTGGAGTGTCTGCCATAAAAGCCCTTGTGAATGAGCTGTTACAATAGAAACAATAATAATAATTCAGACAAGCGCATTAATAGGGCCTTTCGCCCCGCGGGAACGTTTTCATACTACCTGAACTAATTGTGGAACTACCCACTTTTTGGCGTGTTCGCACCTCCGGAACTGGGTGCGGTTTTAGTACCGGACTGCCTTTTTCGAGAACCAAATGAGCTCCTACTCTGGAGCAGCGTCTAACCAGCACAACTGGTACTATCCGTGACGTAAGTAGACGTTGATTGGCCAAACGCGTACGAAAACGCCCTCACCCGCCATGATTTAAAACGCCGTGTAAAACATACTCAGAGTTGCCAACTTAGCGACTTTTTTTTCAAAAAGCGACTAGCGACAAATCTAGCGACTTTTTGGACAAGCCTTAGCAACTTTCCAAATGTCACCAGTACTGTCCTGCGCGAGCACGAGGTCTCGCTTCCCCGCTGCAGTCAGACCCCTCTGGGCGGCTGCTCTGCTCAGTGAGTGGCTGAGAGACGAGCAGCGCATTCCGTTGACCGCACAGCAGCTGACATAGATGTGAATGAACTGCGCATGTGCACGCTGTGTTGCCACAGACCAATCACTTACAAGCTTCTCCTTTGTATTAAATTTGAAAAATTATTGTGACCGTTTATTCTTGCTTATATTACTCACTAACACAGGGCTTCCAGTAACTTCTGGTTAACATGTAGTAAGTTCTGTTCCGTTGACTTACATAAGATATGTAATTGACAACAGCTTTACTGGACATTCGGCTATATATTTATATTAAAACAGTTTGTGAGCACGGATTAGGGGAGAAAATGGTTATGAAGTGCCGACATTACGCAGAATGCAAATACGACGTGACACGTCATTAATATACTAATGACGTATGACGCCATTTAGCGACATTTAGCTACTTTCCATTGAAAATAGTTGGCAACACTGAACATACTGTAGTGTCAACTTATTTCGCAAGTATGGAGAACAGCGATAGCTGGACGGACGCTGAAGTGCAACACAGCTCCGATCACAGCGTCCTCCATCCTCCGGTTGTTTACGTTGTTGTTCTTTGTTTCGTCGCTGTCGACCGGCTTACGTCACTTCCTAGTGCCCACTGTCGGTGCGAATGCAACCCTTTAAATGGTACTGGAAAATAGTTCGCCCAAAATCGCGCAGTACTTTAGTACTGTACATTTAGTTCTGGAACTAAAGCGGTGCGAAAAGCCCTAATATAAACATATCATTGTATGTCACAACCAGAACTACTATCAGAGTCACG
This sequence comes from Pangasius djambal, assembly GCA_022985145.1. Lineage (NCBI taxonomy): Eukaryota > Metazoa > Chordata > Actinopteri > Siluriformes > Pangasiidae > Pangasius > Pangasius djambal. The sequence continues at coordinate 11,571,087 of CM040986.1, read as the reverse complement.
TTATTATAGACAATTAATTCACACCTTCTGATTTGAGAATTCAAACACACTGTTGTATGTTGTATGCTATGGTATGGTAAGGTATGGTATTGTATTGTATTGTATATATTATATTATATTATATTATATTATATATGTTAACACATATTAACTCTTTTTTTTAAAAATCAAACTCAAAACTCTCACATCAATGCCGGAAACTGCGTAACACAGAGCGACCTAAAAGCACCACCGCCAACTCCCAGAACAGAGCAGCCTGCAAACATGGCCGCTGAAGACTACAGCACCCAACAGCCATCACAAACTCTCTCATGTTCGCCGTCATTCTGATTGCACACACTAGGACCCAATTACATAATCACTGCCACACTACTTAAGGACACTTAGTTTACACATTCATTGTGAAGTATTTACATTTATGTCATTTGGCAGACGCCCTTATCCAGAGCGACTTACAATTATTTCATACACCTGAGCAGTTGAGGGTTAAGGGCCTTGCTCAAGGGCCCAGCAGTGGCAGCCTGGTCATGCTGGGATTTGAACTCTCAACCATCCGATCAGGAGTCCAACGTCTTAACGTCTTAACCACTGAGCTACCCCTTACACGTATACGCTCACTGTCTCGTACTTGCGATACCAAGCCCTTTGTTATTCTGCGCTAGTGTTCTTGGTCATGACTACGTTTCTGGTTATTTGCTTTATGTCTTTGTCTTTTGCCCAGTTAACTCTGTTTGCACATCGCCTGACTTCTACCTCTATTCCGACTTTGATTCTGCCTCACAGGTTGGATTCATTTGCCTGTTTAAAAATAAAGATTCTTAAACTGCAACTGTCACCATCTCTGCCACCTGAAAAAAAAAAGTCATGTGTATTTTGGCAGAAACTTTACCATAATCTCCTGTTTTAAGTGCATATTTAAAAGATATGTTTCCTAGTTTCTCTTAGGATCTTTGCTGTACTACAATAGCAGTTATGAGCTGAGCCTGTGTAGTAACTTAGTGGCACAGTATGATCTAAGACGAGCTCACAGCAGCAGAGGTAAACAAATCCAGACAAAAAAAATAGGATCAACTCCCCAAAAAAGACTTCCCCAGGAGAAATGCGAACGCTCCTAATGCACTGCACATGAATATATCAAATAACGACATGATCAAACCCTCACCTGAACAAAGGCACGTCAGGCAGAGAGAGCCGCACCCCTGCAGCACCCCTCCCGTCTCCCTCACTCTTTGCCCTAGACACTTTTTGTAAGGCGTTGTTAATTAACCTCCAGTGAGTAAGATTATTCTCTAGCATGATTTTCATTTGAAATCTCTTGAGTGGGCGTGACCTGGCATATAGCAGCTCTCAAAATAGAAAGCCTAGACCTCACTGAATGACACCTGTGAACTTTTCTGGCTTCTCTTGAGAGGTCTTGGCATGTTCATCCATTTCAATGCTAGTGATTTGAATATCTGGCAGACAATCCTTTCTGTGTAGTACTAACAAACGTAGCACTGAGAGTTGAAGGCACATCTTAAAGGTGGACTTAATAGCTGCCTTATCTTGAGTTCGCGTTGCGTATTTTGGAATTTTTAAATTTAGCTATTTGAGGGAAGTTGAAGCCGTCAGAGAGGGAACACTGTTTCAGCCTTTTTCCAAGTATCTATGAATGTCATGAGTGGGACTGCACTGGCCATGCTGATCTAAAGCAGAAATGCATTAAGCATTATTTTAAAAACACTTACATGAGGCAGGGTTCATGCCCCAATCCCCCCCCTCCCCATCAGAGATGACCAATGAGCCCACACCTAAGCAAATGCTGGCGTTACCTCCTACCTTTATTGTCATTTCAGTCACGAAGATGGCTGTGAAGATGTAGTTGGACACCGTCAGGAATATACGCTCCTGTGGAGAGAGCAAGACGAGGAAAGAAAGAGACGTCTTAGTCATTGCAGTATCACACATAATGCAGTCCTCACTGTTTATGTGTGTGAGCATGTGAGCCACATCACACATTAGAGGTGCCTCCTGTGAAGTTAGCTATGGAGCTGTGACTCTGCCCACGCGTAGAGTACTCCAAATGCATTAACATCTCACAGACACACACACAAATACACACACAAACATACAGAAACTGTTCGTGAGAAACTGTTTATCAGACTCAATGGGTAATGTTATTTACCTCAGCAGGTAATGAGGACTATAGTAATCCTACCCCAAAGAAGTCAGTTCCCATATGTAACTTTGCAGGAAATTAATCAAACAGGTTAAATTGGAAATGTACAGTGTAGTTATTAGTGTGAAAAGATGAAAAGAGTAGAAAGTAAACAGGTAAAAATCTGAGCCAGTTGTGTAAACTTTTCTTTCTACTGCTGACAACGCCCTCTGATGCCAAGACCACACTACAGCTCCCTCAGATCTAACAAGCATAGTTAAAATCCTCGACCACTGTATAAGAAAAAAAGAATAAACATGACAGGCCATGATGTTATAGAAAAATAATCAATGATTTTGATACCATCCCAAAGCTAATTTTGATTTTGCAACAACAGCATGTCAAAAAGTGTTTTATTCCTCCACAGCAATTTACCACTGATTATTTTTTTATTCCGCATATTTATATTTGTATACGTAATATTGTGCAATATCCACAAGATAAGTTAGTTTCTGTTATCATTTACGTTACGGCAGCTATAAACAGTCATTCTCTCACAAGTCTCTTTTTTTCTCTTGAAGTTAAGACAAAAACTGCAGCTTGTCACGTTACTGAGAAACTCTAAACTGCTAATTCCTCTGTCCTGAAGACTCTTCTGAGGCAAAAAAAAGTTACTGACTGTTCATGCTCCAGATGCTTTCCATGAATGTTAAATAACAGAAATATTCAACATATCATAAATAACCTTTTTTAAATCCTTTCATTATTATGTGGAGAAGTGATAATGTATTAGAGTGAGTGCATTAATATAAACCTGTGATTTGAATTACAGGTGACACTACAGTCCGAGCCTTCTGAGCAATCAGATTTGAGAATTCACCAGTGCTGTGATACAACGTCTTTATCACAATAACGGAATATCTCTTGATATTGTATATTTCATAAATAATCTCTGATTTATTCATCTATAGTAGTTGCTTTATCCTGGCCAACTGGTCTGCAATAGACTGGGGTATTACGCACATTCAGACCTAGGGGCAATTTAAAGTAGCCAAACAGCCTACCAGCATGTTTTTTGGACACTGGGACGACACCAGAGTACAGTGGGAGAGAATCCACATACACAGGGATAATCACAGCACAGAGAGTAACCTGAGCACAGGATTACACACTGAACCCTGAAGCTGCTAGATCCAGTTATAAAATGGGTTATGTTTCAACACTTGTGTGGGAATGCCTAATTTTTGCTTAATCCCAACAAATTAAGAAATTACTACTTGAAAATGCACTCAACCAAATTTCATAATTTCATATAAACCCTTCTAGAATACGCAGAACATTGCAGTTTATTACACCTTAATCATTTTAAGGTGGTGCGACCGATTGCACGCAACAGACGTCATACAACTTTTAATTAGTTTTCGTTTTTAATTAATAAGTTTTAATTAATAACTTAACTTTTAATTACAAGTTTGTTATTTTCCGCTAGTTGAGAGGAACCCTGTGTGTATAAATTCTTCTCTCCTCAGCCATGCTTCCTCCATGCTCTCAGGTGGAAAATGCATAAAGCAGTCTTGTCAAATACATGTGAAATCATTTCTGACTTGGGACCGTTTGCAGCACTGCCTGAAAGATCGACCCATCTACTGTGGTAAAAAGTGTACAGGCAAATCTCACACTAATTTCTCTCGTGTCAGGTATAAACTGTTTCTTCACTTTGCCCTTCACCAGCCCAGCTTTGTCCTGGATAAAGGCATTGATGATTAGCTCCATGCTCATATTGCTGGCTGATAATCAGATGCTGGCTGTACCCTGCACTGCTTCCGGTAACACTGGTTACTTGGCGTACAATAATGGCTCTAACGTATATTTAAGATTCAGGCTATGCAAAGAGTTGATGGTAAAGAGGAAGGGGTCAGCTGATTTTTTTTTTTTTTTTTCATTTATCATAGCTGTCACAAACTTGGCTCAGGACCTGAGGTCCATACTAAAGGAAACCATATGCAAAGGGATGAGAGACTGTCTTGCTATTTAAACATGGTTTAGGGAAAGAAAAACAGCATTTCGGCAGGAATGTGGCCATCACCATCTCTCCTGCTTATTTATTCTGCTCGTCCTTTTGTGTGAAGCACCAGACCCCACGACTGCGTCTTACAGTGTATACCGAGTGCCTCCGCTCCATACTGTTAGAGATGGTCTCACAGTGACAGCATATCTGCAGCATTTATCTGTCTCTGTTCTGTTGTGAGCATGTTTTCATTCATTACTGGCACACAGTGTTTGCATTTGTGAGTTCATGAATGAGGAAGACCATGCCAGAGCGCTTTATTGCAGGATCCCAAAAATGTCTTGGTCGGTCACCTCCAGCCTTCGTCTATCTGTTAGGGCTTCTAACTGTTGAAATTCTGCTCTCTCCAATACATACGAGCACAGAGTGAGGTACTAAATAAATCTTACTACAATTCCACTTGCTCCACCCCTCCACACCACCCCTCCACCCCAATCTATTCCTTATTACATTAGGTTCTGAAATGGCACACTTGGTGAAAGGCACACACTTTTTACAGGAGGCTCAGGTGTGGAGTCTGATGGCATTTGTTAATATCTAAATGAAAAAAAAGTCCTCATGAAGTATTAATGTCACACACCTAAGCTCAGCGAGCTACCTGTTACTATAAAGAGACTTCATTGTGGGGCTGTGACTGGTATAAGGGCATGAAGAGCAATGTATCCAATTAAAGTGAAAAAGTTCTTGAAATTAAATTGAACATGAGGTGAGACAGACAGCGAGAGAGTTGACGGTGAATACATGTTAATTAGGCATGTCAGTTAAATTTTATTGTCACAATGTTAACAATGATGAACAGTAATGTTATTTTTGACATGAAACATATTTGACTCTTAATAGAGTATGCGTGTAAGAGTAAGAGTAGGTGAAATTCGCCTACGTGCAATCGAGACATTGGCTTGAGCAGCTAGTCATGATTTATTCATCTTCAGCAACCATTTTATTCTGGTCAGGATCACGGTGGATTCGGAGCCTATCTTGGGAAAACCGGGCATGAAGTGGGAAAACACTCAGGATTTAATACCCAGGGTCATGATCTAGCTGCTAAAAAGAAAACTATTGCAAGTATTTGGTAATTGCATGCTTTTAAGCGTAACAACAAGAGGGAGATGGAAAATTTCAATCAAATTTGGATCTACTGTAACTGCCATATATGAAAACCACACATCTTTACATGTATCATCCTGTTACATGCTCCAAGATTCACAGCTAATTTACTATCATGTTTCCCAACTGATATTTCAGGTGAGCCATCCACAAGTCAGATAAAGCCAATCAAAATGCACAGGCTACAAACATGAGAAAGAAGGGATACACAACCAAAATCAGAAACTTCTTTGCCAAGGAATCGGCTCATTATTCAAAGATACAGTATGCTCAACCCATCTGACCATTAGTGCAAATTCCCAAGCAGCAAGTACTTCGAGAGAACCACCGTCCCGAGTAACTACAATAAAGTTCATTCTGAGATGGAAGTGGCTATAAGCATGACAGACAGGTGTTAAGCAGAGGGCACTGGAGAAAACTACTGCCTCTTTGTGGCCATACTATAAAATGCAGGTTTGAAGGAGTCATATCTGAATGATGGCATTGCCCATTCTAATATTTAAAGAAACACATATTAGCAATTTTGAAAAAAGAATGTTATCAAGGTCTAATATAGATACACTCTAAGAAAAGGGAAAAAAGGATACTAAGCAATAACTTTCCTTGTCGCTAGGGTGGTAGCTTTAATATGAACTTTATTCCTGGGCAGGTGCCACACTGTAAAATCTAATTAAACATACAGCAGGGGGGCAAGGTCCAATTATGGACCCTAAATCATAAAGGTATAGACATAAAGGCACTAAAACTGCATAGAAATTGTACAAAAGATGTACCCTTCATAGTATTACAAGCAAAGATATAGATTTGTACACTTTTTTCCTTTCTTTTTTTCTATACACTTATACATCAACCTAAAAAAAGAGTAACCATTATAAGTAAAAACTGAAAGGAAAACTAACTTTCCCAGGCTTCACAATGTGTCTAAAAACAATAACTTCAAAAAAAAGAAAAAACATGAGAATAGCTTTTGGTTCATTTTTGCCAACAGCTTCAGAAGCCTCCACCATTTTGTGTGTGACACAGAAGGAAAATAAATATCATTGCACAATGACTGAACACAGTCCATTTGCATTAATTTCTATTTCAAGCCTTTTCGCTTGTCTTTCCCATCCAAATCATAAGCCTGTGACCTCTAAATGCCTACAGCTCTGTAAAAAAAAAAATGCATTTCAGTACTGCATGACTTGCCACCTACCCTGGGCTTTCTTTGGGAAAAAAAAAATGGAGTATAATCTATTCAGGAAACAGATAAATTTATCATAATGGCCCCCTGTGATCTGTGCTTACTCACACTAGTACCTTCTCCTTCAGCCGTCTATTAGAGACCTGCTGCTTATGTGCCGAGAAGATCTCCCTCAAGTCAAACCCACACACTTTACTCACCGACAGACAGCAACGCATGCAAATCTGTATTCTCTGTGTATTATCCACATATGCCATCACCAATCATGTACTGTATGTTAATACTAGACAGTAATGTGATTACTTGAAAGCAAGAGATCTTCCACTTTAGATTATATAGCACAAGTCCAGCCCTACACACACATGCACACACACACACACACACACACACACAGGTTGATTTTCAAATATTATAATATTAAGTCATCCCTTCTGGAAAAAGTATATGAGGAAGAATTTTATGTTTCTGCTAATGATGGCACTCCTTGATTTTCCCCTGACATAACCAAAACTTATTTCTGCATACGCTGATCTGATTTTTAGCATATGTTTTATGAAAATACAAAATACAAAACACAATAAGGGTCCAGAGTACACATTTTCACCAGAGAATAGTTGACTTGTACTCGTATTTAGATGCATGAATATTTCATTTCTGGACTTTGTGTGATGAAACAAGCAGAGAGTCAATATATTATTTAAAAAAAAAAAATTATGGAAAAAAAAAAAAATCCTATTTTAATGTTCACCAGGTAAAACAAATAAAATAAAAAGCAGTTTCCTTGTTTTCCCATTTTCATTTTTAAACAAAATAAACGCAGCATAAATGGACCTTAGCCCTCTGAGAAATCATTTGTTAATATTTTCACATTATTTCCGTGAATATTGAAGCATGTTCTCTGAAATATCTTTTACGTTACATTGTCATACGCATCAATGGCTTTTTAGTTGCAAGGCACTATTACAGAAATTACCAGGCAACATTACAACTGGGTTGACATTTAGAAATATGTATAATTGCAGTGGTTCATCAGATAGGTTCACACTTGTAACTTCACTGACCATCACTAAATGTAATAATAATAAAAAAAAAAAATTTATTTCCCTACCATACCAGGATTGAAAAAGCCCCTGAGCCATCTCAGTGCTGTTTTGGCAGATTAATTTGGCTGTGCGTGTTTTTAACGAAAATATATATTGTGTCTGTAAATTCTGTGCATGCTTTTTATTATCATAATGCCTAAACAAATCATTTGGTCATTATTTATAGTGAGCACATATAGGCCCTCTGGTAACATCGTCAGCTGGGGTTATCACCTGCTGAAATAACACTTGAATGAAAAGAATATTAAAAATATCAAGGCTGTCTTTTCTGAAGGTGCCATGCTTACTGTGAGATGGGGCCATGTATGCAAAAGCAAAGCCAAATCTTGGCAAAGATATTTTCATCAAAGGCTAAAATGGGCTCCATAAATAACTGCATTGTAAATGAGCCAATTAAATCAAAATCTTTCATAGTGTCAAGAACCTGAAGGGGATTAAAAAGAACTAATGAACTAATTACATAACAATTTTACATAACTACCTAAAACAAAGAGTCACAACATCCAATGCCTCTGTAACTGCTGTATATACTGATGTGAAGGAGATCCAAGAAGATCATCTTTCATGCAATATTTTGGCGTCTCCTTCTGACATCCTGACAGTGAGATTAGTGCGATGCGACATTACAATAACACACTCTATAGAAACCCCATCTTGCTGGCAATTTCAGAGACCTTTACCTTCATCTGTATTATTTTGCTGCTGACTGTGTGGGCAACTGTCAAACTCCTAATGAGAACAAACTCTTAAACTCTGCTAATCTTTCATTTGGGACTGCAAAGAGGCGAGAAGAAGAAATAGGATCCTTTTACACTCTCGTCCTCTAAATCCTGCATAATCATTCATTTACCGAATGTATTCATTCTAATGAGGCTGAACCACAGCAAATGGTGCACCTATTAAATACAAAATTCAATTCATGTGCAATTTAATGCTTCCGATTGCTGAAATATGGTGAAATGTGTTTTTAATTTGTGGGTGTGATTTGGTGTGTAGCTTCTTCATTTGTCTTTCAAACATTAGGCAAAGTATGTGTTGATTTCCAGATCATCTACCTATCTATTAGCAAAGCCTGGTACATTCTTGCCAATTAGCGAAAGAGAGTCCTTGCAGATAACGGGATCTATTATCATTACAGTGACTGAGCTTTGCCTTAGAAACAAGCTGCGCTAGCTATCCCGATGAGATCACTAAATACCGGCCTTACCGATCTTCTGATCCTCTAATCAAATGTGACTATGTTTGTGTTGATGTGCACTCACAGGACTCTTTGCCTCGATCTTGGGCCTCTCCATGGCAATGGTGATGCAGTTGAGGAAGATGATAACAAGCACCACATGGTCAAACATCTTGTGCGTGATGATTTTATTGCAGCTCACACGAATCCTGTAAGATATGATGAAGTCAGGCACTTAGAATACAGATACAGCACGAAAGAATTAATGCAGATTATCCAGTAATTATATAATTTTAGGGCAAGTATAGACAGCATGATATTAGCCTTACTTGTGAGATTCTCAATGCTTAAGAACCATTAGAAAATCATTGCAAGAGGCTTTGTGTTTATGTTTGCAAGTATGATTGCTTATTTGGGTTGCATGAACATTAAAGAAAATAAATTTAGATTCTGAAATGACTTGGAATTTTTTTTTAATGAGCTACAATGCATAACTCATGTTTTAGCAGACTAGTAGATAGTGTGCTACTACTTTACTCCAATCCATATACTTCCATAATACACTATACAGCCAAAAGTTTGTGGAAACTTGACCATCACACCCATATGTGGCACACCCCAAACTGTTGTGACAAAGCTGGAAGCACACAATTGTCTAAAATGTCTTTATATGCTGTTGCATTAAGATTTCCCTTCACTGGAATTAAGGGGCCCAAACGTGTTCCAGCATGACAATGCCCCTGGGCACAAAGTGAGGTCCATGGAGACATGGTTTGCCAAGTTTGGTGTGGAAGAACTCGAGTGACCTGCACAGAGTCCTAACCTCAACCCCAGATGACCTTTGGGATGAACTGGAATGTTGACTACATGCCAGACTGCACCCAACATTAGTGCCTGACCTCACAAGTGCTCCTGTGGCTGAATGGGCAAATCCCCAACGCCACATATTAAAATCTAGTGGAAAGCCTTCCCAGAAGAGTGGAGGTTACTATAACAGTAAAGGGGGACTAAATCTATAATGAGATGCTCAAAAAGCACATATGGGTGTGATGGTCACGTGTCCACAACCTTTTGGCTATATATAGTTATCATACATATCATATCATCATATCGCCCAGCCCTAGTGACAACTCCAATGAGCAGTCATGCCAACATCCTTTCCCCAGCTCTAATCTCTCACTCTGTAAGGACAGACATAGTGGGCTGAACAGTGAGATGCAAGACATTCCAAACCTACTTCTAAAATACAGTATAGGCAACACCTGTTTTTTTGTCAAATAATAACGAAATAAATGCTAACTAAAGGAAATAAATGGAAATTACATTTAATAAAAATAATAATAATAATAATTGGAGCAGCACACTTCTGCTACGTAGAACACAATGCAACTGATGAGTGCAAAATGTCTCCAATGGTCCGTACTTCATTCTTCTGTGACATTACATAATTCGGGTATTAATAGCACACTATATCTCATGTATGCGTGAACCCACTAGCGCTAATCATATGCAGTATAGTACAGTATTTGAGACAGACCACCAGACTCCTAAGAGGAAATTTCCTAAACAAGAAGGTACAGTGCAGCTTAGACTTCCACTATAATATAATGTATATAGGACAGATGATGACTCTGTCTTGCCAAACAGGTAATAAAGATAAATCCTAGCCTCATTTTAAGCAAGAATTCACATTCTATCTTTAACCGTGGTTATAGACATAAGCACATTCATCTAAGCGGTGCTGCACTGCACAGAAGATAATGAGATCAGCATCTGAGTGTGCAGCGTGGTGAGAATCTGCATCCTTTTGGGCACACTTGAGGAGGAGGAGGATGTGTGACTGATGTTTAATTAGTAAAGTGCTGGCAGAATGCACTGTGCAAAGCTGGGTTTTCTCCCCTCTTTTTTGTCTCTAATAAGTACTCTATAAAGCTTAGTGTGAGGATGGGAAGAAGCAGGGCCAAAACAGTGGTCTGTGCATGTGTGAGTTGAAGTTGAAAGTTCTGGGAGGTTCCCCAGGCTCGTTCTTACTCCAAAGCACATGAGAATAGGGCAAAACCGACTAAACGGACAGTCTGAGTGAGCCGTTAGTGGAAAATGGCAGACACTGCATATACGGCAGGAGAATAAGTAGGATCACCTGGACTCAGGAGGAAACAGATAGAGAGACCAGGTGGTTCTCTGCCTGCACCATTCAGGCTGCTTACGCTCCAGCCAGCGGTACAGACGAGCTCTTCGACTCTGCAGAAAAAAAAAAA
>CM040986.1:11547694-11558607 GCA_022985145.1 Pangasius djambal | reverse complement strand
TATATGTGTGTGTATATATATATATATATATATATATATATATATATATACACACACACACACACACACACACACATATATATATATATATATACAGTCAGGTCCGGAAGTATTTGGACAATGAGAGAGTTTATACACCACCACAATGGATATTTGAAATAAAACAATCAAGATGTGATCGAAGTGTAGACTTTCAGCTTTATTTTAAGAGGTTCCACAAAAATATGGCATTTACATTTTAGGAATTACAGCCATTTTCAGCAAAGTATCTCCATTTTCAGGGGCTCAAAGGTATTTGGACAAAGTGACATAATTGCAAATATAACCATAATTTTAATACTTGGAATTCATCTTGCTAATTCTGTCAGCAGTCACATCATCAATAAACACCACTGAGCCCGTTTCATTGGCAGCCATACATGCCCATGCCATAACACTTCCTCCACCATGTTTGACACATGATGTGGTATACTTTGGATACTGTGGTATACTTTGGAGCTGTTCCTTTCTTTCACCATACTTTTCTCTTCCCATCATTCTGGTACAAATTAATCTTGGTTTCATCAGTCCAAAGAATCTTATTCCAGAACATAGGAGGCTTTTTTAGATGTTTTCTGGCAAAGTCTGATCTGGCTTTCCTGTTCCTGAATGTTACCAGTGATTTGCACCTTGCTGTAAACCCTCTGTATTTACATTCATGAAGGCGTCTCTTGATTGTAGATTTTGACAATGATAAGACAAGACTGAAGGCAGAAAGACCCACAAACAAGCAGCAACTGAAGGTGGCTGCAGTGAAGGCCTGGCAAAGCATCTCCAGGGAGGAAACTCAGAATTTGAGTTTTGAGAACATGGGCTCCAGACTTCAGGCAGTCACTGACTGCAAAGGATTTTCATCCAAGTATTAAAATTATGGTTATATTTGCAATTATGTCATTTTGTCCAAATACCTTTGAGCCCCTGAAAATGGCTGTATATATATATATATATATAGTGCCTAGGGACAACTGATTCAATTTATTTAATTGTGCATTTAGTAATAAAAACAACAAACCACAATAACAAATGTGTTTGTCCGTCAGTTTCTTTTGATTATTCTTTATATATTACAACTGAAAGGATCCAATGGAATATTTATAAAACATTCAAAAGATATATAATTTTTTTTTCATAGTCAATATCATAAAATACACTATTTGAATATCTTAAAATACACTATTTTATTATAATTAAGGCACATCTGAGACCTAATGCAATCAAAATTAAAAATTTTGCATCCTCATACAATTTTGCATCCAATACAATTCTTTAGACTCAACTGTAGCTTTAATGTAGTTTGTTTAAGTACTTTTGTCATGTAGCTTGTATTATAGCAAAAATTCTCCAAAGAACAGCAAACTAAACCTGTAATATCTACAACTTTATGTAAGTGTGCCAAATTTTGTTTGACCACACAACAAATAAATGTTTGCTTTTGCTTGTATACTAGCTGTTTAACACAATGCTCCATTGTTTGGTTGACAGCCTACAAAGTTAAGAACCACCTACTGTTAAAAAAAAAAAAAGCCAGGAACAGCCCAGGCTTTAAGAAATTCAGTTTGGCTTGTCCTCATAAGAATTTCTGACTGAGCATAAATCAGGCTTCATGGTACTGACCGGAGTCTTGTCATGGCATCCAGGCTCCACAGAAACATTGCTGCCCCTGCGTGACTCGTAGCCCAAAGCAAGGTCTTCTCCTCCTGAGATCTTGGGCACAGGCATAGGTGTAGCAGCCGTGTGGGTGATAAGTGGAGGTGTAAGGCTGGCCTTCAGATCCACATGGCCATTGATGGGCACTACTATAATCAAGAGTGACAGGAAGAGGAAGGAGACACAGTGAACATCAGGTTCCTCTAGAAGACATGGCAGATAGCTGAAAAATACATGAGGTACATTTTCTAACATTAATGTTTCAGCATGCCCTTAGTCCCTAGTAAAGGGAGGGTGCAAAGAACAGAAAATAACAAGAGAGGAAATAAGGTCAGACATCTAAACTCACATGTTTTGCAGCAATACAGCACAGTAAAATCATAACGTAATGTTTCATAAAAATATTTTTTTTCAATAATAATACTAATAGTAAAACAATAATTACAGAGAACATGAATGTTTGCACAAGGGAAAGATCTCACCAGATGAAGCTGACACATCTTTTTTGCTTCTGTGCACATCATCGATGCTTCGTGTATAGAAGTCTGCTTCCGAGCCTGACTTGGAGCCATCCCCCTTAGGTGGAAAGAGAAAAGGTGTTAGTGCAGGACAAGAGGGTGAGTCAGGGCAGTGTGGAAATAGATACCATAGACAGGAAGTTCTGTGCAGGTCTGGCCTTCCAATCCCAGCAGCCCTCACACCTAAAGGTCAGAGAGCGACTGTGATCCATGGGAGAGTCATGCATGGACAGTCTCAGTCTGCAGTGCAGCACCACTCTGAAACCACTGTCATCACTGAATTAGCTGTTTGCTTATACAAGGTCTAAATATTTTTCAAATGTATCACTCACATGTATTTCTGAGAAGATGATCTCATGATTAGACCATCTGCTTTATTTGTGTAAATACGAATCCACATGGTGTTGAATATGTGCGGGTTTTTTTTTTTTCCAGCCCACTGGAAGAACAGCATTAGTAGAACAGACACATTCAATAATTGCAATGTAGAAATAAACTCTGCTATTTTTATCAGAGGCTTGTGTCTCTTTATTTTTGCTTGTATCCCCCTCCCTCTACAGTCTCCATAAACCCAGTGTTTCAGTGTGGTCTAGTGCAAAACTTCAGCCTTGGGTGGTTTGTCAGAACAGCAGCACCAGTTAAGAATCATTCTCTCTCTCTCTCGCTCTCTCTCTCTCTCGCTCTCTGTTTCTCTCTCCTTCAACACCATTCCATTTCATTCCTTCTGTCATTCCTTCTGTAAACACAATGAAACCGCAACCTTATTCTATCAAGGTAACACGAGAAAATGAAAAGAGTATACAAAAATGCTGGAAAAATACATAAAGTGTATAATCTAGCCAATAAAAAACTTCATCTCAGGTAAGGCTGAAGCTGTGAACCTGGAATTTTAATCTGTGTATATTAATAAAGTCAGATATCTTATCATATTTCTATTGTAAAGTTTACAATAACTTTCTGAGGTGACCATCTGGATGAATTCGGACATGAAAAGCAGGAGCAAATTGGATTGGGAAAAAGCCATCCAAATGAATAAGGCAATTAACAGTGGAGTTCTCGGTCATGAAACTGATGCCAAACTAATTAATTTTGCATTCCCTTTTGGTATATGACTTTCATACTTACAGCACTATGATGTTCAAACTGAGAGATGAGAAAGATTAAAAGAGAAAGAGAAAGAGTAAAATGTATTCTGACAAACCTTTCTAACTAATGTCAGTGCCTCCCACTGGTTTCACTTTAAAACAATCCAGTCCAAACTCCAAGTTTTTAAGCAATTGTTTTTGCAACAAAAGGTGACAACTGAGTGATGGATGTGTGAAAGAGCCTGAAACCAGTGGGATTATTGGACAATAAAACAATAATTATTTCCTACCATGGCTAAAACAAAGAATAGTGAACACTGAACAGGACTTGTCAAGATGGGAGGGCACAACATCAAGTACAATGCGAGCAAAAACAAAAGAACTTCAAAAGATTTCTGAATCTGAAAAATCAAGACTGGAAAAGAGATCTTGCCTTATATGCGGTGAAGAACAAAACACAATAAGCACAGCTGTGATAGGTTTGTAGGTGGCAGTACAAACCATTGTCTACACCTTTTGTTTGCCTGTGTGTGCTTTCACTCTTTACGTTAGCATCATCACCCTGTGTTGTTATTCACCTGGAGCCGGCCATGTGGAGTTAGTAGGGCAGATGTCTGTGTGACTGTGATTTGGCAATCTAAATCTTCAGTACCATGTGGTCTTTCTCAGTGGAGACAGACCAGAAGGACTGGTGAGATATGTTTCAGAGCTCATTGGTTTTTGGGGCTTTAACTGACCTTCTCAATCACCTCAACTGGCTGCATCCTTCCTTATAAATGCCTAAACAGCTAAAAGCCTCTCTGGTGTCATCACAGGTCAGTGAAAGTAGTAATAATTTTAGTAGCTAATATCATCAGCTTCGTTCTATGCTAGGTGTGTATGGGGTTGTTCACAAGAGTAGTTTTTCATTTTGAGGAGACTAGACTTGTTCAACTGATTAAAATCATTCACACGAACTGCAGCATGTTAATGACTACTGTTTCACAGAAAGCTGACTTCTTTGCATTTGTTGACATCGATGATCTGATGTTGAGAGACAGTCATGTGAATCTGATGCTAACCTCTCATTATGACCTCTAACAGCATGTGTCACCTAGCACAGCTGCATAGATGGTAAAGGAAAAAATAAAAGAGATGATGCCCAGAATGATGAACAAAGAGTCTCCTCAACAGGATCAAGAGCTTTTTTTTTTTTCCATAATTACCAAACCTCCAATCTCAGTGTCCTGTTATTCCAATAGATTTGGTAGTATTACCAATGATAGCATGGAGTGAAAGCTATGATAACAAACAAAATGAACGATAACACAGGGCAAATCACTCTTGGATGAGGGATAGTACTTTATGCTATCTCGTGCAGAGTGATTTTCAAGTCTATTTAAAGTGAGTTCCCATTCCTTTTATTTGCTTTTGTTTGGTAGTCTGGCTGGCTTTGCCTGATTTCACTGTGGCTTTCCATAAGCCCCAAAAACATCCTCTCCAAGCCAGATAAAATAAAGAGGCTTTGCAAGGTTTGGATTTTGCCTGCAGGCATCAAGCAAGTGAACCTGAAGAGGGACTTTAAAGACAAATCTGCCTCTATGCAAACAACCACAAGTGACACCGTGCACAAACTCTGGGGACCTCCTGATTAGTCGCAGTGGGTTATGTCAAGAGGAGTGCTACATACCCCTGAGTCTACTGGCAGCTGAATACAGCTCAGCTGGCCATGCAAGTCTTCCCTCTTGGTCAGTTCCTAAAGTGGAGATGTGTTAGATATTTTTCTAACGCAGATATGAAAGTAGTTACAGAGACAGAAAAGCAGCATAGTATTAAGGAGAAATATTTGTAAATCAGAAACAGATACACAAATTGCTATAGCAGATAGATAGAAAGACAGACAGGAAGATTGATATTCGTACACTTGCTGTTAACATAAATTCTCACAACACGGCAATTCTAAATTATATTCCCTGCAATAAGTGATATTTCTCACAGCAGTAAATGAAACTGCAATGGAAGGGTTCAACAAAAAGCACTGGCTTATTTAGACTGAATGATTGAATGAGTCAGGAAATTGACATTACACGCTAGTGTAACTGAGATCACACCCATTTCCATGAACTGATTGTGTGGAGGTATTTGCTTGAAGCAGTGGCTGAGGCAGTGCGGTGCTGCCAGGGCTTTGGTCCAGGACCTGCATCTCTCTCCTTAACATATCTCATTCATCTGATGGTCTCCCTGGCAACCTCGACACGCAGCAAAGTTTAGCCAGCGAAAAATAAATGCTGTGTTTGAAGGAAAGGATGTGGGTTAAAAAAATTAAGTAAACCCCTTTGGGATGTGTTAGGCAAAAGGAAAGAAGTGCTTTGGCAGTGGAGTAACTAAAGTTGAAAATGGAGGTATTTTGGAATGTACTTATTTTGCAAAGGCAAAAAAAAAAAGCATCAGGCTAATTTTCAGGAAAATCTTTTTATTATAATAGACCATTTATTTTGAAATCTTTAAAGTGGCTAAAATAATTTCCTCTGCCATTATGCAATAAAAAAGCAGACAAGACAACCAGGCATGTTAACCTTAATGGGTGGAGATACTCTGAGCTCCAACCACCACATTCTGGCCATTTAACACTGTTTAGTAAAGCAAATTCAATGGCACAGTTAAGTGTTTAGGAAAGAATAATGTTGCATCTGGTAACTAAAGTTGTTATCCATTAGCCTCAACAAGACCTTTCTGCAATTAGTAAATGTTTTGGAATCACTTGGCCCTCAGTCTTTTAGTAAAGTTGTTTGTAAATGTTTTTCGTAAATGGTTTCCAAACTGAACTAACAATCCCCACCAGATTCACAAAAGTTTCTGACAGAAATGTGTATATTAATACAAACTATTAGGCTATGTCTAGAACAGCTGCTGAGAATGGTAAAAATGTCTGATAGACTGACTTTTCCACTTTGAGATTCCATTTCCACTGTAGTGTTAAATGTGAAAAATGCACCCTTCATCATTGCCTGTCTAAAGCGAGAAGATCAAAGTCGTTGTTTTTACAGCTTGCGGTGAGAGAGATGGTGTTTAATTAAAATGGCGTAGAAGCCAGTCTGCACCTCTTTTCAAAGAAAACCCCCTCCACCTAAAAATGATACATGGGTATAGCCTTCATGTCTGATTTATCCAGGGGTTATCCTTTTCTTCCCTTTGTTTTCTTTCTGTCTGTATACCTGCCACAGAGGAATAGCTGCTATGTGTTGGGTGATAAGTGCTTGCATAAGACCAGAGGAAAAAAAAAAAAACAAAGGAGAAAACGAAGGGAGGAATGCGAGACAAAGTGCTCTGAGGTGAGCAAGAGCACAGAGCTGGCATGAGATTGATGCTCCCACAGTGAAAACGCAACGAGGAACTCATCAATGCCTGCTGAAAAAATGAAAACCATTAGAGAAAAAGGAGAGCAAAGAGAGAAAGAAGAGGAGTACAGAGAATAGCTGAGGGGAAAAAGACAGACTTGGAATATGATCAGCAGGAGAGGAATGGAAAGAATGAGAAAGACAGGCAGGGGTAGGGAAGGAGGAGAGCAGAAAAGGAAGACAGAGAGCCAACAAAAAGTAAATGATGGCAGGAGAGAGTGATCATTTGAGGATTGCCCTACCTCAGTCTGGAAGCCCTCCACTAAGATAGCCACCAGCAAGTTGAACAGCACATAATTCCCAAAGGTCATCAGGGCGATGAAGTAGAGAGCCGCCACGGGTGAGGTGGAGGCCATGCCATTATAGAGAACCTTATTCCAGTCCTCCTGGGTGAGGATCTAATGATGGCAGTCAAAGATTCAACACTCAGCACTCTTCTATTTTTTTTTTTTTTTTTACAAATATACTGAAATCAAAGCTGAGTTGTCAATAATGCTTTCATGTTATATTGGGCACAATTACCTGAAACACTGTGACAATGGCCCAGAGCAAAGAGTCGAAGTTCTTGCGGTCGGGCATTGTGTCACCATCTCTCTCTGAGCCAAACTTACACCCAAACAGGTGCATTCCCAAAATACTGTTTCAAACAGAGTGAAAGTTTTCAGCTTGTCAGAAATTCATAGAAACTTCATACAGTTTTATTCAGTGGTACATTTTAAGAATTATGGAATTATTGTGGAATTATTAGGTTCTGCCTGACTTTTGGGGAAAATAATAATACATGTGAGAAGGTTTACACCAAAATATTAACAAATAAATATATAGATACCACAAAATATGTCAGAAATATTGAGAGTCACAATTTTGTGGCTCAATATCTTAAAATCACAGAATTGTCAGCATCTTATAAGTTTCAGCATACAGTCGATGCTGTAGCAGACTGGCATCTCTGGGGGTGTGAATTAGAGCTAACAGTGGGTTTCATACACAACTGGCCTCCTTCTCACTCATTCAGACCTGAAGATGAAGATAAAGAGCATCAGCAGCATGCAGAAAGTGGCCACATTGTCCATAGTCTTCATCAGAACCACAAGCTGTCTCTGCAGCGCCGGCATGAAGCGCACCAGCTTCAGCACCCGCATCAACCTGAAGGTCCTCAGCACTGACAAACCCCCACCCTGCTGGCCCACAATCTCCCACACGCTGCACCACACACAAACACACAGACATGTTGTAACTTACAATGTACATACAATAATCTTAATTCCTCTGAGATTTCAAGTATCTTCATGTAAAAGAGACAAATTCATAAATATCAGTGCATGACTATGAAATCAAAATCATCATCCTGACAGCTGACAGTTACCAGACTGAACAGCTACCAGCTGTCACAGGCTCAGTAATGGCTGCAATTTGTCAAGGTGCCACTATTTTGAAGTAACTGCCAGAAAGAATTCTAATAATGATGATGAACATGACAAAATATTACAGCCGCAGTGATGCTGACAGCGTGCTTCTAAACTCCTGCATTGCTGACACACACACATACCTTATTACGACAATAATGCCATCAAAAATGTTGTACGGGTTCTTGATGTAGCCAAAAGGGCCATACACCAGCAGCTTCAGGAGCATCTCCAGGGAAAACAGGCTGGTAAACACAATATTACTGATCTCCAGAGCATTGGTTAACTCATCAGGCTGAGGCACATGGAAAACAAGAGAACAAGAAGGAAAGGAAGTCAGAAATACAGCAGTTTTAAAACAAACAAAATGCTGTAACAGCTCCAGAGAGAGAATATCATTAAATAACTGTAAAGGCAGAGATGGGAATGTTTTATTACAAATGATTAATTACAGGCTGCACGCGGAAAACACCATACTAGCAAAACAGATTAAGAGATCAATATTTTTTCCCCACTGGGTTGCTTTAAAAGTCATTATTTTATAATTTTGGCTTATGGCACGGGTTTCTGTGGTTTATAGCTTATATAAGAGTATATAAACAAACAAACAAATAAATAAATAAATCCACAAGCAGTGATCTGTGGGGTCCAAACAACCTTCTGAAACATTGCCCCAATGCCCAGCTCTTGCCAAGTTATATAAACCAATAAAAAGAACAGAGATAAACGATAATAATCAATAATCAATAATAATCGATGCTAATCTGTACTCAATGCTAATCCTCAGTGTAATCTGATGATGATCAGATTGTGATGGTGATGGTGTCCATGCTTTTGAAGTAAACCAGTCACCATTAAGAATCCACTTAGCACAACGATGCAGCTGATACATTTCAGTTCAATCAGACTTACAGTTTCTGAGAAACATCTATTTCAACTTAGCCCACTGTTGATGACCATGCCTCAGACTTTGGTGACCTGCTCAGAACCTTGGCCTAAACATGCCTTTCAAGTTTCATGTGAATCCATCCAACTAGTCTTGAGTTACAGCTGTTTGAGTAAACCAAGCTAGCCCTGCTAGGATTGGTTGAAATGTGGCAGCCATATTATTTATGCAACATGTTTTTCATAATTATTAAAATTTAGCCTCTGCTGAGTAACATGAAACAAATATTGAGAAGATAGGCCAAAAATCCTAGGACTAGTCTGCAAAAATAAGTTTTCATGTTTTCAGCAAAAGAATCAGCAGAAAATATAAATTTTATTGCACACCTATTTTAAGAGATATGGTTGTTTTTTTGTGCGCAAAAACATGAATAGTGCCCCCAGTGATCAATCTGATTGAGATCGCATCCATTTAATGACGATAGCTCAGTATTAACCCTGTCAAATGCCTGCTTAAACCTGATTGGTCAATGGCAGTCATGTTTTTAAAGTAATCAGGTCATTATCATCAGAAATCCAGTTACAGATTAGCATCCTCATGTATGACCATGCCTCATAACTTACAAATGATGTCAGAATCTTGTCCTGTCTATGACCTCTGTGCAAATCCTTACAACCAACCATCCAACCAAGAGTTACAGCTGTTTGAGTAAATTAGGCTCCGCTTCCTAGAACTGATTTGCAGGTGGCAGCCATATTGTCTTTAGACCTCAAGAAGTTTTTTGATAATTATTGAGGATCACACTCTGCTGAGTTGTTCGATACCAATTTTGTGAAGATAGGTCAAAAGGTCCTGGGACTATTTCTCAAAAATATTATGCAATTTAGCTCCTAATTTTCAAAAACAATAGGGTTCCAGCACTTTTGGTGCTTGGACCCCTAATAACAATATTAACCATGTTGTTCATGACAGCAGCAGCACATACAATTATCTATGTAATAAGTTATCTAAAGACACACACACACACACACACACACACACACACACACACACACACACACACACACCAGGCCCACAGCATTCTTTTTTAAATATAGGGGTATTTAATGAATGTCTAATGCTCTAATGCAGGAGTGAGGAGGACAATATGATAGTGATACTGATATTGCAATGCATTACATCATGATAAGCTTTTCTGAGAGTGTTGCAGGATTCAGTGTGTGTCAGTTGTGTTAGGACAATGACCAACTCCATTGTTACTCACAAGAACTTCTTTCCTGGTTTTGTTAGAAATGATATAAAATAAATCCAAAATATATACAAGTTGATATAATCTAAATCATTTTGGAATATTAAATATAATTATATTCACTTTTAACAATTAATCCCTAATAATATAATTATACTACTCCATATATATATATACATACATACATATATGATAGAAGCAGTCTGCTACTGCTCAGGGCATGTAAGGAAAATGAATGTTGTATTTAGTGATCTTAACAGAATTAGCACTGCAGGATTAATAACATCAGTGTAACACATTAAACACATTCCCTCACTGTTTAACGCAGCACCTCAGTTTAGAACCCTGCTGCATTGAGCAATCAACATCATGCTAATCAAATCCCTCCAGAACAAGTCAACTGTGAAGAAGAATTACTGAAGATATAATGGTTTAAACGACGCTAGTCTCACGGGGCCAGACATGATTTCTAACAAGAGTACATGTTTGGAAACAGTTTTCAGAAAATGAGTGCAAACATTGCTATGCTCCCAGACTTTTCCTTTAAAACTCAGTCTGTGCACTTTTAACATCCGGAGGAGTAAATCTGATGTTTGACTGATCTATTTTTGCCTTGCACAGCTGATTTGCATTAGGTGATGTCAAAGCATTATATATATATATATATATATATATATATATATATATATATATATATATATATATA
>CM040986.1:11480349-11538161 GCA_022985145.1 Pangasius djambal | reverse complement strand
CCTGCCAATTCCCACCCAACCTACCAACCAGAGAGGGTAAAGACTAACACATGGTTCCTTCAAGACATGTGAAGCCAGCCAAAATGCATCTTTTCAAACTGTGTAGGTTACTCTGAAGTGCCATCTGCCCTCTTCCGCATACATGAGCTCATAGACTACTGACAAAGAAGTAGCTGTTCAAACAAAAAGGCTTATTTCAAAGAACTTCCAGCAGTGGCCACCCTGGTAGCAACCCAATGAATAGTCTGCATCCCAAACGCAACTTCCAACCTCTGCTGTAAGTAAAGTGAAGAAAACAATGTTCTTAGAGAAGTGATGCATAATGTCAAAAGATGTCAAAAGAACAAAGCTCCTGAGTCACTGTAAAGCAATTGTCTGCTTAACAGAGGTTTAAAGAGTCCTCCACAGGAGAACACAGGGCAATATCGCAATCCAAGCCAATAAGCATAACAAGAAAAGGTGGTGATAAGAAGACTGGGCCAGTAAAAAAGAGAGCAATAAAACCTCCAGGACAGTAAAAGAGAACAGATGCAATTAGGCAGGTTGGCATCAAGTTTTATTTGCTCAGGGACTAGGTCAAAGAACCCGAGTAACCTTGTAAATCCACATTCCTTCTTTAGGCCGTCTCCCGTTTTCCAGATGGGCCACAAGATAAAGGCAGCTTTCTCTGCCAGAATTCTCCAGCAGTCAACACTAGAGGAGATACAGAGAAGGGAAACACCATCCATGTGTGTGTGCTGCCTTCCCTCAGGCTATTGCTAGCGCCACAGGAGCGTAGCAAAGCCAATGAAGAGCATGAGCTCACATTGCCTTTCTTTCAGGTCCAGCACATTCACTCAATAACAAGTCACATGCTCTCGCACACCAGACCAGTTCAGTTAACCCACCAGCTCTCATGCAGGGTTCAAAAGTTCACATGCTTGATGCAGTGACTTCTGGGATTAAACAAAGAGCAGTTGTTAAATATGATCCATATTAGAATAAGTCAAGAGAATGATGGATGTTTTCTTGTTCAAGAATTAACAATTTTCAGACTAAGGGAAAAAAAAAAACACTGTCACATTTATCAGAATGTCAAACTTCTGTGAAAGGCAGATCGTTTTCCTCTCTGTTTGCATCCAAGCACTGGGCAGCAACTTCGAGCAGCAAGTGGGCATGAACGAACCATGGTGCGTGCCCCCCGGATGATGTGGAAGACTGCAAGGCATGCGAGCACACTGTGTAAACACGGAACGATGAGTTTCAGATGTGGCTCAGCTGCCCTCTCATCAGTTCAGCCTTCACACTTGTGCTCCTCTGCTTGCATGGACCAAATTACTCCACTACAGTAAACAACATGAGCATAAGATGCGTGAAAAGCCTGGAATTCCACAAGCCTCAGGAAAAGTTATACAAAGGGCAGGGAGAAAGAAACCGCTGATAGCGTGCAGATCAGAACTCCATCTGCGCACAAACATCTATCAGCCGTCAACTACAGTACCAGTACTGAAGTCTGAAGCCTTTGCTAGTTGAATAATCAGAGCATTGCATCTCTCTGGTGAGTGAGAAAGTTATTGAACTGCTGCCACAGTCAGCTGGGGTGTGAATCATGTTCCTGAGAGGACCTTTGAAAGTGTGAGGCGTTGTGTTGTCTAAACTTTTAAATGTAGGCAATACATTACAGACACCAACTCTGTTATTCCACAATGAAAAGATTAATACGTAACTCTCATCCTTTTTTTCTTGCGCTTCTTTTCGTAACAAAGGAAGACCTTTCATTTCTCAGCAGTGTCATCCTACAAGCCATTAAGCAGATGAGAGATGTGCTACCTACTGCTATTCATCTCACACAGACACCTTAAGCAGGACACAGTGGAACATGGACATGTTTAATCCACTGAAGGATGGCATTTTGTGATAAAATAAAATAAAATATTTAAAATTTATTTAGTATTCAGAACTATTTTGTAGCTTGTCAAGTTGTCAAGTTTTTGCCAAGTTTGTTCATCCTAGGGGTGTTACGGCTTTTCACAGTATTATAACCTAGTCTAAAATATCACAGTTTCACAGTACTACGCTATTAATCAGCCATTTTAAAAACACACAAGCTGGTGGTGAAAATATGTCTGCTAAGTATGGTGCCGGAAGAGGTCTGCTGTAATGATGATCAAGTTGCATGGGATAAGCAATCTCTGTTTAAATCCCAGAAAAACGAGTGTGTTCATGCATGTTTGTCACACTAAAATTCCATGCCTGATACATACACCTCATATTAATGTAATATTTGTTCCTTATTATAAGTGCTTGCTATAGGGCTCATGGCCACCCAAGTTGCACTTGATCATTAGCAGGTCACATGACAATAAAATTTCAGTTGGCTTTACCTGTGCTAAGATCTCAAAAACTTACCTAAATCCCCTGGAAGCGTTGCTTCTCTGAAGAGTCCTTTTAAACCTTGTCTATATTTTACTGTTCTGCTCTTTAAATTCAGTCAATACGTGTCTTCATTTGGTTTTCTCAGGAGACAATAGAAAAGATCGAGTGCTCCCTGAAGTGTCTTTATACTGAAGAAGAAGCAACGGAATCTTTACCAACATGTCATTTTGGACAAGAGATATATTGCCTAGGGTTATTTCTACTGGTTAAATTTAAAGAAGGTAAAATACAAAATAATCTTTCTAGACACGTGTATTTTCTGCCAATAAAAATTTAGTGATGTGACAGATTTGGACAGGACTGAAATCCCAGAGATATTCCAATAATAATTACATTATCCCACCTCCCCATGTACACATATTCCAACCCGAACAGTACTTTAGAAAGAACTTTTTAATTATAACATTTCCATAAAATCTCTTACATTGTCAATATTTATCACGTTGTCATTATAAGATGAAACAGAGAGTGGCTGCAAGGAAAAGCACACCTTTCGCTGAGCCAAAGAAAAAAAAAAGGTTTGGAAATGCATTTAAATCTGTATTTGAAGTAACCGTCCAATCATAGGACCGTGACAGCATGTCAACAACCCTAGCATGGAGTTTTCCAAGTGATTCAAGAAGCACCAGTGATCAGTCAATCAACTTCTCACATAACTATCACTCCATCATACCCTTAAATACATGGTTGTTTCTTAACTGTCCATACATACAGTCTTAAAGCAATCACCTGTTTTAGTCATAATAGCACTTTTACCTTCACAATATTCCATGAAACTATATGAAAAGGTTAAACGTGTATGATTTTAGATGCATCTTTCTGTTTTTAACACATCTTCAGCAGACAAGTCAGCCACCTAGGATAAGCAGTACAGTTAAACATGATAGATTTATATTAGTTTGACAAGCACTAACCTGCTCATGGTACTCAATTCCCATGCTGAGGGTATTGATGAGGATGGCGATCATGATGCCTCGTCCAAAATACTTGCTGTCTACAATCTTGCGGAATGTGTCACACACCAGTCTCCAGAAGTGCACTACCTTCGCTGCTCGAGCACCTAATTTAAACTTCTTCTTCCTATTGGGGTCCCTGCCATCCCGATAGTGTGCATCTTGCGTGAATTCATACACTCCCTCGCTGTCTGAGTCTGCAGTCTCGTTTGCTTCAGTTCCCTCTGAATCATTACCCATTGATTTGATACAGTAGGGGCAGGTCTCGGGGTCAAACATCAGCATAGCATCCAAATTTGTACCACTGCAGTTGGTACTGGAGAGCTTGCGTGAGGAATTCCCTGGAATGTATTTGGTAAATGATTAGGCTTTAGACATATAAAAACAAGTTTAATTTTTCCAAGCATTCCACAAGACTTGACGGAAGTACCTCCAAAAGGCATCTATCAACTCATCAATTGGCATTAACAGAATGGAAAGTAACCCATCATAGAAATAACCCTGGTTTGTTCATTTACCTGCGGGCCCTTGTGTTTCCAGCAGGCACTGGGATGTGTTGATAGGGTTTGGAGGTATGTTGAGGTTGCTGAGGATGTTGGCAGTGCAACAGGCTCCTCCAGGATCCAGCGCCCTCTGCCTGAGCTGTTCCAGGGCTACACGAGGCTGTAGAGTCGGATAGTTCTTATGCACTGGTGCAGCAAACGGCACTGAGTTCCTCTTGTAGGCATGCAGCACTGGATGGCCTAATGTGGAGGCACGATGTGGCTCCAAGTGGCAGGTCATGTGGTAGGTGCTGTGTATAGATTCAGCACTGCTGGAGCCCAGAGCTGCAGAGCAAGAAGGGGACGGGTCCTGCAGAGGCACAATGGTGGGGAGAGTAAGACGTCCCGTTCCTGCTCCATTCCTGTTGTTGTTCCGCGAGGACACCTCCATCTCCTGGGCACCATCACTCCGGATATTCCCATTGCCAAGATGGTAGTGATGGTGGTGGTGATGGTGATGGTGCACGAGGTGATGAATGGAGCCCTGCCGCTTCCTGTGCCTTCGTCTCTTGGCATTCGGAGGCTCGGGGGTGGGTGAGGCGCATATCCTGATGCCTGCCCGGCGAGCAGCTGCCCGGGTTAGGTGGCCTAACTGCCTGGTGGCTTTCCGAACAATGTAAACCAGGTATTTGAGGAGCTCGTCATAGCAGCTACCTGGTTCTGAGAAGCTGGCTAGAGTGCTGGCGTTGGACATGAATCGCACTCTCTGCTCCTTCATCAGCTGACTTTCACGCTGTTTTGTTTCAGAGAACTGGGTGGCTATGACAACTAGGCATAGGTTGATCATGAAGAATGAGCCCACCTAGATAAAGAGAGAGAGAGAGCAGGCAACTGACAAAAACTTAATAGCAGTTTCAGCACAATTTAGCTTTGCTTAGCTCAATTTTTTTTCCCAGGAATATGTTCTAGTATGAACATAACATTATGCAGTTACTAGGCATTACAGAGCAATCAAAAGCTCATAATACTGGAGAGGTGTAAGTGATTGCTGCTACTTATTCTTGACTCTCCTAGAATGGAATAGCTAAAAGGCTTCGGGTAGGGAGTAGACTGAGTGTTTAGCATTAAATACATTACAGCTAATACATTACCCCATGGACAAATAACACTTTTAGCCACTCCAGCACATGTGTCCCTGTACAAATGTAACACTCATTTCTTCTGACATAAATGTTCAACATTTAAGAGTGTAACCCTGAAGAAATTCTCCTGCAGATTCTCCTGAGGTCTTCAAGTCTGACCCATATGAAAATATCATTTTTACCTAATATATTCCTGAATATTAGTCAATATATACCTACTAGGGGTGTAACACAACGCCTGTGTTTGTTTTATACTGACGTCTTTACAAAATAGTTCCCTGGTATGGGATAGTTAACAACAATAGGCATATAATAATAATTTATCTGACTTACTTTAGATTTTGGGCTTGTTACATTCCAGAAAAATCAGAAAAGTTCACTGAACATGCTGTCAGAATCTACTACGAAGCCGGGATGCAGTGCTCCTGCAAGCCAACTGGGGGCTTTTCTGCTTTTCTGGGAAGGCTTTCTTTTAATAACAATGGCGAATAATCCAATATTTTTTAAATTAATTAAATAATTGTTTTTGAACACCCAAGCAGAGATATGTTGCCATGTGCACAGTGCATGGTCTGTGTGATGGAGCAGTAATTCTGTAAATTAATCGGAAAAAAAAAAATCTCCCTTGCCAATGCCTAAATTTTTTGGGCTAGTTTCAAGTCTCTTTGTGAGTTTTTTGAGTGGTAGTTAGGGTGGGAATTAATACAGTTAATATAATCTGTATAATGCATTTGCATTCAGTCACATCCCTAATACCTAAGTATACACTGGATATATTGCTAATCATGTAGTACACTGTGTGTAAGACAGGCATAGCGCTAGATCTTGTCCAAAAAAGCTGTGTGATGGGTTGAAAGCCACTTACTATAATCAGGAAAATGAAGTAGATAAAATTGTAGAAGGAGTGTGCATCCATTACAAAGTACATGATGTCCACCCAACCCTCCAGAGTGATGACCTAAAGCGAGACAAGAAAAAGAATTCAGCTTTCAAGCAATTACACATTCAGTACATTATATATCTCTTATCTGGTAAGAAAAAAAAAAAAGATAAATAAATATTCCATGCAGTGGTAATGCATGCTACTAATAACCATCACTACTATATGACAAAAATGTTTATTAGATACTCTGGTCAGCCTTAGCACGGCATAAAAATGGCACGTTGTCTCTGAATTCAGAAATGCATCATTAGGCAGTGATGAGATCCCCAAGCATGACCTGGAAGACCAGCAGACTCAGGGGAAAATCTTAGTGCAGAGATGCTCTCTGATACTTTAATCCCATCTGTTATTCCTTAAACAATCAGATGGAGAAGAGAAACAAATCTCCTGTAATCTTTAGAGCAATAGTACAAGGTGCTGTCGGACAACTAATTCATTTTAGAGCCATTAGACTTTGAGGCTACAGTATTGGCAGCTTGCACAGTGACAATTAAGCCTTCAATCCCTCTCAGTCCTCAGTATGTGGCAGTATCTTAAATATTTAATAGATTTCTATTTTAATTTTTCTTCCTAAATGTGACAAGCATTCCCACTGAGACTTCTGTGGCACATAACCAGGGGTTTAATACCATAATGCATCGAAGAATTAAGACTTTAGCATTGATTTGTGATAAAAGGTTATCCAATGTTAATGGGGACAGTTGAACACCGTCATCGTGCAGTATTTGGCAATGATGTCTACCTCAGTACAAAATTCATGGTGAAAACTCACCTGAAAAATGGCAATCCAGGCATAGCCTATGTTATCAAAGTTGATGGCACCCTTAAAAGGGTTGACATCCCCAGCAGAGCAGTTGGTGTAGTACTGGTTCCAATCGACACATGTGGTGTTATCTGTGCTGTTGTAGGCTCCCATATCCAGCTGACATTGCAGACCGTCCTCATGTAGCCTAGGTATGGAGTTGCAGTGGCGCATCCCATTATCCCCCATCTGAGAGCAGATGAACGGGCTCTCATCGTCAACGTGGTAGTAATTGGGCAGGTCTACACTTTGGGGACTGATATACATAGAAATGGCATATCGATTTTAAACATGGCAGTTCAATTCAACTTTAACATCATAGTCATAATATACCTGAAGCATTAGGAAATTCTAGGAATTTTAATAAGAATTCATCTTGGACTATAAGGCTGAAACTTGTTCTTCTGTGGTGCAGTAAGTTCTACAGAACATTTTGATGCTGAAACTCATACATCAACTATATGACAAGATACGAGCCAGAAGATGATGCAACTAGAACAGACACTGAGAGAAAATACATTTCTCTGACCAATGTTTCAGAAAAATCTCACCCAACTTGCCACAGCATGTGACTCTGTCTATCGTAGGCGTGCACATGCAGGTACAATTATCAAGCATGTATGTACATAACCTTTAAAATGTGTCTTGGGAATGTTGTGACCTACGGAAGTGTGAGAGGATTGGCTTATCAAAATTGCTGTTTTATGAATAAACACTGCAGCCTTTTGGTTACTCTGTCATGTAGCACCAACCGTGTACATCATTACCAGTGGCTGATCAAATTCGGACCTCAATATCTCTTATGTTGGCCAAGGTATAACAAGCTCCACAGGATGATGGGCTCAGTAAGGACTAGCTCTAATGGAGCATTGCTCTGACAGAGCATAATTGGACTGTCTGTTGAAACATATTCACCTCTGAGTGAAATTGACACAGCAAATTAGCAGCGCAAATAGCTTCAATTACCTGTTGGGACAAATGTGGGGCATGTGGATACCTGAAATATTTATTTCTTAACAGTGATTTACCACATTTGGACACATTTGCTGTTAGGTAATCACCACTGTAAGACAGTTTGGGATTTGGGAATTTGCTGCTTAAGCCACTATAGCCTTCTATTACAGAATGTAGCCAAAGATTACAGTACTAGAGTTCTCACAGCATCCAATAAGCAAAATTCATTCATGTGGGAATTTCACTGTCAAACAGTAGATAGTGTTGGTGATGTACTACTTTGATGATGTTATATGTAGCACTGTAGTATACGGGCTTAATAATACAAAAGATTTCATTACAATTCCAGGCTTTTTAGTCTTCTAACTAAATCACTGGACACTTACACAGAGAAGTTCACAGGCAGGAAGCAGCGGTTACGGAGCAGCCCCGCCCACAGCTGGACCCCAACAATCCCAAAGATGAAAAAGACAAAGAAGCAGAGCAGCAACACATTGCCCAGCATAGGGAGAGTGTCCAGCAGGAGAGTCACCAAGATTCTCATACCTGCACAACAAGAAGAGTATACTGGCTGCATACTTGTCTGTAAAAACAAGAACCATAATGCACACAAAGGAACAGCTTCAGCTGAACACATGCCCTGTAAAAGCTCAATAAATGCACAGTGCTCTGTATTCTAACACATCCTTGTTTATGAGGGATTATTGTAGACCACATGTTTATGCTAGGTCATAAAATTCTTAGCAGAGCAAATATATCCACTGAGCTGAGTCTGCATAATGTCTTGTGGTAGCCTTGTGTGTGTGTGCTCTGGGTGGATTTGTGAAGCCAGGTGAGTAGAGAATAAACGATGACAATCATTTCTCGCTGTGGGTGTGGGTGAAACGGTGGAAGCGTAATCCGACATGAGCCCCTGGCAGCCTCCACGAGGAAAGGGGACAACTGCAGCCTGCTGAAACTTACATTTTTAGATTGGTATAAGCAGACAAAATAAATTTTAAAAATGACCATAATGGATTCAGGTGGGTTTATAGAACCCATTCTTGTGCTACCATGCCATTGTTTTTAATCATCTCAGAGACATGTTCTGTGGGATACTTGCCTGTCCATATATTTACTAGCAAAAATGTATTTAAAGTAGAAAAAAAAAAAGTACAATTGTAAAAGTTTGAGAAAATAACCTCCCAAACATCAGCGGTGTTATAATCACTGCTAACCTACTGTACTGAGACGGAAGATTTATGCACTCTGCTCATTAGTGACACCAAAACATCTAAGGCATTCAGCCAAATACAGCAATTCACTGAGTATCTAAGAAGCACTGAATCATCACCATTAATTATTTCCTCTGAATAGCATTTTCTTCTCTACAAGAAAAAAGGCTATTCAAAAGAATTCTCTCTGTTCTCTCTGAATTTTTATAGCAATAACAATATAAATATTAGGGGGAATAGTATTCAATGAAATGCCAAATAAGGGGGAGTAATTTTGCTTTCTAAAAAACAATAATAAAGGATCAATATTTAATTAATTCCCAAACAAAGAAACAAATTCAAGTATTAAATTATTAATCAATAAAATAATACATGTTTATAAGAAAAAAAAATTACCAAGATGAAGAGCATAAACAATTATTTTCAGGATTATTGGCACTCATAATGAAAAAACTTAAAAAACTTGATTTCAACTGTAGTTCCAGTAAAGCTTAGTGAAGTTCAGACACTGTAGCTTGTTATTATAGAGGCATCTAATAGTTGATTTTGAAATTTTGAAATTTCACCATCATCTACTTTCAACTTTTTTTAACTGTATGTATGTATATAGACTATTAATAATTGAGCACATTTCTGAGAAATGAAAAATAACTAGTACTGTTTCAGGTTTGGTGTTGGCTGTATTGAATATATTCAATATATTCAATGACCATGCACTACAATCCCAGAAAAGTTCACATAAGTTTACATAAGAATGATTCAGGTACAGAAAGGTTTTAATCATTAATCTTGTCTATTTATTGACCTTCTAAGATGCCAGGGGCAGGACTGTTAACTGAAAGGTGTTATCTCAGAGATTATCAATCACATTAAGAGCACTCTGAATACAAGTCTATAGGCATGAAAAGGTTACTCCTGCTTTCATTTGTCTAAACGTTTTCCCTGAAAATCCCCTGCTAATAACATATTGAGAAATACACTAAAAGGACCTTTAAATATCCTCCACTAGCTTATACATTCCCTTAAAAAGCCATTCCAGGAGACAGGCCTGTGGAGGTCCCAGAGCAGCCGTGGAAATATACCCATGGGAGAATCTGCACTTTTGAGTCATTCGCATATGCCAAACAGCCTAATATCAAAAGCACACAGGGAGCACATAGGAACTATAAGCAATTCTTTAGGGTCATGGCCACTCTAATCACCCATGACATACATACAGTATATATCATCTACTGGCCAATGGATTAAGAAAGAAATACTTAATATTAAATCAACACTTTCAAATCATTAAAACGTTCCTATGGATGCAATCAGATAAAGGAGTCTGTGTACAATAGAAGATCCAACTAGCCAAATGAAAGAGTTCAATCTTTCTAACACTAATTCAATGTGGTTTGTTAAAGAACAAATCTGATGCCTGTTACTCCAATTTCTCTATGAACAACATTCATTAAGAGGGTGAAAATGGATGTGCTCATGATTCACAAACTGTAAACCAGCAGTAATCATGTATTGATTCATATATTCACATTCCCAGACTTCTATAAATCACCCTTTCCTTAGATCAGTTATCTTTGTTGAAACATCAATTGCCCAATTTACGACTTCTCACAGGTCTTTCCTCTTTTTACTTCTAGCTTTAGAAGTAAAGCTAGCCTTTCTTCACCACAACTATGTGCACACACACACACACACACACACAGGGTCCCATTGTGTGTTTTAACTAAAAATGGATACATTATTCAGAATGAACAGATAATGTGTTCTAAACAGATATAAATAAGAGAAACACTATTCTTTTTTTTTTTTTTATCTTGCCAGACAGCAAGGTTCTCAGCACATCTGGTTGAGACTAGAGCATGAGGGATGGTATCCCATGGGAAGCAACAAAAAAGTGGGGAGCTTTTTGGTTACATGCAAGCAAGCAGTCAGCTATGAAACTTGCGGGACATAAAAAAAAAACAATTAAGTACATTAATTAATTTATATGAACGTAAGGTGCTGCGCGATGCATTTATAGTGTTCATTCACTATGCTAGTAGTTTGTTTATATTTTGGGAAATAAACCAACTAAATTCATTAAAAAGTTTCACAAGAAGGTGCAAACAAATAATAACAGCATGAAAAAAACAGTCCTGCACACATATATTGACCAATGTAGCTGATGGAACTGTCAGAGCCAGGATTAATAGACCATGCTAAATCTGTTTTGTTTTTTTCCCCCAGTGTTTTAGGTGTTTCTAGAGGCATAGTGGAATGATTCATATTTTCATTCATAAATCAAGATTCATAAATATTAAAAAAAAAATATATATATATATATATATATATATTAAAAAAAACTTCAGGTTTAGGCCATGCCCAGGTTTTAACCTGAATGCAGTCTGGTGGTCTGATAATTCTGGCTTTGGTATCATTACCTCACTATGGAACCCCTAGTTACTGTCCAACTGTCAGTGGCCAGTAATCGGGTTTATATAATCCCATTATGAAACACCCCTTTCATTCATCATAGGTTGTGCAAAAACATAACGTGCAAAGATATTATAACTGTATCACTGCCTGTGTTTCCCTGAGTGTCAGATCCTTTTATTACTGCTATACGCTCATCTCCATAATCCTAAAGACTGATCACTTCATGGCTCTCTCTCTCTCTCTCTCTCTCTCTCCCTCTCTCTGTCTCTCTCTGTATATAATGCTCTTATTTCCTGCATAAATCTGCATGTCCACTTCCCCAATTACTGTCAGGCTTCCTGAGATTCCATAACTCCTGCCATATGCTGACTGTGGCACTTTTCTTCACTCCAAATAATAATGGGTCACTAGTGGATGACCAGAGAAATTTCCAATCAACCTGCAACTGCCCACTGAGCATACACACTTAGCTATATCCAGTGTGGGTGTTATTGTAGTGAAGTCCAATGTTTACAGACAGGCGAATCCACACTTTATGCAGATTAAGCAAGAGAACTCCCCCGACAGGCAGTTGCAGACCAGGCAAATATGTTAAAGCTTTCTCTGGTATGCCCACAAATAAGAGCTTGCTCGGCTCTCGTTGCTTGCATTGCACAGCGGTATTTTGATTTGTGACTGGCAGGTTGTTTTTCACCTTCATCAATCAAGCCACAGAAATGGAGAACAACAGCAGAAGAGAGAACAGGAAGAATGTAAAGGTAAAGACACAGAGAGAGGAAAAAGTCAGAAAAAGCATTTAGGAGCATCTTAGGAATGGGAACAGAGGAGTTTTTCAGTTTTTTTAGTAGTGTGAAACCCTATGGGTAGTGTAGTATAGATCGACCATTTAGCTTTCTATTTTCATGCCAAGGAACTTAAAGTTATTCGAGCGCTGCCTCTGTTTTGAGCTGGACAACTAAATGATGGATGGTGTGAGTTTGCCTCCTATTACGTTGCCTCATGTTTTGATTAGAGATCTTAAAATAAGTAGAAAAATGACAAATGGGACTCACGGGATTCTCTACAACTCCCATTTTTCAAATAACATTTCACATCAGGTGACGTACAAATTATTTCCAAATTAATTCCATCATTAAGCCTTTAATTAGCCTAAGTGAGGCTTGAACAGCAAATAAGGTTGCCTGCTCCCACTTGGCTGGCCCCCACACCTTTGACTGACACCAGTATTAATTATGCAGTAGTACAGAGAGAAGTGGCTATGCTGTGCTCACTCTTTTAAACTCTTCACTCATCACACTTATGTGTGCTACATCAGGACCGCTGGGCTTAAAGTGACACTGATTGTCTCTTTGCTTGAGTAGGACGCTATAGTGTCTCATGCTGTGCTTGACACATAGCAGGATTGAGACAGGCACAAAGTTTATGAGCAATTTACTTTATGTTGATGGAGCACTGGTGAAAAAACACTTGGCTGGATCAGAATCCAGTGAGCCAGACAGATGCAAAATCAGATCAAGGACCTTAGTCAAAATCCTAGCTGGGTCACTCACAGCATTTTAACTGAGCTTTACCATTATTTAATGTCAATGTTACCACTCATATTTAGAGTCCTCAGGAGGAATCAGAGACATGAAACTCTTCAGAAACATGACATTTCTGAGATGCTGTGAGACACCCTGAAAATCCTGAAAAAACTATTTACAGTCAGAGCTGCTTGTGTTGGATTTGGCATGACTTTTGGGATGCATGTGTCATCACTAGGTAATATGTCATCATGCTCCAACATTAGGCAGAAAGAAGGTGTGGATACTGTCTGTGCTAGTACATTTTAAGTACATTTATGTAAAATAATTTTAAGGAAAGTTAGTGATTTTAAATGAAAACAATTATATGAGGAGGTGTAAGCTCTAACTGAATAGATAAGATAGCTGATACCTAGCACTGTATATCTGGTGTATTTTTGTACTTCACACTTGGTTAGATCAAGTGAGAGAAAGTGCCTGCTTGCCTGTTGGTGTTCTTTAACAATCTGTGTAACAAGGTTATCCTTTACTCTGTGTTTCAGTTAGCAAGTAAACATTACCTGGCTAGGTTGCTAACAGTATGTCATAATGCTAAATACAACTTATAATTACTTATTTTTACACATCTGCCTAGCTATTATTCTTAGACACATTCAAGTGCCACCTTCCTAAGATTTTTGTCTTCATAACACTACTGTAATAATGAGACTACTTGTGAGCAATGTCCCCTTTAAATTTATTTATATACCGTTAGCTGGCTAGCCTGGGAAGACAACTCTCTGCAGTCCCACTATACTAACGAGATTAAACAGGTGATTTAACAGCTAATGTAGCTACCTAGAATTATTTGTGGTTGGGAATAAATTTGGGTGGTAGTGGGACTGTGCCACTTTTGACATGAGTTCCTTTTTGGGCTTTCATAAAATAAGAAAAAGAAATGCTGTTAGGAGAGTCAAGTGTACCTGTGGCTGTACTGTTCCGCAAGCATCTACCACTTACTCCAGTTTATTACATTTTTTTTTACACATTTGTGTGTCAAAGTTGCACACAGATAAAAAAAAAAAAATTGCATGGGAGCATCATCAGAAGTGAGTGACCACATATGCATGCCGTTCAGTAGGAACAGTGCTGATGAGTAGTAGTTATGCATCCTAAACTACAAATGACCATAATAAACACTATTTCAGTATTCCGAATCACTATACAGACATAATATATAGTATGTAGTATGTGGGAGTTAGTAAACAAAGCTGATATGAAAAATCTTTCTACCTCCTTAGATTTTGTATATAAAGGGAAAACACTGAATTGAATTGAAGATATAATCTATTAATCTCTAGCCCCTAAATTCTGGACAACAGGAAGTTCTGGAGAGCAGTGAACAGAAATAGCTGCTGTACCTCTGACTGCGAGAAAAAAACTTGCTGGTTGGCTAGTTAGCTGGCTAGCTTTTTGGGAGGCATGGAACTACAATTGTAGGTCTCTGAGCAGATTCAGTGTCATTTAGATCCTATTCAGTTACCACAGAGCTGACATTGTGCAGATATACTATGAAACACTGACTACAGGGTAAGGAGGTTAGTAGTATCAGTACTCACTGGGTACTCGGTTGATCGCTCGTAGAGGCCTCAGCACTCTGACAGTACGAACAGCAGAGAAACTGACATTCTGCAGGTTGAGCGAATATTCCAGCATCCTGCAAATACAGAGAAACATAAAAGAAAATCTGTTACAAATTGTCTTTGACACAAAGCTGTGGCAGACTTAAAAAGACTTCAAAATTCTAGTGCGAATTACCAATTGGATGACTTTCAAAAAGGAAAATCATAAGGAATAACAGTGTCAGCTTCTGTTAGGGATCTAATTCAACATTATTACGTACAATGTTAGACATACTCAGTAGAGAAAAAGGCAGCCAAGAAGATGGTCATAGTGCAATATCCTGTCTCCAAAAATGGCTAGTTTCAAGTAATACACATAATTTTTTAAAATTAGCAAATGAAAATCCATTTCATGTGAGCAGCTACAGAGCGCAAGTGGACTGAGGTGAAGAGGGGTGTAATGGGTTTGCATTTGGTGCCTGGAAAGCCAGACCTGCTCCAACATTTGGGTAATCTGCAGTGGTCTAATAGTGCTATCTGTTAGGCTGGCCAGTGTTTCTATAAGGAGCTGTGCTCTGTATTCTGGTACTCTCTGATTTACTGGATGTAATTTAG
The DNA here is from genome assembly GCA_022985145.1 of Pangasius djambal. Classification (NCBI taxonomy): domain Eukaryota; kingdom Metazoa; phylum Chordata; class Actinopteri; order Siluriformes; family Pangasiidae; genus Pangasius; species Pangasius djambal. Next base: position 11,523,102 of record CM040986.1, on the reverse strand, counting down.
ACCAAACCAACAAAATCAAGAGATTGCTGCAACTGGTGAGATTGCAGCAATTGCTGGCCTGTGAAGGCAAGCTAGTCATTGATTTCTAACCCAGACAACTGAGCACAGAGTCTTCACCTCTTCAAAACACTTCGTAGAATCTTCCATGGAGTTAGGTCTTGAACCATCCAAGTGCAGTTCTTGAGTTCCTGTGATACCACGGTTGGAAAGAGTGCACAACATATCAACAGTTCTCATTAGCAGAGCTGGTTTTAGATGCAATAGGCCATTGCATAGGGCCTCAGTATTTCCTGGGGCCTCCACATACTGTATTTGCTCCACATTGATGGAGTAAATGAGCATTAATACAGGGGTTGAGGTCAGGGCTCTGTGCAGGCTACTCATTTTCACATCAGACTTGGCAATCCATGTCTTTATGGAGGGCACTTTGTGCACAGGGGCAGTGTCATGCTAGAACAGGTTTAGGCCCTTTAGTTCCAGTGAAAGGAAACCATAATGATACAGCATACAGAGACACAGACGTTCTAGACAATTTTATGCTTCCGACTTTGTGGCAACAGTTTGTGAAAGGGTTGTGTATCGGCGTGATGGTCAGTTGTCCACATACTTTTGGCCATATAGTGTATGTAATGATGGCAGATCCAAAGCATATTGCCTGTTTTCATATTTTCTTTCTACAGAAACCATATTACTCTGCATCCTGAAAAAAATCAACTGCGATGAACTGATAGAGTGCAGAGTAAGAGCAGTAAGAGAAAAAACAGGTACTGAATAAATGCTAGAAACATTATAATAAACATTAAATGAATACGTATATTAAAGAGGTGGCACAATGTTGCAGTGGGTAGCATTGCCACTTCACAGCTCCAGGGTCCCTCTGGCTGTGCAGATTTCTCCCTGTGTCTGTGTGGGATTCCTCTAGGATTTCTGGTTTCCTCCTGTCTCCCAAAAACAAGCCAGTAGGTGGACTGGCTATTGGCTAAGACAAATTGCCTCTATTGTCTGAGTGAGTATGTGAGTGTGTGTGTGTTCCTGGGATAGACTCTGGATCCACCGCGACCCTGACCAGAATAAGTTACTGAAAGTGAGCGTGTGTGAGTGAATATATTAAACTCACAATTTTTCAGCATATTCATGCAATGAAACAGATGTGTATTCGTTCACTATACCACAGTTATGTGTTTTCGTAATATTGCTGATGTTACTGTATAATTAATGATTCATTTTTGTATGGTTTTCATTGAGTTTGGTGATTTACGGTAAAACAATGAGAAAACAAAAACAGAATGTGACTAATAAGGTTAAACATTATTATCATCACATGAAGACGTCACGTGTGTGTGTGTGTGGTAATGTTCCAAAGTAAAATCCTGACTAGGGGCACCAATAGTCTAGATTTAGCCTTGCACATGTGCTATAAATTCAATTGGATTTTTTAAAATTTAGTCAAAGAGGAGCATCCAGTGGGGGTCAGTGTAATGTGATCTTCAACAATACACACATGCTAGCATACACGCACATACACACGTAAGCACACACACACACACACACACACAGCTGCTTCACACATGTGAACTTTGGAGGGAGATGCATGAAAAAATTCCCTGCCTTCGTACCCATCAATCAGGGTATGCGGCCTCCGTGTGTGTGTGTGTGTGTGTGTGTGTGTGTGTGTGTGTGTGTGTGTGTGTGCGCGCGCTAAAAGCTATAATTATAGATTTCAGTCAATTCAACGTCTGACAATACTAATTGGCTACGTGAGAGCTATGTATTCAAAAAAAAAAAGTTAACACAAACTCAACAACATGGACTGCAGCTCAATAATGGAAGCTGTTAAATGATGGAAGATGATATGCACTAATGCTATCTGTGTGCCGCACAGACCTCAGATTGAAGGTATTTTAAATACCCAAGATTATCTGTGGATTCAGTGATGATGGTGATGTGCAAACAGTATGAGCTCCATTAAGCAAGCAGAGCTCAGAGGAAATGTGTTCCGCTTTTGTTGCTCCTGAAATCTGCAGAGCAGCTTTCGAGAGCACTGATTGGGTCTGATGGAAACCAGCTGGTAGCTGGAATAGAAAAATAATAACAGTGGTGACTAGGGCTAAAAACGGAAGGATAGGGAAGGACTAAACATAAAAAAATATCAAAAGAGGGGGAAAATGCATGACGTTTTTGATGTCAAAAGATCTGCCAGAGTGGCTGGAAAGTACAAACTGAACTAAAACAGAGAGAGAATTTGGAGGACTGTGGTTGGGATAGAGAGGAATAAAGGAGAGTACATGTTTGGCATGGGGGTGGGGGGGACAGAACTTGCGTGAGGACACTTCACAAAAGCTCCTGCAGCCAAGTCAGGCGAACACGAGGCAGCCAGAGCAGAGCTAAACAATGTGAACATGTGTCTATATGATTGTTCACATCATCAGCATGCCTTTACATCCAACAAGTTCCACATATACACCATAAGAGTGCAAATAAACACTGAACTCATGAATGATGATGCATAGGCACATAATGAAACACACACAGGTAAACGTAAACAGCTAGCGAAGTGTCTGGTCTGGGCTGGGGGCCAGTAAACACCTGGCTTGCTCAACTCTTATCTTTGTATATGGCTCAGATCTAGTGAAGGATGGCACACTTTGCCATAATCACACCGCTTTCCTGACAACTGTGGACACACAGTCAATGATGGCTGCTCTCAGCATACACAGTGCTAGCAGGGAGGGCACTATAATAGGAAAAGTATGAAGGAGGAAAGGGACCGGCATCCAAAACAGGCTGACCTTCAGAAATCAGTTTGATTCAGTAACCAAGTGAGAGCAGCAGAGTCCCTGTTCTGTCATGCCCTGTTTGAACATGCATCGCGAAGGAGGAATGAAAGAAAACATATAAACGTCTGTTTGGATTGAGCTAGAAATCATACACTGTGTAGTGGTGGTCATGCCACAGCACTTTAAGTGACATGAAGAGGCAGAATAATTTTTGAGTTAATGTCTTCCTGTCTGTATCTCTGAGTTGTGTTGTCTTCAAAGCAGCAGCACCCCTGGCTGCAGTTCAAACAGGGCTGGGTGCCTTCTACCACCTGGCAGGTTAATCAAGTGAGTTTCAGAGGAGGTTCGCTTTCTCACAGCCACATTCATATGGAGGCGGAGATAAAAACACACACTCTCTCTCTCTCTCTCACCACATTTTTCTCTTACTCTTCATCCTTCAATCAACATCTTTCTCGACTGCTTCGCCGATAGTTTTATATAACATATCTTTTCTGTAACTGATCATGATTGTAATGGACACGTAGATGATCTGTCTTGTTCATAATCTAAGGGCAAATGGCTGGATCTTTTGTGACCATCTCCACCATATCTTAAAGATATGCAAGGGCTAAGCCCTCTGTTTAATCTTTTAACAATTTCTTCCAGTCAACACATCCATATGCAGAATTTTATATGCTATCTGGCATTTTTCCTATAATCCATAACTACCTCACTCTTTGTTTTAATGCAGTATGAATGATTGACTGATTATAATCAAATGTAGATGAGCTGCACAGAGATGATGGCACATTGGACTGAAATCCTACTCTTTCCTATTTCACATAAATGTGATTTCTAATCTGAAGACATGTGGAGACAAAAGAGGAAACTCAGCTCTGCAAGACATTTCACATTATTATTTCACATATACAGAATTTAGTCCATTTGAATCAAAACCTGGTGTGTTTTCTTCACTGGTGTGCTTCGTTTAGGTGGGTGTGAACACAACAATCACACCCGTGTGCAGACAGAAACAACCGCTCTGAGCTTGTCTGAGTGGTCTCGATCCGGTTCCAATCAAACTCTAGTGCGTTTTGATTGCTGCGAGAAAGCGAATCAATCCTGAATCGACCCAATTTGAGGAAGTAAACTAAACATACGGTGTATTTTGGGATGAGGACAACATTTTTCTGTAGATTTATGCTGCTAAACTGAAGGGTAGCACTGCAGAAGTGCCATGTGTTCTGGATATTTGGACCAACAAACCAAAATGAGAACATAAACAGTGCGATGCACGACATAATTTTAACCTAGTTATTTATATAATTAGTAGTTTATTGAGTGCCCGCTCCATGTTCTTCTTGCTTGGGTGATATTCGTGATTTCACGAATGATTGTTTTTTATGGCACTTTTCAGTCCTAAACACCCCCTAGCTTTTTTTTATTTTATTTTTTATTTTTTAAATTATGTGCAGTGTAAACTAAAACAAAACCAAACTAAACCAAACCACAAGCTCTAATTTGGACTCAGCAAATCTACTAATAGGTGTGAAAGCTCCCTTACACAACAATAGCATCACACTTTCATGTATTTTTCCCCATATTCCTCTCAGTGTTACTTAATCTCTGTCTGATATAAGTCTTTTTTGACACATTTGTAAAGGAAATGCATGTTTTGAATGAAGGAAATGAAGGACACTAATACAAGGCAAGGTGTGTGACAAGAAAGAAAGCCAGCTCTGCTCTGTGTGCTTTGGTCAAACAGTACTTGACCACAGGGCAGAAAATAAATAAACGAGTAGGACCTTTTGCAGGTATTTTTCTTGAGAAAATATTTGATGGCCTTTGTTCATGATACCTTAGTCCTCGTCTCATTCTCCTGAAGAAGCATTTTTCAGCACATAACATGAGCCTGGAAACATTAATAAATCAGAGAGAGCAGAGTATTTTAGGGTGGACATGACTGCTTAAATTGTGACTGAATATCATAGTGATACAACATTTAATTTAGAGATGAGCAGGTGAAGTGGACTAATCAATTACTTGTTATATATTAAAAAAAAAACCTAAAGCATGATACTACCCGCAATTTGCAAATTGAGTTTCTTTAGGCTGACAAGGATATAAAAGAAGCTTTTAGCTAATTTTACATTAAATTGTGAAGCCACTGTGGGGTACAGTCATTTATATGTAATAGGACTTCAACAGTTCAAGAAAGAGCAAATTTGGCAGTATGGGGTGAGTGACGGAAAAGAAGCCAAGTGTGCCAATACTTAATGTTAGTGAAAATGACTTGAGTACAAACCTTGCCAGATCAAGTTAATATACAACAAAACTACAAATTCACACTATCACTACATAGCAGCCTTGTGATAGCTGGAAAGACAAATCAGCTCTGGCTAGATCAGGCAGACTAGCACTGCTCTAACACTATTCAAATATTTATAATATGTCAAAGGCAAATTTGTTGTTTACTGGTTAATTGAAAACAAAGTGTAAATATTAGGTAATCAGTTATTTGTGGTTTGATGCATTCAAGCACTCAACAAACCTAAATGTCCATCACTAATTTTATTGCTAGATACTGTGCTATATAGAATATTATATTTTTCTGAACTGACTATTTGAAAAACATATTTGACATTTAACTATGCATGAAAACAACCAGGCCAATAAAAGCAATACCAATTACTTCCCATCTTTAACTAAGCCTGTGAACGGTTCATATACACACACCCCTAAGAGAACAGCAGGCTGACTGATGTGGGGGGAGTTCCTAACCATCTGTAAGTACCTGTGAAAAGCTCTGATATTGATTTTCAGACACCTCCCAATACAAATATGAGATGAAGGAGCCATCAGATGAAAGTGCTGGACACAGTCCAGTGTCATCACTTCCTCTGGCCAAATAGAATTCCTGAAGCCTCTATTACCTGACCAGGAGCTCAAGAGATTCTTTTACGACTTCTTATGTGCTTTCCACTGCAGCATAAGTTGATTATCATTTGCCAGTATAAATGACCAGGGATAGTTTAAAAATACTCCACAGCAGCAAAGATCTTGATATAGCAAATAATCAGATTTAAATCTAATAAATTCCTGCAAATAAGTGTAAGCGTAGACAGTGTGTCGATGATGTACAGAACCATTTCTATTGTGAGATATATTGCAAAGATTGGGAAAGGGGATTACAGAGTGGATAATGTTTGTACATCAGAAATGTGTGTGCACCACAGTGCTCTTTTTTCCCAAGCAAAGGCTGAGGGGGAAAAGGAAAAAAAACAACGGTATGTATAAATCCACTCAAAATGAGCTGCTAGACTGTATATTAGATCATTGTATGTTGTCAAACCTCGACTCCCAATTAAAGGAATACTCTAAAAATTCACTAGAAGCCTATAAAAGTCTCTCGACTTAATTTTGTTTGTTATTAAATGTTGTCCTGCCCCACCAAAACCTTCAGCTGCTGCTGAAGTGAATGACACAGATATTCACTTAAAGTAAATGAATGTGCCTTTAAAATCTTGACCAATCTTTTGGAAAGGACATGAAAATAACATACAGATAAATCAGACAGTAGCTCATCTAGCCAACAGAGAATACTCCATATGAACCACTATTTATTTTCCACCTTTATTAATGAAAACAAAATGAAAACTAAATTCTAGAAGCCGAAAGAACTACTACAATCAAGCATTGCCATGAGCACATGAGATATAGACACTGAGAGATCCACGTAGCCATATCCTGACATCAGTCACAGGGGGAATATTGGTTATGTGTGTTTTCTGATTGAGTGATGTCCATTAAGCACAGAGGACATACTGCAGTCATTGTTGTTGCCATGACATGCCAAAAAATGTCGGTCTATAAACTCTCAACCTCCCTGTGTGTGAGAATCTCAAGAGAGAGCATTATATATTGATAATTCAATGTTCAATCATTGCACTGTGCCATAAAAAAAAGTTCAACAGAGTGGAAATCTGATTTACTGAAACTGGTTAGATCCACAAAGTCTCACTATAGTGTTCCTGAGAAGCAGAGTCATATAACAGCCTCAACATGGACTGATAGACTCAAGTCTGCAATAAATGGTGAGTATGTGCCAGAAGATAATGCTGAGATGAGTTGCTGTCTTGCTGAGAGATTCCCGATGCTTAGAGACAGCCTGTCAGAGCCCTCACTCCCTTCTGTCAGCCTGTTAATGTGAGACATGGACAACCCTACTGCAGAGTGCACCATACCTGCACAGAGGAAGTCCATCTGAATGTGGCTGTTGAAGAAACAGAACTGGGTCTGGCTTTGACTCTCAAGCTCCTTCTCTCTACCTCATGCCTAAATCATACCAAATCTATTGGCTACACTGATAATTTGTTATCATTGTGCAGAAATATTTAAACACTAATCGCAACTTGTCTATATTGTGTTTAGTTAACATGGCCACACACTATGTAACCAGACGTAATCAAATACAAACACATTGTGTGAATTAAACATATAATGTGTTCTAAATGGATACAGATATGAATAAATGTTTTTTTTTCTTTTTCCAGAAAAGTTCACAGAGCATCTGGTTAACACTAGAGGTGTGCATCGGGACTGAGATCCCACAGGACACAGCAGAAAAGTCACACAAGTGGGAAGATTTACTTTCATGCAGGTACAAGCAAGCAGTTAGATATGAAGCTCGTGGGGCAAACAATGACTAATATGAACATTATTATGGAGGTCCTTAGTAACTTCCTGGTCAGGGTTATAAGCTACTAATTTGTTTAAATTTCATGAAATAGAGCCAATTAAATTCATGTCCAATATCCCAGGCAGGTACAAACATTATCATCAAATTATGAACTCGAGTGATGTAACTGTCAGAGGAAGAATTCACAGACCATGCTGACAGTGCTGGCATTTCTACCTCTGGGTTTTTCCAGTGTTTCCAGGTGCATACTAGTAGAGTCAGTTTTCAGTCAAAATAAATAAATTCCAACCATTTTTGTTTCTTAACCAGGCAAGGGTGGAAAAGTGATTTTTTAAAAAGTGTGCATAGGGGCATAGACAAAAAAGAAACCAAAAACCTTGTTTACTGCTAATGACCTACTGCTGCTGCTACTAAAGAGCAAGACCCGGCTCCATGGGTGAGACATACACGTGTATTGTTCTAGAGAGCATTTAACTGGATGATCACAACGTCGCCTAGATATGAATCTCCAAAAGTTCTCCAATATGCTGAGGGAAAAAAAGTCACTGTTTAAGAGTGCTGCCGCTGGGGACTGCCACAGCTATCACTATATTAGTAGTCTTGTTCAAAAAAGCGAGACAGGAATTAAAATGGAATTTGTGTAGTTTGCTAAATGGTTCCCAATTCTCTTTAATATCCATTTTTAAACGAGAAAATTAGACAGCTAGCAAAGTAGACATATTAGCTAAATAATGTTAACGCCAGCAAATAGTCACTGTACAATCACACGGTTAAACAGACAACGACAACTCAGTCGACCCTTAACAGTTTCTTACTAAAAGCAAGCGATCCTGATCAGCCTATGGGGGCAGACATATGTTCTAGAGAGCATTTGACACAATTTAGGCAAGTCAAACTTTTGCACCATTTTCAGGAAATGATCAACTGTGTAATTAAAATAAGAATATTTTCTCAGCTGAAAACACTTGTTTGCCATTGTTTACGGACAGACCCATGGATGCAAGCACAGTTTTTAAATTAAAACCCACATGGAACACAATCCAAATGGCTAGGCAAAAATGTGAGGCAGGCTAAAGGTCAAGTGATTGTTAAACAGGCATAAACAAGACAAGACTGAATCAGTAAACATGAAACAGTCCTTAATCAAACACTAATCAAGTCAGGCAGATGATAAATGCTCAGAATTGTCACAGGCACAGCACTGGGGCAAGACTTCACAAAACATGCTTACTAGTCTGGGGTTATTTAAAGGGAGTAGCGTGATTGCAAACAGGTGAGTGTCATTAGTAATCAGGGGACTATGAACAGAAGCCATGTAATGCGGTCATGGACTGAGGATCATGGGAGGTGTAGTTTGCAACTAAAGGAGTTGTAGATATGAGTGTAACTGATTTAAAAAAAAAAAAAAAATTTACATGATATTTATATGAAATTACCTTTTCCTCAACAATTGCTATAGTTATTAATAAACAATCACTAAAATATGCCTGAAACTATTATGCATTTTTGACAAAAGACTAAGACTAAAACGAAATCAAAATTAGTTCCAAAATGTTTAATTCTCAGGCATGTTCTGCATGAAAATAGCAGTTTTGCATTAAAGTGTTATTACTAAGTAAACAATAAAAAATACACATCTGTAATCCACTAATTGTTGCAACTGTACATACTACGAAAAAACTGTATCTCCTTCCCAATGGTGAGTCTTTTCTGCCATAAACAATTAAAAACTCTTTTAATAGCACTAATTAAAATGGCAGAGTATTTATTGTTATAATAACACATTCATATCTGTAGTCAAGCCATAGCTTTGCAGTTTTGTGTGATATATTTTGACTCGTGAAGTATGACGAGGAGTTTCCGAGCTCAGTCAAATCGACTTGAGCACCTACGTGTGCATAAATGCATCGTGAAGGAGTGAAAGGGCTGATGGGTTTTGCTTGAACGTGAAATGATCCCGCACTCGTTGCCAAGCAGCTGGGGGTGTCTGAGGCTGATAGCTTGGCTGCTTAGTGCTGAATTCTCAGATGGTCTTTAAAAAAAAATGATGACAAGCTCATGCTAACGTGAATGTCTTTCCAATTAAAGCACACACAGGCATAGGATACTAAGCACTATGAGCAACTTGGTACAGTGTCAGGAGTAAAACCCATTCAGATACAACAGGACTGGGCTAAATGGTAAGTTCTCTCAACAGAACTATAAAATGATGTCTACACATTTGTAGCCAGTTTCAGTCTGCTCTCTAAGCTGGATATCATTATCAATTCATCTCTATTACCAAAGTATGGATCTTGAGCAAAGATTTGCATTTCATAAAAACTGAGCATTGAAGATGTTTCATATACTACAAATAATCCACAACTACTTCAGATACTTTTAGGATGCTCCAGATTTAAAGTCTCCATGAAATGGCTTCCTTGCTGTTATTTGATTCTATATGTTGATATATTTCCGTGCTTGAAGTGCTTGACTGATTTACACCACAGCCAATAGCATTTGACATACACCATACCCCCACCACATCTAAACAAACCTTACTCAAGTTCCTGTCACGTAGCCATGACCTTGTCTTCAAAATGAATAAACTCTTAACCAGGCAAGCGTGGAAAAGTGATTTAAAAAAAAGTATGCAAGAAGACACATAGCCAAAAAAGACCTTGTTTACTGTTAACAACCTCCTACAGCTGCTACCACACTGCTACTAAAGAGCAAGACCCGGCTCCATGGGTGGGACACACGTGTATATTGTTCTAGAGAGCATTTAATTGGATAATCACAATGTCGCCTTTAGTTTTTGATTGTTTTCCCAAAAGTGATGAAGTATAAAATTAAAAGAAGAATATCCCCCCAACTATTTTATCCAGATAAACTACGGTCCCAAACTATAGTGACCCAGATATTAGGGACAGGTACAAAAAGCTTTCAACACCAATTTTGAAGTCAGAGACACTTTAAGTATCACAAGAAGACTGAGAAACATCTTTCACTGATTGTATTACTGATGATCCACTAATGAAATCTAAGAAAAAAATGATAATACAATCTATCATTGGTCACCCAAAGCTGTGTTGATAGTAAGTAACCATCTGGAGTGCTATTAATCAGCATTGATAAACCGATTTAGCCAACATGGCAGGAGCCTGTATTTCCTGTGTGGTTTAGAAGAACATGCCAGCAGCTTGTCATTGCTGCTTGCTTCTCTTGTGTACAGACTTTGGCTGATTTCTCCCGGGAATGTCCTTTCTCACGTGCTCCATATGCTTGTGTAATTTTCATCTCAACACATAATCCTGTGCATCTCTCAACAAGGCATGTGATTAGCGCAAATTAGCTCTTTACCAGCAAAAACTGGCAAAAAAGAGCACGAGCTCTCTATGTGAGAATGGATGAAGAATAAAAAACTAATGTAAAAGAACAAATAAAGAAGTACTAAGTAGTAATGCATGCAACTACACAATCAGACACTTAAAAAGGAGATGTCAGAGAGTTAATGGCGCTTTTAGAAAGTTGTAGTCAGGAGGAACTCACCCAGCAAGCACAATGAAGAAGTCTAGCCGATTCCAGGTATCCCCAAGGTAACACTTTTTGCCAAAGATGCCCAGTGCTACCATCTTAATCACCATCTCTACAGCAAAAAATGCAAAAATGAAGTCGTCGAAATCCTAGAAAAAGAAGAATCCAGTGTTAGCATCAAACCCTTCCAATTCAAAGTGTTCCTCTTCAGATCAAAGTGCAATCTTTTAAGTCAGGAATAATTACCAATTTTATGAACATGTAAATAAAGCTAAATAGCTAAATAAATAAATCACTAATTCCCACTGCCATATTCAGCAGACTGAAGCTGGGGGATTGTTTATACGTGCACGTGTGTGTGTGTGACTGTGTGTGTGTGTGTGTGTGTGTGTGTGTGTGTGTGTGCATCTTTAGCTAATTCAAGTTAGCATAGCTGTCTGAGAACCCAAACAGCAAACTTGTGCTTTTTATCCACAGATCCTCAACTAGGCCTTTTTTGATGCTTTGAATGTCAGTTCAAAATATTCTGTACATGAAGCATCACATTTATTTATTAATGATAAACACGGGTTTTCAAGGAACAAAGAGAATAAACTCTGCATGCTGGCACTGAGCACTGATCACTGCACTGCACTGGCACTGACGATTGATTAATGCAAAGCCACATGAAAAAGTAAGTTAATAGCAGAAATCATTACGTTTATCAATAAGCTTTACAACCTTCTCTGGAACATTTGCTCCTACTGCAAAAAGTTCGGTCTCAACTTTCTCATGTGATTAATATTAATAATCAAATTGTTCATATGGATCTATAATAATGTATGATCATTATGTATGACCAAGTATGAATATAATGCATGAATGTGTATAATTATTTTGATTACATGTGCAATCTTCTTTTTTTTTGGCTTGGTTTTTACTGAAGAGAGCTAACTGGATTGTGTTGAGGCCTAAAGACACATCTTACACATCTAACACTGAATGAGACACCATAAGATAAGTAAGGTTCAGTCTGCACAGGGATTATGGCCAAACGTCATAAAAAAGCATAATGGGATTAAAAAATCAGAAGGGATAGGTCAGGGGAGGTGCAGGTTCACATTTCATTATTATTTCCATCAATTTTTTTCTTCAATTTAATTTTTTTCTTTTCCCCTAAACTTAACCTCCTTTGCATGAATCTTTGTATTATAAAACTGTTCTTGCCAGGCCAGCTGAGTAAATCTGACATGGACAATTTTCTCATTATAGACCTGGTTAATTTTGGCATTACTCAAGTATTCTCACACTAACTTTGTTTTGTGCACCATATAATGATGAGAGATGAAGTTGGCGCACTCTCTTGACATTTGGCAATGTTCATTCACTTATTTTCATCAATCCAGTTTTTTTCTTTCCGATTGCAGATTTGTTAGTCAGCAAAATTGTGCAAATGCACATGTGCAGAACATATGGAAAGATTCGTGCCAATTATTCTTCTATTTAACAAATTATTCAACAGATTATCCACCTCATTCATTAAGATGGAAAATATTACACAGATTTGCCTCAGCCCTTTTCCTTATGTCTCTCTGATGTGTAGACTTGAAGGCTTTTTTTATTCAATTTGAGATTATTTATGGATTATTAGGATGCATGTAAATGTGGGTCCTGTGGAAAAAGAATTGCTCTTATTCACAAAACACAACAAAGCATGAATAAACACAATACAATGCACATAACAGCAGTGGTAACACTACAGTGGAGTGAAAAAGAAAGAAAAAAGGAAGGGTGAACTGTATCATAATTGGTGATTGTTACTGCATGGGAAGTTCACCTGGGTTTTCAGTGCTAGCTCGAGCAATAGTGATGACTCTTAAACAAGGGAATCCCTCCAGCTAAGACACTTTCGCAACACAGGGAATGTTAATTAAGCTGCAGTGGGTATGCATGCTCTGAAGCTCTGCATCTTTTCGAGCCAAGCTGTAAGATCTTGGCCACATTTCTGATTTCACTCATAGAGAACTACTGCTCTTATCGTTTACCATTAATTGCTGTACATAATGAACATCGGCAATATGTAGATCGCGACAGTTAGTGGCACATCCTTTTATGTGCATGATTTAGCTGGTCTTGTGAACACCACTGTGGGTCAGATGGCTGCCCACATGACGTTAAATAAATGTAAATGTATGCTTAACCATATAATTTGACCCAACCACTGTAAAAAAAAAAAAAGGGAAAAAATGTTTCTTGCCCATGAACCACAATGAACTGTCACTGCTTAACCTCATGTAATATCCCAAAGCTCCCATCTCAAATAATATGACATAACTAATTTTTGTCAATCCTCTTCAGCTTTGACTGGTGAGCTATTTATCGTCCCTTAAAATGTGAATATAAAATACTTATATAAAAGATAATCATTCACAGATAATCACAGATCAATGTGGAGAAAAAGAAAAAAGAAAAAAAAAACTGGAACTCTCAAACGGCTTCTTTTCAAAAGGCACATTTTCTAAGAAGAACCAGGTTCTCTTAGCCTTGCATCGCTTCTGGCCTATGAAGCGATTTATGTGTTTGTGTGTGTGTGTGTGTGTGTGTGTGTGTCTGTGTCTGTGGCCTTTCCATGGTTCAGCAGCTCTCTAAAGAAAAACAGCGCAGACGGGGGAAACCCCACCACAGCGCAATCCTAGACTGTCCACATAGCCTGCCAGCACTATTTAATGGTTTCGTATTCACCCATGCAGCTTTTTTTATTTGCTTCTCTTAGCAACACTCACTAGCAATTCACCTTTTTCAGTATACATCTTTTCTTCATTTCTCTCCCCTAGCTCATCCAACCATATCTACCTGCTAGCCCTTGCCATATCTCTTCGGTGTGTTTGAAGATGAGAAGAAACGCATGTATGACAGCTCATCTGTGTTCTGTGGTCTTCTGCTTTAATAAACAATGTACAATAAACTGAATAAGTATTCGCATGATGTGCGCTTCATTGTCCAAGCTGGTGACTGGTATATAGGTTTTTGTTTTGCTGGAAGAGATGGTTATTCTAGTGCAACTGATGCCCTGCTTCTCATGCACATCCAAACCCACTTCCCCACCACGCACATACACTGCTATGAAAATGTATCTTCCACTTCCTGAGTTCCTCTACTATTGCAAACCTTTGGCACTACTAAAAGTGAAGGCCTAAATCCAAAAATGATGTGGTCGCAGAACCTGAAACAAAATTCAAAAACATCTACATTCAAGCCGTTCTTAGAGGAGAAAGTGGGATAAAATGTATCCACAGTAATGCGAAAGACTGATACTGTTTGATTTAAATTACAAGAACCACCGGTTACAGTCATTACAGCTAGGGGTGGCATAACCACTTATATTTTACACACAGGAGATATGAGTATTGGGTATCTTTGCTTATTAAATAACTAAAATGATAATTCAATTTTGGATTTGTTCACTTAGATTGCCAATCTAATATCTGTCTGAAGATGAGACAAATATGCAAAAACAGAGGGAGTCAGGAAGGAGGCAAATAGATTTACAGCCACATGCGCTTTCATGAGGCATTAGTGTGTGTATGGATACGCTCTTGTGGGAAGGAAAAAAAAAAAAAAACATGTTCCTGATTTCATGCAAACACACTAAAATGGAGAAACATATGGTCACCACCTCCCTGCTGATCTGTTTCTACTGACAATGTCTTTCATCCCATGTTTGTATTGAGTTGGTATGCAGATTACGTCATTACTGCGTACAGAGGAGGTTAACTTACATCGCATGAGAGTAAATGCTAGCCTTTCTGTCTGATTCTCTTCTCATTTCTTATTCCTCTTCTCGTATAGTGTACATGGTGTTCTGATCAATGTTTGTGTTATCTGTTTATGATTATGGATTACCCTCTGATAATGATGCCTGCCTGTGTGTTGACCCATGCCTTGAATTTCCATGATATTTGGATGTTCCCTAATAAACACACTGAGTTTATGGACTTGTGCCCTGCCCCTCTATCATGCACGTTACAGCAAATACGCTCTTGGAATCTCTCTGAACAAAATAACATTCCACCTGGAAAAAGCAAGAAGCAGGAGTGGTTGCTTCAATGCGCATAGAGGCCATGAAAGATCAGACTTTCAGGCATATATCCTGCTCAGACACTTCATGCCCAGCTTATTTGGAGATATTCACATATGCTCTAAGACAGCAAAAAAAAAACAAAAAAAACAGCAAGAACGAGAAAGCTTAATACACATTAAAAGCTATATGTCTGTCTTCCCTTGATGGTGTTGATGGATTGTTACTGTTTTGATGGATGATCATGCCTCTTTTCTTAGTCAGTATGTTCTGATTAAGAGCCTCTCTCTGATGCTTTCTTTCTCAAACAGCCTTGACTGAAATATTACTGGCTCTCTGTCTAAAGGTGTGTGTATCTTCAGTTTCTGATCCAACAACTATCTCCTGCTTAAACACATTTCACAAACATATTCAGTGGAATGTGTTATGTGCTCCATCAAAGCTACTCGCATTCATTCAGCAATACTGAAAAAGGAAAACTCTTTTACATGTAAACAGATAGATTCCTCTGGTATTTAGAGCAGCATTAGTTCTGTATTTAGACTATTAGGTGTACATAAGAGAGGGATTGTCAGCAGAGGGAAAGAGTGTGTGAGGGAGAGGAGCAGCAGATGAGTACATGAGGATGTGTTATTGTGCAGGCAAAGAAATGGAGGGGATGGGCGTCCTGCACACTTGCCGGCATTATTATATCATTATATCTCATTGGTTTCCATTATTCCACCAAAGGCATTCCTTTGCATCTCGGGCAGAGGTTAATCTGAATCACATTGGCCTGGGAGGCCCTGTATACCTTCCTAACAGAGACAGGAAGTAAGTGGCTGCTTTTGTGAATTGTCTGGCCGTCTTATTTTTGTCTTATGTATGTGGTATTTCCATATGACAAGAAGAACAAGCTAATAGTCCTGATAGTGGCTATATAGTAAGAAGAGCTACAGATTCTTAAGTGTAGATTGAGAGCTTAACTGAGGGCTTGATCTGTAATTCTTTAAGATTTTAGCTTAACCTAAAACCAAAAAGTCCCCAATTCAACCTGCCACTGCCAGCATTAACATGGATGCTCATCACTATCCAATCAAAAATCAGCTAGAAAAAGAAACTCCTTTTGTTCTAGTTCTAATGTACACCCCGTTATGTTTACACTGCTTGTAGCCCTTATAGTGACCCTCAGCTGATGTGCTATAGCCAGTACTGTTGTGTGGCAATACTCACCTCCAGGATCTTGCAGCGTTCTGAGTCACAGTCACTGTCCTCACACGGGTGGAACATGCCCAAAGTCACACAGTTCAGCAGGATCACTAGCATACTGGCCCGTTCAAACCACGTATGGAAGAGCAGTTAAGGAACAATACTTAGAGTAGTGAAACAACACACAATAAATACACTTCATCACACAATCTTATTTGTATTATTAGAAATTTCAGCTCTCAGAATTTCATAACAATGCTGTCATGAGAATACATAGCTTGGATTGATTAAAAACAATAATACAAAAAAGACAGAGGCTTTTATAAGCACCTGGGTGAAAAAAGTATATTTTATATATTGGTATATTTAATTTGTATATATTATAAATATATATCTAGTGCATCTTTAGTCATCATTAATTCTCACTCAGAAGCTAGGTTTCACACTATCAAACAATAGCCACCAGTGAGAAGCGTGAGGTCAAACATTTGCTAGCGATACTGGTTTTAATGTTAGCTGGCTTGTTGGAAAAGTTGAATAATAGTTTTTTTAATAACAAAATATAAAAGATAGCCTAACGTTACACAATATAATACTTGGCCTAACATTTGCTAGCTTGTTAGTGAATCTGGCTGGCTATTAGTCCAAAAACATTTGGAGAGATACTAGCTACTTAGCAGACACAACTTCTTCACACAACAGATTTCTTCAACAACCATTTTACATAAAATGATTACAAATATTTTAACTTAGTAACAGCACAGGTAAAATCAGATGAAAAGCATTGTGTATGCTGACTAAATGTAACCAGGCTTACTTTCAGCCAGACTTCGTAAGTATAAATGTCACCGGGACTGCTCCTTACCATCAAAGTCCATTTTGCCAGCATAAAATCTCAGCAAGCACATTATAAGAGATCATATTCAATGTCATTATCTACCAATCTGGAAAAGATTGTAAAACCATTTTAAGACTCCCAGACTCCACCAGACCACAGTGAGCTATCATCTCCAAATGGGGAACATTTGGTGTATTGAAGCAATGAATCTTCCCAGAAGTTGTCAGGCTACCAAAACGTCTACAAAGACCAAACCAGAAATCACCGAGGAGAGTTGAGAGCAATGTTACTGTGATTTTCCACCAGAATATGGTACAACGTGGTAACAAATCCATGATCCCACATGATCCCACAGAGACCTTTCAGAGACCTTCTACATTTACAGGTAATGCTATGTGCACAGTTGTCCAAGGTACAGATAGATACAGATTAATAATGATCTCATGTCTTACCAACTGTCTGGTGGAAAAATACTATTAGTATTTACTATTACTATTAAAATACTAACAGAAAAACACTGTGAAGACATGGACTTCATGGGAGAGTAGCAACCAAGTAGAAAATGAATGTTCATCTCACATCCAATAAGCATGAGGATTATTCCCAAGTAATTTGGGAGAATGTTTGACAGATCAGTCAAAAAACCTGGTGTAAAGTAATCACAGAATTCCACACTAAAATGATTCCAGCAATCGTATGGTTGTGAAGATGCTTTCATGCCTCCAGACCTACAAATCTTGACATGTGAAGTGAAAACAAGCAAACAAAAAAACACTACATTCTGCTCTCAGATGTTAAAATATTTTTAAATATTAAATATTTGATAAAATTTTAAACATATCAGTGAAACTGGGTCATGCAGTAAATGAAGTCTCCAAACGCAAAAGCAAATCCATGTCAGATTAAAAGAAAAATACTGATTAAAAGGAAAAAAAATCTCCTAATAAAAGAGTACACCTACAGCCAACAGTGACACATGGGGACAATGTGGGGAAAAAAACAGTATCTGAAAAGCAGTCCAGCAAGGAAGACTAGGATAAAATATCTCCATCTGGCTGATATCATTATAGCTAAGAGTGGTGCATTATTCAGTGTAAATAACCTGGGTGTTGAATAGGTTTATTTTTAGATAAATAGCCAAAAAAAAAAAAAAGTCCCTTTATCCAGGATTAGATTTTGTCTAAAGATAGAGTTAAAACATCCAGTGTGACAAATGCAACAGAGGATCGGGAAGGGAGCACATACTTCTTCACAGCACATCATAAAATGATATTACCTGATTAAAATAACAACAAAAACATATATAATCAAATTGAGACAGCAGCTAGAAATAGATTGCTCTGTCAACATTGCAGCAGGGTCGCTCTGGTTAAATAGGTTAAAAGAAAATAATGATTCCTTAAGTCATTATTTAGGTCATTATTTCTCTCAGTTTTCTTGTGGTAGATGAACAATGATCACAATTGGTAATTGATCACTTGGTAGGCAAGTGTCACTGGAACACAGCAGCCCAATGCCCAGCCAGGGGTCGTGCGCACACATTTACATCTAAATTAAATACAGGAATGCTAATATCCAGGCAGGGTGCTGTCTGAACACTGTGGCACCAGGCAAAGATCATCTCGTTTTTCTCAATTACTGACAAAAGACAACACCAAAGGGACACAATTAAAACAGCAAAGTTGACAAATCAGAGGATGCAACAGGAAACTTTTAAAAGGTTTCTGGCACCAACAACAGTGGTCTAGAACAAAGCCAGGGGCTATGTTGTGTTATAGGTATAATAATTGACAAAGGGACCTTGCAAGGACCTTGAAAGGTTGTGATCAGTTTATGAACTCCCAGAAAGACACCATCCATGCTGCAATGGATGCCACATACACATTTAGCCCAGAGAAGGAAAATCAGTTATCTAGCAGTCCTCGGAGGAGAGCTAGTACTCTAGAAAATGATCAGTGCACCATATCTAATTGATGGGGTGACACCATTCCCCCAAGAGCATACAAGGCCCATGTACTAGGGGCTCCTGCATTCAGGAGTAATTCCTGGACTGCTAGGTCACACTCCTAAACCTGCACTTCATTCTAGGAGACCAAATCCACAGACAGAGGTAACCTGTCAAAGAGTGCCAAATATAAATTTTGGACAACAGTTCTACTGCAGGAGGAAGGTGCCAAGGTGTTCCCACTACTAGTGAGAACAACAGTGGAAACCGAGGTCTCGCTGGCCATTTTGGGGCTAAAAGCAGGACTCTGTGGACTAATTGCTGAATTCTGTGCAACGTGAGCAGGATCAGCGGTAGAGGTGGAAATGTTTACAGTAGACAGTGTGTTTTTTTGTCCCAGAGGACTGTCCGGCTCCACCAGGGAGAACCACAGTCAACAATGGGTCAATTTAGCATCAGTCTGTGTCATCAGACACCACTTCTGGGTGCAGATGCCACTCTTTCAGATGTACATGAGGCCTCCACCAGTTTTTTCCCAAAGAAGCTAACTGTTGGTGGGGCCATACACCTAAAGAGACTAAGATAGTTTTATCAGCTTCTTACTTTGCTTATCCGTCCTCATCAGATTACTTTTGGTCAAATTAAAATTAAGGTCTTAATCTGCCAGCCGGTTGCGGGGAATGTCTGAACCAGAGACTGCTTCCTTAAGGTGGTCAGTGCCAAGGCAGTGGACACTTAGTTGATGCTTGCCTTCCAGATGACTCACAAACTGACTGCATGAGCATGGGTCTTCCAGCATGGCTCATTAATTGGCTAGACGGCAAGGTGTGTTGTAAGGTCTGAGCCAAAACACCAGTTGAGAACCCTGTGTGGCGGGGAAAATGAGGGCATGCAGAGAGGGGCCCTACTCCAGCCCCAGTGTTGCAAGTTAGTGATCCGAATAACGTAGCAGGCTCAACAGAGAGCAGCAGGTGGGATAGTGAGGGAGACACACTCAACCATGGTAGATGCGCTTAGCCACAGGCCTGTTAGTTAGGAGAATGATCCTAAGTGCAGATAGGCAGATATACAAGGGAAAACAGAGGGAAAGCAAACTCTAGCCCCTGAATGTGTATTTGCGTTGTACATATAACTTTGAAAGCTCAGTGGGGACGCATGCAGTATGGTGAGGGAAACCCACTCAACCACACAAACATCACTAGACAGCAGCAAAGTAGGAAACTCAGTAAGTGACTGAGAGGCAATACTGAGCAACAAGAACAGCTCAGTTCACTCAACAGTGCGATGAGTGGTAGCTAACAAGATAACAAGAGAACCAAACTCAAACTAGTAGCCACAGAGTTTCCTATAGGCTCCCAAAAAATGAAGATGATGAAAATTACATTCGCAAGGCATGGCAGGTCTCTGAATGCATGTGCATGAGCACAAGAAGGTATCTAGGGAATAGTCACTGCCCCTGGTGGTTAGGAGGGCTGTAAAGGAACTAACGTTTATGGAACCAATCTTTTGAAAATTTCTAAGAATTAAGGTGATTCCCTGAGGTTTTCTGTTACACAAGTACAAGTTTTTGTCAGGAAATGCCTCTAGCCTTTTCTAAACTTAGACAAACAGAGGAAGAAGTAAATATTAAGCCTTACCTGAGCTTAGTTTTATTCTCATTGAAAAAACATGATGGTGTCAATATGTTACAGTTACACAAATTGAACACCCTTGCTTGCAGAGAGCAGGTGAAGCTGTAATGTATTCTTCATGAATAATGTAACAAGACAGAGTGTTTCTCACTCCAGAAGTCAGGGGAAGAACTAATTACAACCTGCTAACTGCTGATGGGCCTCACTGATCTTGACACTGTATTGCAGTCTCAGCGAGATGAGTGTTAGTGGAGACTGATAACGCCATAGATTTGGAGGCTATAATTCAGCATGGGCAGAAGTGTTCTTGAAAGCAAGCCTCAACAACAAAAAAAAAAATCTATATTCGAACAGTGTGCAGCACTAATCAGAAGCAGACTAGACCACCTTATAATTGAGTCTGTATGATGCATACAATTCCACTGAACCCAAACCATGCTTAAAAAAGAGATACCAGAGGACTCCTGGACACAAATCTGTACACCTGTTTACATAATGTTTTTCATTTGCATATTTTTTTACAGTACGAATGGACTTTCTTAAAAATGAACCCAGCACACAAAAACCAAGATAGAAAAAATAGCCTAGAATATTTTCTAAAATGTACGTAGCCATCAAGGGTACGCACGGAGATGTGTTCTGTCAGAAGGTTGACTGAATCCCTACCTCCTTTGAGCACATCCAAACAATGGCAGGCTCCCTCACATGGCTGCCCCTCACTGCTCCTCCATCACTAACTGAGTGTAGGTGGAATTTGATCACAGACGACAGCAGCCTCAAAACCTCATCAGCACCCCACGCTGTATAACCAAATTCTCTGACGGAGGTCTTTTCTTTTTTCCTTTCTCACTCTCTAACAAGGCTAAAATAGCAGAGGATCAGCACGGCTGTGTCTACTGCGATCTGAAACAACCTCTTCACTCTGCAGAATATAGGGCTGTCAGAACAAATTTCACTCTTCAAATACTACTGAATGTTTATATTTAAATATTTGAAGGCATGAAATCCACATCTGAATGTCTAAGATACCAAATTATACCTTCAATTACATAATGTAAGTCAATTCCTAAACTGATTCCTTTTAGATAAATTACAAGAGTTTATATAATGAATATAGAGTTATTGGGGATTCTGCCTGCAGCTGAGTAGTAGAAGCTTATCCTGCAAAAATATGTATTGACTGCAAATTTTTGAGTCTAGCATAAGAAATGTAAAACCTAAATATTAAAGATGTGCAGTGCTACTGCAATATCTGCTCTGTTCTGCCTTGTTTTCGGCTTACCATCATTTACTGTGTGTGTCTGTGTGTGTGTGTGTGTGTGTGTGTGTGTGTGTGTGTGTGTGTGTGCGTGTGTTGTACTGTGTGCATGCACAGTAGCGCTCTTGGTGTGCAGTGCTTGGGCTGGCTAATGGCAATCTCTTCATTTGGTTGCTCTTTAATTGAAGGTCCTTGGCATTTTGAGTGTTTTGCCTGGGGCTCCAGTTCTCATATGCAGATTGTCGCACTTCCTGTCATGGTTTCAGAGCCAGACCCTCATCATGTAGCCCAGCAGGCCTGTGCCACACAGCCTGGCCTTGGAACAAGCAAGCCTGACCCAGCTGAGTCTCCATCAGTCCTCCACTGCTGCCATATAATTGAAACAACAATGGTGCAATTATTAGCTGTAGATTTTACAGTGTAGATTTCACTATTTGTAAGAATTAATCAGTAGGTGTGGAAAATGTTTTTTTTATGAAACTGTCATGCGATGAATGTCTTAATGTTCTCTTAATGATCTATTTTCCTACAATAAGAATACTAGGCTAAAACATATGCACGTGACAGCTAGGCTTAATAATGCAATGCAAATAACTCAACTGTAAATATCTCAGTACCAAACATCTACCAAGATTTAGACGTTTGTCTGCACCATCTCCAAGGTAGTAGAGCTAGATAAACATAAGAAAAGGCTCACACTAGTGAATATTTAATGATATAGCTTACTCCCTGTCTGCTCTCCCTGACATATTCTCACATTCCCCTTCTTAAATGATTGTCTGTCAATCTCAGAGATTGAAAGGCGTAAAAACCCTTCAAGCCTAAAAACTGCCATAGCAAACTTTTTTTTTAACATCATGTCATAGGAGGACATTCTGTTCCTTGCGCTTCGTAAAAAGAGTTAGATATACAGACAGGTGGGGGAAAAAAAGTGTTTGTTGTGTTGTATGGCATTTTGCTGGTATGGTTTAGGTCCACTTGTTCCCTTAGAAAGAAGAGTTCAAATCTATACAGAGTTATTCTGACTGTACGCCTTTATTCTATCAGAAAACATTTATATCCTGATAGGAGTGGTTTCTTCCAGGATGACCCCATCTTTCACTGTCACCAGCTCTCAACCTAATTGAACACCTATGGGAGATTTTTGGACAGATGTGTTATACAGTGCTCTCCACCACCATCATCCGAACACCAATTAAGAGATTATCTTTTGAAAGAATAGTGTTTCATCCCTCCAGTAGAGTTCCAGAGACTTGTAAACTCTGTGCCAAGGCACACTGAAGCTCTTCTGGCAGCTCACGGTGGCCCAGCACCAAGACACTTTATGTTGTTTTTTCTTTTAATTTGTCACGCATCTGTAACTCAT
This sequence comes from Pangasius djambal, assembly GCA_022985145.1. Taxonomy (NCBI): domain Eukaryota; kingdom Metazoa; phylum Chordata; class Actinopteri; order Siluriformes; family Pangasiidae; genus Pangasius; species Pangasius djambal. The sequence continues at coordinate 11,499,845 of CM040986.1, read as the reverse complement.
AGTAACGAAACAGAAAGAAGGCAAGGAAAGTCTAGTTGTTGTTGGACAACAAGTTTTTCACATCACTGTGCCAATGGCAGCAACAAAGTGTATGGCTTTGAAATAGTGTATTAAATTGACAGTGCAATGACCTGCATCAATATGCAAGAATATTTCTGTTTGCATGCCTGATAGTCCTGACTTCGGCATAAAATGATGGAAACGACTGCTTCTTTATTAGAGCACGTCTTGCTGCCAGCTTTGGTTATCACAATACTAGAATTTTGATTTGATGCCAGTACCACGTGTATCATGATTTTCAATACCGAAATGATACTAAACCTAAATTCTAAGTTCCACCTTTTAATAAATACAAAGCTTTTTATACATTAAAGTTACAGCGCATTGAAACAGCTCCATAATGGGATGTTCCTGGGCTGATGTGAATCAGTCCTGACAATCCTGACAATCCTGTATCATCACTGTCAGGTTGGAACTGGCAGGAAATTTGTACACAAACATCCTGTGCTAGCTACATCAAACATCATTACTTTAGGCACAAAAGAAGTCTGACTACACAATGAAAGACAGAAGCTGCCAGCTAATCAGGGAGAGAGAGTGAGAGAGCATGGGAGTGTAAATAAACTAAACATTGCTGGAGGAGTCTGATTTTACACTATAAGAAGAAAAAACAATGCTTTTTTAATTAATTTAATTGGAAGCTAGTAAATAACAGCAAGCTGAATTATCCTCATTGTGGAATCTGCAGGTGGCAGGAATAGCAGGAGGCTATCTTGGCATGAGAGGCAGAAATTGTCAGTATATGAGTGCTAATATAATTATGTGGTAGTGAGTTCCTTGAGGGGTTGATTGATGGATTTTTCATCCACGTTTTAGGTGTGTACTGCCACCTAGTGTAAAGATGTCCTGAGCGACTCCCACATATGTGCATATATTTCAGTCAGTCAGTCAGTGAGGGCAAATGTCTCTCAAGCTGATCTGCTTGGCGGTCTGGCAAAAAAGCAGGATAAAGACTTTTTACTGTTGCAAAATTTACTACCATGGACTAAAAGGTAAGCATCTAGAGACAACATAACATTTAAAGATATATGGTAAATGTGCGATTTTGCCTTCAGGCAGTAAAAGGAAGTTATATTGCATTCAATGCATATTACACTGGAGAGCTAATACAGACAAGATGAACCAATAGAGAAGCATATTCTCCCTAGAAGTTAAAACAGAGGGTCACAAACCATTAATCTAGACTTAGAATATATTAGTGCCACAGTGCTTTTGATAAAAACTTCACATTCAAAATGCCCATTTTGTTTTTTTCAGACTGTAAGAAGGAGAGCTGTTCTGACCTGAGTCATGTCTCTGTGCTGCAGGGATGGAAGGAGTTCACAGAGCTGCTCTCTGCTCAACACCAGGGAGCTCTGCTCTCACAGCCACTGGAAAAGGCTAATTCGTTACACTTCACCAGTGGGAAAGCCCAGGCTCCTCTCAAAGCTATGACTCAACTCCCCAACTGAGGCTTCAAAACTGGAAAGTCATTCTTTTAAAACACACAGGCACATGTAGGCAGAGAGGTGTTTTATGTGACACAGTGTGACCAAGCATCTGGTGATTTATTTTCTTTATTTATTTCTATTTTTATTTGCCTGTGACCATCTCCACAACCTGACTGAGGCATGCAGGTCTGCTCTGAATATTGTGGTAACTGATCTACATATTTCTACATTGGATAACTGTGTCCAAACATGGAAGATCTGCTTTTAACAACAATGTTTTAATGAAAGTAAAGCAATTAGAATAGATGATTGACAGCATTAATCTATAATGTGAAAAACTCCTGCTCATAGGAATTTGGTTAATGAGTTCAGGAAATCATTGCTGTCACTCAAGTTAACAAAAGCAATACAGACCCAGCATAGCGTATAAAGCAACTAGGCATGTGCTAGCTAGCAATTGTCAGGATACTCTGACGAAAGAAATTTCGCCAATGTCAATAAAAACATTGTCAAACTGCGATGGCGACAGAATGCAGACTGCGCTCACACAAAGATATGTTTCAGGTCTTTTAATTCACAAACACACCATTTTTAATTGCAAACATTTGTGAATTCAGGTCTTCCAGTTACTGGTTCATGCCTCTTTTTTAACAATGAACCACATAAAAGCTACCTGAGTAATAACTCCCCCTTGTGGAAAACCTTCATCATGAGTGAATGAGTGAGTGAGTAAGTCAGTGAGTGAATGAATGTGAGTGATTGAGTGAGTGAGTGAATCAGTGAGTGAGTGAGTGAGTGAGTGAGTGAGTGAGTAAGTCAGGGGCTAAATGAGTGAGTGAGTGAGTGAGTCAGCAAGTGAGTGATTGAGTGAGTCAGGGGCTGAATGAGTGAGTGAGTGAATGAGTCAGCAAGTGAGTGAGTGAGTGAGTGAATGAATAGCCAAAAGTATAACTTAATAGACCGGTACATGAGGTGCTTTACATCTGAATACATCTAAATCACTACATGGCCAAATGTACATGGTCACCTGACCATAACACTCATATATGCTTTTGGAACAGCCCATTCCAGATATAGTCCCCCTTTGCTGTTATAATAACCTCCACTCCCAGGCTGTGGGAATTTGCCCATTCAGCCACACGAGCATTAGTGAGGTCAGGCACTGATGTTGAGTGAGGAGGCCTGGGGTGCAGTCGGCATTTCAATTCATCCCAAAGGTGTTCAGTGGGGTTGAGGTCAGCAGGACACTCGAGCTCTTCCACTTCAACCTTGCCAAATCATGTCTTCATGGACCTCACTTTGTGCACAGGGTCACTCTCATGCTGGAACAGGGTTTGGGCCCCTTCGGTCCAGTGAAGGGAAACTGTGATGCTACAGCATCTAAAGACATTCCAGACAATTAGGTATAACTTTGTGGCAACAGTTTGGGGAAGAACCACATATGGGTGTGATGTCCACAACTGTTGGCCATATAGTGTTGCACTTCAGCACCAATACATTTTACGTTTTAGCACAAACCCTAGGGGGAAAAAAACAAACCAGGTCTTATAATGATAAGATAGCCAAGACTAAATATATTTTTAGATTTGCATTCATATCCATAGATAGTTAGATGGGGAGAACATGTGAAACTGTACAGGAATCTACACTGTGACACTTTTACCCTCATGAAGAATGCAGGGATCTATGAATATGCATGAATATGCAAATTGGAAATGTCCCCATGTCTTCCTGCCATCCTAACCCCACTCCTCGCCCCCACAAGCCTGGGTACGCTGTTCTATTATCTACGCTATTACAAAAATACAAGAGGAGAATGACTCAGAGTATGAAGAGAAAAAATATGTTTCCCAAAATCAACTGCTAACTTATCAGGACGATAAATTCTGTCTTTACTACATCGTTTACTGAAAATGCCCACTGGTCGTGAGGGAGTTTACTGTATAACATTAGCGCATAACTAGTTGGCTAGTTATACACAGTATCTGTGTCTTATTTTACCTCGTCATATTCTCAGTGATTTTCTTAACATTAGCCAATCCTGTCAAAATATACCATTACAACAAATTTGTTTAAGTCTAATATTAGCTATGTTAACTAGCTAAGTAGACTAACATACATGATCTATAGCTGAAAGTTTTAGTTAAAAAGTGATCTGCTAATTATGTATATTCAGGTTTGTTTGAGTTTTGTGAGATCACAACTGAGCTCATATGTACAAAAGTCCTGAAAAACTCATTTAAAAAAAATGTCAGCATATTTTATCTATAAACAACTCAAGAGGAGTTCCCAATTATTTCATGCAAACACTGGGTACTAAATTCACAAGAATTACACTTCAAAAAGAAACTTCTCTTAAAAATAAAAAAAAATCAAAACTATCGCAGATAAAAAAAAAATGTTATCTTTAACAATGGTATTGTGTTCATTCCAAGTACAATCAGTACCAATCAGTGCTGGTCGTACCATTCAGATGACTGTCATCTGAATATAGTAATTGAGACATTATTTTGCTGAACTGCAAGTCTTTCTCCATGAAAGCTCCATGTTGCCTAGCAACAGCCATTTCAGAGCGCACAGGAGCAGAGGTGTTTCCTGGCTCCAGCAAGTCCAGTGCAAGAGTTTTCCTCCACTGAGCATCTCAGTATGCAATACATACACTAAATGTGTGCAAATTGTAGAACCTATGCCAGTTGTAAAAGTAGGAAGTGTGTCCTTTGGTTTTAATGGATTCTAAATACAGTTAGCAACCCTTGCTTCCAGCATTTTCACACCTTCTATCAAATATGAATGTGTTGGTAGAACTATTTAGTACATATCTTTGATCAAGCTTATTATAGGAGCAAATCTCAGGCCAGTGGGATTTTGGAATGAATTTTGGAATATCCTCTGAGTATAACTCTAGGTATCAGTCTCTGGCAGTGTATCTTGGACACAGATGCTGACTAAGAAGGTATTCAGCTTATCACATGGCCACACCATATCACAGGGGCTAAGGTATGAATAAAAAAAAAAACACTGTCCTTGAAAGCAGGTGGATGCATTTATGTAATTTTAGCTATATAAAATTACTGTGTGCATGCCTACAATAATTGCGAGAGAATTCTCCCTGTGTGGAACACTGCCATGCTTTATTAATACCATGCAGCTACAGATCCTTTCCCTGACCAAACTTGTACAAGAATAAGATGCTGCCCTCTAGCTTGAATTCATACTCTTTCCATTGCTAATCTGAATCTCAGTGGAGGCAGCTGTTTTGGTAGAAGGAATGGTAATAAAAAGCAGCATAGAGGTATGTGAACACAGTGGATGATATTTCCAATTGCTTCCCTGCAGCTGACAGCACTTCTGTCATCTCCCGTGGACTGCCGATGCTCCCGGATGCTTGAAATGCAAAACTACTTTTCTCCATTTTCGCAGGTATGAGCGGAGCTCACACACTTAAAATCCAGAAATATTTCCAGTCTCTATCTTACAACACAGGTAAATCATATTCTGACATATTAAAACAGAAAACTGTCTACCTTTTCCACCCATTTTTCTCCATTTTTTTAACATACTTATGATATTGTTCTACTGTCTCTGGGGTGTGTGTTTTCGAAACGTTGTCATGGATGTGAAGGGAGAAAGAGTGAGTCAGAGTAGCTGGCACAGGCTGGCTTAGGCGTTCATGCTGCAGGGAGGAGAATTAGAGTCACACTCATCAGCATTTCCTGTCAGCACAACTATTACAATGCACTAAAACCCCACTTCAATTACAGTCAAATAACCGCTACAATTAGAGGAACCACACGTTCAACCACACAACCCTCCCTCTGTACCACAGAGCTTAAACTACCGTTCTGCCAGATAAACATGGGGTGTAGAATGACTTTCCAAAATGTTTGGTGAACAACAGAAACATAATGCAACAATTCATGCATTAATTCAGAGTCGCAGCTTCCATGATAATATCAATGTGCACTTTATGAGCCACTAATGTTACTGTATAGAATCAGTTATTTACTAGTATGAATTTGTACCAGTATTCTTCAGCTACACTTTGGCTTTTTAATACTTAAACTCAACCCTCAAACAGGAAATGCAAAGTAACATAAAACCAGCAAATCATAATCCTCATTATTAACTGATGCAAGTCGGGAGTTCTTCTAAAAATCATAGCCACTCCAGGAAAATCTCCATAATGCAAATAGTGGCATACAACTATACACAAATGCATGCTGTACTGCACTTTGCACTTAATAATTGGTATTAAGTTAAATTTAGTTTAGTTTACATAGGCTTTTAAAATATTAAGTATTCTTTCAAATCATAATTTATGCCAGGCAGGTCAAGCTCGGGTCTTAGAAAGCCACAGCCATAAAGAGTGTTGTGTTTCTCTCTTCTAACTAATGTTGTATAAAGCATACAATAGGTATGTAGAAGCTAAGTGTCTGATTAACTTATTTTTATACATAGGTTACTTTTCATATGTACATACAGTCAGGTCCATAAGTATTTAGACAGTGATACAGTTCTCATAATTTTGCCTCTGTACACCATTACAATGGATTTGAAATGAAGCAATCAAGATGTGAATCAAGATGTTGAAGTGCAGACTTTCCCGATTGACTGATAATCAGTGTCATGTTTTCCACCTGTTTCCACCTTATTTCATGACAAATTAAGGAGATAAAAGCTCTGTTGTTGATTCTCCAAGGGAACTCTCAGTATGAGATCCAAAGAGGTGTCAGTGCAAGTGAAGAAGGCCATCATTAGACAGAAAAAAAAAACAAAACAAATCTACAATCAACTCAACAATCAACTCAATCAAATCAACAATTTGGTACATTCTTAAAAAGAAGGAATGCACTAATGAGCTCAGCAACACCAAAAGGCCTGGAAGACCACAGAAGACAACTAAAGTGGATGATCGCAGAATTCTTTCCTTGGTGAAGAAAAACCTCTTCACAACATCTATCCAAGTCAAGAACACTCTCGAGGAGGTAGGCGTATCATTGTCAAAGTCTACAGTCAAGAGACACCTTCATGAACAAAAGGGGAAGATTAGACTTTGCTAGAAAACATCTAAAAAAAATCCTGCCCGGTTCTGGAACAAGATTCTTTGGGCAGATGAAACCAAGATTAGCTTGTACCAGAATGTTGGGAAGAGAAGAGTATGGAAAAGGAAAGGAAGTGCTCATGATCCAAAGCATACCACAGCGTCTGTCAAACTTGTGGAGGCAGTGTTATAGCATGGGCATGTGTGGCTGCCAATGGAACTGGGTCACTGGTGATTATTGATGATGTGACTGCTGATAGAAGTAGCAGGATGAATTCTTAAGTGTATAGAGCTGCTCAGATCCAGTCAAATGCTGCTAAACTGATTGGACGGCACTTCACAGTGCAGGTGGATAATGACCCAAAAACACACTGCAAAAGCAACCAAAGAGCTTCTTAAGGCAAAGAAATGGAATGCTCTTAAATGGCAGAGTCAGTCACCTGACCTCAACCCCACATGCTTTTCATTTACTGAAGACAAAACTGAAAGCAGAAAGACCCACATACAAGCAGCGACTTTTGGTGGCTGCAGTAAAGGCCTGGCAAAGCATCTCAAGGGAGGAAACTCAGCATTTGATGATGTCCATGGGTTCCAGACTTCAGGCAGTCATTGATTGCAAAGGATTTGCATCCAAGTATTAAAAATAATCCTTATATTTATAATTATGTTAGTTGAAGCTGAAAGTCTGCACTTCAATCAGATCTTGACCGCTTCATTTTCTCCCTTTTTCGATTGGGAAAGCACATTCCCAGCTTACAGAAAATATAAAGTAGTTACACAAACGTTCTTCAGTGCAGAAGTATAAACCAGCCCTAACTCGGTGTTTGCAATATTTGGTGCCATCCTCTTGCACAGTCTCGGTCCTCTGTGCCTGTGCTCTCTTAGCGTAGTGCTTATGCACATCTGTGTTTCTGTGGATCCATAGCATGGCGTTCAGAGTGGTGGTGCCAAGTGGTGTTATGGCTGTAAATGTTGGGTGGGCTGTACCAGAGTGATCAGCTACAACACTGAAATTAGATCATGGCAGTTTTTGAAGGACTCTGCCAGCCAGTCTGTGTTTGTTTTTGTTTTTTTGGTTGTTTGTTTTATCATTATTTTGTGTTTCATGGGTTTCTTTTCAAAAATTGTACAGCGAACTTGTGTTTGGGTTCCAATAATATAAAAAAAAGCTTATTTTGTCTTCATCTTAGCCATGAAGCTCTAAAAAAATTTAATCAGTAACTGATCAATAATTCAGCCCAGAAAGAAAAAGCTAGTACATCAGGTGTGTTAAATAAACCCTTCATAATCAATATAGTCAATCAATACTACAATACCACAGATCTACATACTTACCCAACAGCCACAGTCTTCTGTAAAATCATTAACAAATTGTTAGAAATGAGTTCAACGAAGAGAAGACGAAAAAAGCTAATTTTTCAATTAGTATGTGTTATTAGAATGTAATACACTTCAATTCCTTAATGCTGTAACTGTGTGTGTTTTTGAGCCCCACCATCTGGATTAAACACTGCAAACATGCATCATGAGCTATAGAGTTTAAAAACTTATGAAAAAGCAGTCATCCCAAGCGCAATGTCGTGAAACAACGGATGCCGAAAATGACACCAATATGCCATTATTCACTACATTTTAGCTAACCTACAACTGTCAGAGTTTTACAATAACCAGTGATAACAGCAAAGCTAATACTTACAAAGCTCCCAGACAGCCATCGTGACTAAAACTCACATAACAGAGAATGGAGAAGATCCTATTGCCATTTCCATGAGTCCATGAGTGAATGGAATTAGATTTGAACTTTCTGTTGGATAGAGTGTGGCTGGCACGTCTATTCTCCCTGATAAAAAGGCCAATGAGTGCACATACAAGGTAAGTGCACCTAACAAATGGCCACTGAGTGTATATCAGCATGTTAATGAGTTAATGAGCAGGTGATAATGAAGAGTCAATGCCAAGATGGACTCCAAAGAGATTAGGACTAATCAGGAACAGAGGAGCCAATGTGTGAATATTCTGCTAGCAACCCCATTACTAGATGTCATATGCCATTTCATGTCACATGATCTACGCCAGAACACCATCAACAAAACGTACTAACATCAGAAAGCAATCCCCTCCCTAAGACGTCCATCTTAGATGGTCAGAACTGCAACCCTGGCTTCCTCCACCCACTCACATCAAAACCGTCTATGGATTTCACTATAAATAAAAAAAATCCCATCTGAGTGGGCTGCTATTTTTGAGTGCAATCCTAGGTCTCATCCTCTAAGTGTATTCACGACTCCCTCACTCACACCAGAAGTTGGCACACAAAAAAATCAGTAAAATTCAGTAATTCAAGGTTACAACAAAGAAGATGAGAAGGAAACAAATTAGAGATTCTTCCTGAGCTGGAGATGAATAAAACATTTGAAGCCAAAATATAGAGAAGCTCATTTGGAACAGTGTGCCAACATGTGAAGGGAGCACACAGCTATTTTTACCTCACAGTGCAGACAGCAGAAGGCGTGGAGGATCCTAAGAGCAAGCAGACTGGTCCCAGTTCAGTGAGCAGCTGCTTCTGCTACTGTTCTCCTGTGTATAGAATCTCCTCTGCAGCAAACACATATGCTCAAATTAAACAGAGCGACATAAGATAAGATTTAAGATAAAACTATAACAGGCTAGGGAAATCCTTTGTAGGGACAGAGATTGTTGAACTGAAAGTAAAATGCAGAGGAACTACTGAGCTAAGAGCCAAAATCAATAAAATCACAACAGCCAGTTTGCAAAACTTAACAGCGTATATATTGTATATAAGAAATAAAACATGACTGCTGTTTTGTGTCGGGTCGCATCACACTACCCTTTCGAGGATTTCTGTCCAATAACTGTACATCCCAATGTGCTTTATTCCTCTAATACCACAGCAATATGCCAATAACTACAATTTTTAGTTTATTAATGAATGAAATGTTGGCCTTTTTAACTTCTTATAGATACATTTAATGTCTATGAATGGCTTGGAGTTAATAAGATAAAAAAAAAAAAACTGCAGCTTGTCACGTTACTGTGAAACCGGAAAGCTGTCTGCTTACAGAAAGCTTCAGCATATCGACAATTATATGCTTTTCTTTTTTAAATGAAACATTTTTTAAATCTGTTTATTATAAAACTTAGATTTTAAGTTCTTATGATTGAGTTGTTACTATAGAAATGATAACGTATTAGAACAAGCACATTAATATAAACCTATTATTTAAATTACAGCTGGAAGTATTGTCCAAGCCGCTGTTAATCAACACCTTCTGACTAATCAGATTCAAGAATTCTACACTGAAGTGATGTAAAACCTCTTAATGACCTGACCTTATATCTACTAGGAAAACAGAACAAACTCATTAAGCTAATATTACGTTATAAGTGAAGCGGGCTAAGAAAAGGAAATGTGGAACCATCCATGCTTTAGTGGAGTTTAGGAGGTTAAATCCAGCCGCAAGGACAACCTGCATATTTCATAAGGAGTCATTTTCACCGTCTCCTCACACTCCAGTGCAACACCAAACCTGGTAAACTGGACACGGATACAAAATTCATTTTAAATTCATGCCACTCTTTAATATTTCAGCGTTCATTGTTTAGACTATGTCACAAAAGTGAAAGACAGGCTTCTTGAGTTACATTACCTACATAAAGGAAAAAGCAACCCTGAACAACTTGCTTGTTAATATTTATAATTAACATTATATTGAATCTTCATTGGCATCAAAAATCTAATTTGTAATGAAATTCTGAGTTGACTTTGTTGGATTAAATTTCATCAACATCTTGTTCTATTTTCTTTGGTTTCCTATATTACCCACAATGCTGTTTGACTGTCTACCGATAATAGCTACAGTGGGATTCTCTTTACTCTGTCTGTATAGTCTTCCTCAAAAAGAGAAGGTCTCAGAGCATCACATTTTATGCTAGTACCAGCTTGTAGATCACTAACTAGCCTTAACTCAGCACAACTACGTCGTATAGCTGCACTGCATTCTGGAACTTTGAAGCTCCACTACTGAAAAAAACAGAACATCACTGCAAAAAAGAGGTTTTGCAGTTTCATGATTATTATTTACTTTTTTTTTCTCCTATTAAACACCATTGTAACTGCACTAGCAATATCACTCTGTGATGTCAGATTTCAAGAAAGTCTATGGAAGAAAATCTATGGCGTCAAATGTTATTTAACAAAGACAAGGTTTACCTTCACAAAAATGTCTTTGGAATAATGACATCAGCTGTATACAAACAACAAGTTGTTGAGACAAAGTACTGTTTTCATAGAGAAAAAGGAAAGTGGGATATCATACTGTTAAAGAATTGAATGAGCAAAAAAAAAAAAAAAACACTGCTAAAAGGAATTTTATTAATTTACCATAAACCTTTCTGTCTTGATGAGTCTACCAGACTGGCTGACCTGGCCAGAGTAGGCTTTAATAGATTGAAAGGAAATCATGTCTTCTCCAAGCTGAGACAGCCAGGTGAATGGAGCAGTCAAAACATACATACGCACACACACACACACACACACACACACACACACACACACACACACACTTATACACACTTACACAATTGCTCCTGGCACTGGTATGTAATAGCAGATGATCAGATCCAAGGCAATCAAATCTGATGATGCTGTGAATTTTGCCCTCAGGACACGTTGTGAAAAATACTGTCTCGAACAAAATATTCAACACTAACAAATAACGCAAAACTAATAATACAAGAGCACAGTGCACAGAAGAGAGGTGATGCTCTCTGTGGCAACTCAGTCACTGGAAAGCTTCAGACATGCTTGAGTGAAGATTTTCATTACAATAAGGCTGCATTATCATCTAAACTGATAGCCAGTATCCACTGCCTTATTAACATTTAGCAATCACACTGTTGTGTCTCATCTTTTCATGCAAAACTCTAAACGAGAACTGATAAAAGTGGCACGTGGGTATTTAACAGAAAAAAGCATTGTCACTTCAGACGCTAATTATGTCCTGGAAAAAAAGGTCTGATTGGAATAGTTTTATATTTAAAAGGATATTTAAAAGATGAAAATGGCAAAATCAACATAACGAAGAACCTTTTGATAACGCTCTAAAATAATTAATAAGTATTCAAACCAAGGTCAAAAAAGTGCTTTGGAACAAAAAGACATACATTTCTTTACACTGGGCAGTAAAACAGTTGTCTATGTTTTAGTCTTAAAGTGCATTTGAGGCTTCAGGATGAAAATAGTTTATATACAGTATGACCTAATGATATTCTATACAGTATACTTGTCATACATATGCAATTTTATGTTTATTAGCTAAATAAAAAAGACACAATGAAGGTTTTCAAGGAACAACCTGAAAAAAAAAACAAAAAAAACCAAATGTGACAGTCAAAGTCTCCAGAAGAACTGTGGATTCTTACAGAAAAAAATGACCAGCCAAAGTTCTGATAAAACTGTATGAAGTGTACCTGAAACTACTAATGCATTTTAAAGACAAAGGATTGCCACACTTTCATTCATTTAGTGCCGCTTACTGCTCATTCTTTATAGTAGATTTTTTTGCGTGTAGAAAACATTAAATTTGATTATTTTTAAGGGTATCTTTGCTGTACAGCATTTCTTTACATCTGCCTAAGACTTTTGCACAGTACTAAATGTAAATCTTTCCCCCAAAGGGACAAAAACAAAGAATCATGCTAAGAGTGTACATCCAATATACATTGTGTATAAAAGTCCAAAAGGAAAAAGGAAAAAAGAAACTATAAGCGAACAGAACAAACATTGGTTGGGTTTTAGAATACAGCAGCAGTCACGCTAGAGGCTATTTCCTGCGCTCTTAACCCATTTCACTCATACCATTTCACTTGAATGGTATAAGAGCACAGGGAAATGAAAAAGGAATTCAATTCCTGAATTAAATTGATTCTCACTACACACTTGAGAGTAAAATAAAACGGTGAAAGTCCGGTGTGACCACTGCTTAAGAGTGTGTAATAGCTAAAATGCACACAATGACTGGCATGATTACAAGTGCTGAAGCCCTGCAAAGCACACAAAAACACAGGGAAGGGACATACAGAAGAGACTCCAGGAAGAAAATATCAGCCAGTACAAATGCTTTTCAACTGACACAAAGGAATACTACACAGGATGAACAAACTGAACGTACTAGGTTGATAGATTCTGTTTTGACTTGGTTGATAGATTCTGTTTTAGCACGTTGGCTTTGCTTCCGCTTGTTTATTAGCATTCTTATAAAACCTCAGCTTCTGGAGAATATATATCCCATATCTTTCCTATAATGCCAAACTGTGAGGCATTATCATGCCAGTGCTCGTTTTGTTGTTAGTATAAATAGCAACGGTTCATATGTTAATATGCTAACAGCACTGCTAATTCCTCTGGCACTTGGTTTAGGAAAGGCAGCAGAGGAATTCTGGCACTGGAGCCATCTGCTTGACATGAAGCTTAATTTCAGTGGCTTCATACCATTAAGAGTAAAGAGGAGGTGGGGTGCATGATGATGAACTGGACAGGCTGGGTGGTCTTTTACATTGGAGACTGCTATGTAGGCCTATGAAAACCACAGATGACTACTGCATGATTGTCTAAAGACATGGCTGGGTTTTCATTATCAGGAAAAAAAAAAAAAAAGAAATGTTCATCCCATCCATCTGTTCTGGAAAGAGTTGTTTGAAAATCCCCAACCTGTGCTCCTGTAAAAAGAGACTCCAGGTAGCTCAGAATAGCTCAGCCAATCTCCTGGCCCCTCATAGCCTATTATAGTGAGTAAATAAAGCAGAACGATAGCTTGTTCACTAAAGAACCCTAAATAAGCCACAGGGGGTGAAAAAGCCCCTGGATACACATTGAGGCCAGAGAGCAGAATCACTAGGTTATGTGCACAGATAGAAGACTGATATGATACCACCGAATTCAGCAATTCGAAAGATTGAGATTGAGATTAAACTAATCGTAACAGCAAATGAAGGATTTACAGTCTTTGATTAAAAGGTCATCTTCAGGAACACTCACATATTTAATAGCATTAACCTCTTAAACTCCCAGATCCCATCTGTGAATACAAACTTATATTCCTTACTGCCATAACTACATAGCTTTTCTTGTTATTGCTGTAGTTACGGAATATTTCATAGTACATAGCAATAATGTGTTTTATACCTGACCGTTTTTGAATTCTCCATTCAGAAGATGTGGATTAATTTTCTATAAGAGGTCATATACAGGGACTTGTATGGCAGATGCTCTACATAATCTAACCAACTGGACAAACCATATTTAATTAAAAATAATAATAATAATAAAATGGTAGTGCTTTCTGTTAGGAATGTTTATTTAACATTTATGGAAGGAGTCTCAGGTGTCAGTTCTTTGTATGTTTTCTTCAGGATTGGGGACTTTGTGCTTTCTCAGTCACATGACAAGCTGTTTTTTTTATTAGAGAAAAAAAAAAGCTGGTGAGGGGATGTTCATAGCTGCTTTCAGGTAAATGATAACAGGAATTAACCTTTTATGGACGTCATATGGACATTCCACAACATTATATTATAACTAACTATAAACAGTTAAAAACGTGAATGTGTTGTGCGTTAAATAAAAAGGGTAGTCATTGGCAAATCGCTGAGGTATAAGCGGAATAAAACAATCATGGATACGCTGTTATAGGAAAATAATCCACATTTGGGCAGTAACATTAAATCACACCACCAACATTGCGTTGTTTTCCTATAAGCATGCCCCGTTGTGTTTTCTTTCTTACTTAATCCTGTTCGGTGGTAATCCCTTTGCTGGAATGAGATCACCACTGTCTTCAGAGCATCACTGCTTCTCTGTTCTTTCAGTGAGAGAGACACATTTTTATTCATAAAACTCGAGACACTGATATATGTAGCAAACATAATTTTATCACATTTTTATTATGAGCCATTATATGGAAAGCTTTTTATAGATCAGTTTTGTCTGCCATCTGTGTTCCTGATGTAAAGAATGATTTTTTATATACATTTCTGGGTCTTTTGTGTCCGGTTGCACTGCAGCCAATCAGAGGGTCTTATTTAGAAGCACATGAACCATGGGCATTTTTTTTTTCTTTTAGTTCTAATGGGGAAAAGTTAATGAGGGTGTTTTATTATTAAAAGGAGAAACTTGGTCTAGTTGGTTCTGTGATGATGTAGTCTTTCTATAACTGGCACAGTAAGTACAATCTGTAATAGATTAAGGGGTTAAAATGAATAGCCAAAAAAGTATAATTTGGTAATCTACTTTCCCGAAACCTTCTGCAGATGCATGAGTCTTTCTCAGAAATCAGCAGTTTTACAATCATTATAATGCATAAGGGGCATTCCAGCAGCTGTAAATAGCGCCAATTGATACTAGGCCATCCTCAATGCTGTGGATTGTTTGAGGAATATTAAAACATCTCAAATTCTCTTAGTTTATGCCTCTCCTTCCTGATCTCCCACACACACACACACACACACACTCACATTCAGACACACTAATATTGAATCCAATTTTAGTGAATAGGAAATGCGTGTAAACGTACAGTGACTTGCCATGGCAACACAGTCGAGTTTGACAGTATGTTTACACTCTGAGAACTTGGTCATTTTTCATTATCCTTGTTGTTAGGAGTTCCAGTTTCTATGGTAATTGTTGCGCTTATGCCGACACCCCTTATTTTAGGAATGGAGGTAGTCACGTTGTAGCTATGCAGACAGACTGAAATCATTAACTTCTGCATCTCACTTGTATAGACAAATAGGTTACCCCCTTTCTGGATGGATGGAGATTTTTTCCTTAAAAATGTTAATGCTTCATACACTACTTTTTATTTTTTTACCACGTATGAACAAGTGTCTAGAACCGTTTGTCATGTTTGTGGATATATTAGATCGATTGCACCTATGAGTGACGTACACTAAAGAAGAAACCATGTAAAAATGAACCTGACAATCTGCATCATGTGGCAGCAGAAAAGGATTTAGAAATCATCCACTACTTTAGTCATGGAACAAGCAACAGCAATGCTAAGCAACAGGGAGAGCAAAGCTCAATAAAGAGGATAATGCGGAGAAAACCAAGGAAGATGGACAGACAGAAGACCACAGAGATAGAAGGAAAGATGTGCTGATAGCGGAAACTAAGCAAGGTAATGCAGACAGAATATGCAATCTGACTAAACAATCTTGAGAGATTCAGGGCACAGGAGCTGCGTGGGTGAGGACAGCAGGAAGATTGAACAGAAGGGAAGCGAAAGCAGACAACACAGTGAACACAGGCAAAAAGCAAAACACTTCCTGTGCATGAAACAGAAATAGAATGGATTCATCAAGGTACACAATGTAACCAATGTAGATGTCTAATAGATGAATAAAAGGATAAAATGAAAACAAAAATTATAAATAGTTATAGAGATTTGCCATGTTAATTCCCTCCAGGACCAAGTTATGAAGTTTCTTACTGTGGTTTCTTAGCCTGTCTTTCTCGTCATAACATCACCTCCTATAGGCAACCTATAGGCAAACAGTCAGAGGAATAAAAATGCAGGAATGAGGTAGAACATGAGGAGTGACACAGAGAAAGGGAAGAATTCTGAGTGGGAGTGCAATGGCCATTATTTGTGACAATGCTTAGTGTCCTAATAAAGTTTCTAAGCTTATTAAATGTATAAGGGGATGCCACTCTGTTTAACCACAGATGCAGTATCAGAGATTAAAGAAGTTAAAATATAAACATAGGAAGTGCTATATATAAAAATATAGCACTTCCTAGTTGAAGAGATATGTCACCTTGCAAAGTAGCTATTTGCACACTGGAGCAGATCATCACTGGAAGATGCACAACTACAGACCACACAGCAGATCATCACTGGAAGATTTTATAGAAGGAAGGATAGAGTTAATTAACAATAAATGCTTAGCTAGCTGAGTTAAGAACCTCAATCATATACAGTATGTTATGGGAAAAACTGGCATTTTACAGGCAGAGCATTATATGCAGTATACCAGATTACTAAGCTTTAATAAGCTTTTGAGTCTTTATAGCCAGCAGAAGTAGTAACAAACTAACTCCAGACAGTCAGAGTTCATGTTTGACCATATGAAAGCACAGCTGCTGTCCACAGCCAGAAAACTCAACAGGGATGATCATGTGCGAGAGATGGATCTGGTAGAAAAATATAATCATAACTTCTCTGATATGTGCACCAGGGTTTAAAATGAACACCCACCACCTGCCAAATAAGGGCATAATATTGCACTGGAGAATAATTCAATAAAATGAACTCTGTAAAGATATTTTGGCTGGCAAAATTACAGTGCTACTCATCAAAAAAAACAAAGCTTTGGATTATGTAGTCTTTATGTAGTCTCTCTTTGAAGTGCAACTCCTTGTGCATTTTCTTTAGCTTACATTTCTCAACACTATCACATAATTAGTCATGTTAACTGTGAATTATATAAGGTTTATCTGTTCTTATCTTGAGGAGGTTCAGCTAGCTCAAATATCTAGCTGAATTGCTGTATTTTGTTCAAGCAGTTTTAATAAATAAATGATTATTATTTATTTGATAATTATTTATTTAATGTTGATCTAATGATTGATTCATTAGTATTTAAAATTTTGAAATTCAGTTAAATTTGGGGTGGTGATGTTTTGGCTATGATGACTCTCTCACTCGCTTTTATAACTGCTTTATCTTGACCAGGCTTGAAGTGAATCTAGAGCTGATCCCTGGAACACTGAGCATGAGGCAGGAATATCCAGAGCATCCAGAGCAGTCTGGATGAGACACCAGTCCATCGCAGGGCACATACACATTCACACACTTATTCAGGGAAATTTATCTTAGCCAGTCCACCTACTGCCACCTACTGTTTTTTTGGGAGGTGGGAGGAAACCTAAGATCCCAGAGGAAATGGGGGAAACAGGCACAGAATCACACACACAATAACTTGAGTTCAGGATTGAACCGAGGACCCTGGAGCGGTGAGGCAGCAACGCTACTACAGCTACTACCATGCTACCTGAAATCCTGGCTGGTTAACTTGGAAAACAACTAGTTATGGTGGCTGGTGAGCTACAAATTTTCTTAAATACTGATACTTATATATATTGAATATTGATTACTATTTAATATTAATATTGATATTATTAAAAGAACCAGTATGTGTCTGTATTTTTTTGGTCTTATAAATAATAAATACCTCTGGTGGAACTGCACAGTACTGAATTACCCAAACACTGCAGTATAACAACTGACCATGTTTGATTAGTAAAATGAAACATCTGTAAATTTATGCGGAACACAAACATGTTTACTCTTTATACGTGCATAAATACTTCCTTTAAGTACATTAACCCCATTACTGTACTAATTACCTTCTATATTTGAATAGATTATTATGTCAGTATACAAAGTCTATATTTAGACAGCACGAAGGTGGCAGTAAGCATCAGGTTCTTGACAAATATTTATTCATATGTTAGAATTGATGTGATCAATGTTGTTCGAATACCTTGCCTAAATGTCACTCTCAGTCCCACAGGACGTATGCATCAGCTCTCAACACGACCACTGGAGGGGTCCCATACCTCTAGATACACAAGGTAAAAGGTAATGTATGCACCACAGATTTAATAAATCACACGCAGGTACAAGCGCTTTGTCTTGTAAGTATTTTGATGCACAGACACACACACACACACACACACACACAAACAAATAACTATGAACTACACAATCAAGTAGTCAAACACAAAACAGGGTAAGCAGAGCATGCATGCATGACCATCAAGGCAGTAGCAATCAATTCCTCTTTATATCTGAGTCTGTGCTGTCATTAAGCTGCACATTCAGACCACTCTCCACAGGGATGTTCTTTTTCTCTTGTTAAGAATCAAACCAGTTAATCCCTCTTTCACTTACTTGTGGTCGCTTTCAGCCAAAAACCAATAAACAGAAGACCAGGGGATGTGTGAAAAACCTTCAATTACCATTTGACAGAAAAGAAAAACAAAAAGAAAAAAGAGGAGAGTAAAGTAAATGAGTCATCTACTCCAGGGCAGAGAGCTGTCAATTTCCTGACAGTGTAAAGACAACTCTTTAATGGACTATTAGTAAAATGAATACAAACAGTCCAGATATTCAATTTCCTGATCTGGCCATTTTCATAATACTAATATTAAGTTACACCCCAAACAAAACACAACAATAAGATTAAACCACAGATGTGATGCACTGATAATACTGTTTAATACATGACATTACTGATTCCATAAAACTAAGCAAGCCTAGTTTTGCAAGACTAAGATCAACTGCACAGCATTTTGCACCTCACACATAATGAACTCTTCGATGTGATGGTAGAATTTGATTGGTCTTCTGTAATTTGGGCTCAGTTTATAACTTGCACAAATACTCATTTAGTGTCTGGATATTGATATCCGGATAATGAATGATTCAATTCTTCTGCTCAATTTGGAAGCTAGCTAGGTAGAGTGTGCAACCAGCCAGCGGTCAACGTAGCAGGAGTGGAGGCACCACTATTGTTTTATTGTGCACCCTGCAAAAGATATCCATTTTTTTCCTTAGGGTTTTCTTTCTTTTTTTTCCAATGCAAGAAAGTGTACAATGCAAATGTGTTCTATCTGTTTTAATAAAGTAGTCCAACTCTAGGTCTAAAAGTTTAAAAGTCTAAAGGGTTAGACTGGGAACCTTACACTGGAGAACATGTAATTCATTTATTCATAATCACTTCATCCTGCTGGGGTCATGGCGACTCTGAAGCCTATTCTAGCAACACTGGGCAACCCGGCGCAACATTGGGACACTAGTCCATTGCAGGGCACCACACGTGCATGCAACAAAACACACACACACACACACACACACACACACACACACACACACACACACACA
>CM040986.1:11456693-11480249 GCA_022985145.1 Pangasius djambal | reverse complement strand
TCTAGGCATTTCCCACAACTCTGTCTGCTTTTGTTTAATCTACCAAATCTGCTGTCATTAGGTGATAAATTAGCAAGGTTTTGTGTGTATGTGTTCCTCTGTGTTAGCTGAGAACTGGGAGAGTGTGCTAGATCCAGTGTAACATGATCATAATATACTATATATACTTATACATACTATATAACTATAATATACTATATATTGCATAATTTGAATATTGTATATATGTATACTACCAAGGCCAATACAAAGTACTGTATACTAAAGTACTATAGTAACTAATTCCACCTAATAGTTAATAAGCTAACATAATTAATAACCTAATAGTTATTACAAATAGATAAATATATACATAAAGGAGGAGACTAAGCTTGCAAACGCCTTGTCTGGCAGTTAAAACAGAACACATGGAATATTATTTCAGTTATAAAGAAAATGGATCCTTTGGTTTCATCATCCAAAGAAATAAATTAGTTCATACAATACTTTAATGCACATCTGTACACATAATCACTCAGCCCTGAACAATTTCTTTCTGATATAAATTTACCCAAACTGTCTTCACAGTTGTGACCCAGTCACACAGGAAGATGTTAAGGCCGCCATATCTTCTATGAAAACAGGGAGAAAAACCTGGAAGGGTTAGATGGATTGCCAATTAAACAATATAAAAAATTACATAGAAAAGTATGCTATAGTATCCCTAACAGGGCTATTTACAGGCTCTTGAATCTGGATCCTTTCCTTATACATATAATGAAGATTTGATATCACTGATATCACTGACTCCTACAAAATAAAAAAATATAGGGATGTGATATATTCTTCCAATTTTAGACCAATATGCCTCATTAATGTTGGTTGTAAAATATTAACTAATAAAAATATTAAATATTAATTAGCTTCAGTTTAGTTTAGAGAATGTAAATCCTACTATATAGCATAGTATATAAATCATAATGATCAAGTATGCTTTATTCAAGTTAAGACTTTCATGGTGTGCCCTAACATGCTTTTAGTGTGGCCCTGGGTATAAGTCGTGGATTAGGATACTACAGTATAAAACAGCTGTACAACTTATCTTCTGAAATAGCCAAACTGGCTAAACATTGGTTGGGAAGCAACTGTGTAAATTTACAGTAGAGTTTGTTGTTTCCACATGCCCCATAGATATTGTCTAGCAACAGTTAGGAAACCAGTTGAGTGTAAACTGCACAACCTCTAAATACAAATGGGTAAAAAGGAGGTATATTGGAAACAATGACATGGGGTGAACCCAGTTTGTGATTTATATGAGAAGACAGTATTTGTGTCATATTCAGATTTACGTAGAAATATAATTGGAGACAATAGGAAATTATGGAAATACTTGCCAGTAGGGCATTGTATCTATGGCCACTTTAATGTGACTACCAGTAATCCTCTGAAACCCAAAAAAGTGTGTCTATAGAACATCTAATCAAGTATTTAGTGATGCATGCACTAAATTATGGCAGAAAGGTTTGGGATGTAATATTGATGATGACACATGGTTGAGGATGTGGGTCAAAACTGAGAAGCCAAAAGAAAATTCATTCAATATAAAGTTTTACTCAGGCATCGATCATAATTTATGCCAAAAATGCCATGAGGGGATAGGCACATTTTCATATCTTTCGGGAATGCTCTTTAACTTGCTCACTCAGGTGTAAAATTCTGGGATTGCTAGGGAAATGACTAGGCTTTACACTTCCCTTACAACTCCGGATGTGCCTTCTCAGAAATAGAGACGAAAAATACCAAATGTAGCAAATAATGAGTTTACTTTTCATAAAAGATAGCATAACTACAGCTGCCAGGATAATACCCCACAATTGGAACCTGATTGAAAACGTGGACTGTTATAACATAACTGATATAATTTCTTGAGGACGAAAGTAAAACAAACACAATATGGGATAATTCCTGGTGTCACATAAAATTCAGTTGAGTATGTAAGCTGCACATTGAAATTGGATAATGTTTAAATATAAAGTTTTTTTATTTATTTTTATTATTATTTTTTTTTGTACAAGTCTATACAATTCTACATTTGTGTTGTACTGTACCTGTTTTGTATCACCAATTAAAAATGAATTATAAAAAAGGAACAACCAAATAATCTTGCAAATATATACAGTTTTTGACTGTTTGTGGAGTGTCTACAATGGACTATCCAAATCACGTGTTCCCCAGATATCCTTCTCTATTGATATAATTTGTATTATTTGCCAATACTTTTTCCATCGTCACTGTTGGGTTAAGCACTTTTGGCCTCTCTCCCTGCGTCTTGAGGAAATGGCCGTTGCTTGCCTCCATCCGAAAGTGATCAGATTGGCTCTAATAATGCCAGTGATGCAGTTTGCTGGGCTTCTTCTTATTTGATTAGGATCCACAGGAAAATGTGAGAATAGAGAAGTGATTTTAATGTACTTGAAAGCTGGACTGTGAACCAGCGTTCTTAAGAGGTTTTCTAGCCTCCTTATGGCAGTGTTCCATCCCTTCTGAAATTATTAAAGCAGCCACTTGGTGGGTTAGATTTAAGGTTCAAGTTGGAAATTCATCTGCTCAATGCATGCACAATCACATTTATTGATTGGACTTTGGCTTTAGTTCTGGAGAAGAATTACTATCATATAGTGTGGCCTGATGGGGAAAGATGAAGCAGTGCAGATGAATATCGGTGCTCTGATCACATACAGGAGTTCCTGAGGGCTGGGAAGCTACTGAGATGTGCAAGCCATAATGAGTGGGACAGTGCTGGAAACAGGGGAGAGACAGTATCCAGCTGCCTCCAGGGCACGGATCTCCCATTTTGGGGGGATACAGTTATTGTTTCTGTGTGATGAATGTACTGCAGCACATGGGAATCTGCTTTGATAAAGCTGAGCAATTTTTTTTTTCCCCCATTTAACCTGTACGTATTTTTTCATGTGAAAATCGCTTCTATTCTTTCCACAATGCTTTAAATTGTGATTGTGAGTTTACATTTTTTGGGGTTGAGGATTAACATGAGTAGTGGGAGGCAAGGAATTTCATAGAATATCCAGAACAGAGACTTGGTCTGGAGCTTTTTAATGATTTCTTCAATTCTTCATTATAAATATATATATAAGTGGTGTTTTTAGTGCTTTATAAAGAAAATTGTATTCAAATAATGTCACTGAAGAGATTTTTGAACTGTTTTTCAATTGACACAAAAATGTCTAATTTCAAACCTTAATAACAAAATCTTTATTTATTTTATAGTTTATCTACTGTGAACTTTGCACTGTCTTAATGTGAACAGTGAACTGGAAATGAGATATCAATATGCAACATCCATTTACATTCCAAAGAGTAGAAAATACCGATACAATAATACTCTGTGATGAATAAAAACTGTAATTAGCCAGCACTTGATTCTCTTCTGAGTGTTGCTCATTAAGCGACTTATAGCCACATCCTTGGCTGGCTTTGAGGAAGGCTGAATGTCTGATTAAAGCTTCAGACACTGAAGACATCGCCTTGATTAATATTTCAACCACACAGGAACAGTGCAGTTTTAAAGGAATGCTCAACTCTGCGGAGGATCCTCTACTCTTTTACAAAATTGCAAAGCCTGCTTTTTTTAAGGCCTGCGCTCACAAAGCGTCATTAACGCAGCACATGCTGGCTTCATCTGGTTTGCATTACCCCAGGATCCACAGGGAAGTGCAGAGATTCTCAACACTTATTGGCCGAGAGCAAGCTGTGCCTCTCTCTCTTATTGGTCTCCCAGTAATAGACCCCCTCTTGAGCTGTGAGAGCAAATTCTGGAACATCAGAATGGCGGCCAAAATTTCAAAGTTCAGCTAACTCTGGGGGATTAGTCATTTCACAAATAAAGTTCACTCAACATATGATCCGCAATTAGCCAAACTAGTAACAGCATCAGGTAGAGAGAAAGGAAGGCTCAGCTTTCTGTAGCCTGAGGAAGGTGCAGTGAGCTAAAGTGTTTCACAGGGTTATTACAGGGCAGACGAGCACACAAACACTAGCAGACTGAGACTCCAGCAGCTGGAGTCCACGTGTAGACTGTGTACGGCTGAACGGAGGTCAGGTGGAAACTGCTGCAGATTGAGAGCTTGGGATCCTTCTAGAGCAGGACATCCCTTATGAGTGAGTTTACATTTGCACGATCTTCACTGACGCGTGGACACTAGAGAAGCTTCCCCTAGAGGAGAACTGGCCACAAAAAAGCACACACAAAATGGTCTTTATGAAACAATGTAATGTGATCTGTTTTCACAGAATGGAATTATTTGCCAATAAACTATATTTCTGAAAGTAAATTTTTTCTCTTACACTCCATTCAATATCGGAATTTTTCCATATTTATATAAATCTGCATTTTATTTGTTTATCTAACACACGTAATATGTTTTCTTATCGTCTCCATTGAAACACATCTATAAGCCAATGAAAAGCCAGAACCATAAATGTAAAAGTGCGTACACTCTGTCAGCTCACATGATTTTTTTTTTGTGTGTGTTTGTGTGTGCGTGTGTGTGCATGTGTGGCAGCTCTTTGAAGTAGAGGCTGGGGCAGAGCAGTAGACTCTGTGGTATACTCTAATGAGGATGGGGAGAAGGCACTTCGATGTAAACTGGGTTGACGGCGGGGTTTTGGTGGCGTTTGACTTTCCATTAAGTTCAGTGTGCCTGAGGCCCCTATAACGAGACTACAACCGGCTCCAAATGCTAAAACAAACATGTTACATTCAGCACGTCTTCATCACAGAAAAACAACAGAATCAGAATCAGAAGGCTGCATAAATTATCTTTCCAGAAATAATGAGGGGAGGCAAGATCGGAGGTGGTGGTGCCAGTAAAGTACAGTTTACTACTATGAAGGAATTACAGAAGTACACACTTTACTGTTTAAGTGAGCCATTCATCAGCCATGGAGGTCATCAGAACATCAAAATGTAAGAGACAGCACATTAAAACACTGCTAAGCCAAAATATATTTTAAAAATTCTGTAGTTTTCTGTATATTTACAGTTTTTACTGTTAAACACCACGCACTGTGGATAAATTCTGTATGTAACGGTGAGAGTGTTTATAGTAAATTACTAAAAATTATCATATTGAGCTGCAAGGAAGTCATCCACACCTAACATCTAGTGTTTCATTTCAGTCAAGGATAAGCAATGACTTTCCTTGCACCTTCAGCATTTCACTACTAAGTTAGCTGTCTGATCTATGTATCCAGATAGAAGTCAACTATTTTCAATGTTTTTCATCTGAAGTTAACATCCAAATCATTTAGCCAACTTCATCGGCCAGTTTCTTTCTCTCTCTCGTAACAGATTTGGATCGTTCACATAGAAAGAGTTCACATGTTCACAAGTAATATGCATATATAATAGCTAGCTCAGCAGACAAGTTGTTTCTTTTGCATTCATGTTAGCCAGCTAGGAAACTAAAATGATTTGGCACTCCTACTGCATTTTCCCACTTAAAAACCTAACTAACGCTAGGGCTCAGTACCACTGCATGTCCCCTCATTTGCCTGAATAATGAGCTCCAGCCTCATCAAATCCTGACTTGAGCTTCATGTTCCAAGTGTCAGTAAATTGCCATTATGATTTATTGAGAAAAAAAAGAGACTACCTTTTTTGTCACCTTGTTCTTTCCCCTGTTTCACCATAAATTAAAATGAAATGCAATATAAAGTTGACACTAAATTACAGTAAACTGTAAACATATAGAATTTTGCTGTCATGTCACTGTTACTGTAAAATCTACCACAGATATATTTACTATAAAAAAATTCACACATGAAAACATGTTTACGCCTATGGTGAGGGGTGGGGTTAGTGACTGTAGCTTTTCATGCGATTCATTAAAGCAAAATCACTTCTGCTCATTAAAATAACTATAAATTTCGCATGAGATCTGGTTAGATAAGCAGTTACACAGAGCTGGAAAGCACGAACTTGTCCACTGTGCCTTTATCACTCAGCATCCCAAGCCTTGTTTAAGCTACACATCCAGCATTGACGGCTTCCCTTAGGCTCATAACAATCCTGTGATTAAGTCTAAAGGGCTGCATGTGCACTATACTGATGCGATAATAGCCCACTCATATAAAAAAAAAACACATAATCAACAGTTAGGTGATGCATAATGGATCAAGCAGTGAGGAAAAGGGAGAATATATTCACTCTCTATGTTCATCTCTCTGAGGGGCTCTGGATGCACCCAGACCACTGTGTTAATTATTTCCTCAGGTCTAAAGAAACTAATAGTGTTGAGCTGCTAACCAGGACCTCCTCATCGCTCTTCATTCTTCCTCATCAGAGTCTTCTGATTGCATATGAATGTAGGCTTTGTCAGTATGCTTCTCAAATATATGCAGGCACACTGCCATGAACCGACCAATCGGTGAATCCTGTGAAAATTCACCTGCTTTCAGATTTGTGTAAGACATCTAAATATTAAATGAGCATGTTCTTTGTTCTGGTGTATGCCTAGGCACAGAAATAACATAACAGCCACTTGAGTAGCTCGCAAGAAGTATGCAGACAGCCCACCATTTCATTTCAGCCTTTGGGAGGCTCTACTAAATTAGTCTTTTCATTAATCCAGACACTGCTTGGTTTTTTTTTTTTTTTTGGATTTTCCTCAGTTAGCCTAATAATAGAGGAACTGCTGTAATGCTTGTGAAATTGCTATGCCCTCTATGTTGAATAGGTTTTGCTGTGAATGTATTTGAAGGCACCAAAATTGCCATTTCCTAAGCTGGAACACTAAATATAATAAAGATATCTCACTATGCATATAAAATGAGCGTATTCAATCTGTCAGGCACGTTGTCTGAGGTATCCGCATGCTCTGTAAAATGGTACTTAAAACAACACACACACAAGGCAAGAGTCCCAGACATCTCTGGAAGCAAATCAGCCAAGTTTACATAGCATTAATATCTTTGCATGAGAAAACACCCACACAGTGTAGAGTATAAAACATGGCTCATCATTTATAGCCAACTAAGCAAAAAAAGCTTCACTCCAGCTTCCTACCACAATGCAGAAACATTAAATGCAAGATGGCTATCGAAAATGATCATGGGTTATTGTCACTGTGATCAGGAAATGCTTAGTGATACAGTCTTTTGAAAGAAGAAGAAGAAGAAGAAAACTCACTTTAAACTACAGTGCACTTTCATTATTCCAGTACATTATAATATCTGTACAATGTTTCACAAGATATCTAACACTGGTTATCACTGGTGCTCCGTGGCTTCTGCCATTTCCTATCAAACTCAAACCATGTGACCATACTGATTACTCGTAAATTGTAATGTTAATCCACTAGGATGAACATGGTCTTTTCTACGAGCTGTGTTCTTCACAGCAGTCTGCACGATGAAGGCACACTCAGGATGTCTACAATAATAGCAGCGCGAGGCATGTGAAGTGTTGCCATCTACGCACCCCTCTAATAAGCACCCATTTCTCCCTTCATCATTACTTTAGGCTTTTCTAACTCTCTGCTCTCTGCCCTACTTTCATCGTCAGTTCTATTCTCTCCCTCCTCCTCTTCTCCATCCAAGTTTTAGACTTTTTTTGCAATATTTATGAGCAGAGGTCTAGGGACAAGAGGAATATCTCTCGATCTCTAATTTATCTCTACTCTGAATGAAAAATAGCTATTTCCAGTAGCTATAGGGAGGTGACAGACTGTGCATGCATCCAGCCCTGTCTCTTGACCTTTAAGCATTATTCTGTCCCTTCATTCATAAGCGTGCCGCTTGAAAATTGCGGGGGGGGGGGGGAGGATGACGATCGGAGAAGCAAACATCAAGTAGAGAGAAGAGAATAAACACTGATGGCTGGAAAGTCACTAATGAATCATCTAATACAATGGAGGATGTGTAATGCAGTGCTGCCTTTTCGCTTTGTTTTGTTACGTACTACTTAGCTTTTGGTGACACCATGGCAAAGATTTGTCTGTTTCACTGAAACTTATGTGAAGTATGAATCTCCGACATCACATCTGTCCCAGTTGTGCTATTCAGTGACTATTTTTGGTCCGACAGAGAATTGTCTTTTAAAGCATTTGAGTGGGAACTGTTTTGCTCAGTTATATTTCCATGGATACACAAACACAATCACAACACAGACGATCATAACACACTAATTTACTGTACTTACAGCCAAAGTAGTTGTTTGTGTAGCAGCCATATGGCAGAGCAACAATTTGTGTCGTGACTCAATCATTCGAGATTGACTGCAGATTTTCTCTACTGAAATAGATTTTTTTTTCTTGGCTGCTTACGTAATAGTTCTCTCGCTTGCTCCTTTGGACAAGAATGATTTCAAAACAAAACCATTTACCCCCTGAAAATGATTTCAGAGCCCTAATCAAAGCAGGCACGAACATAAGACAGAGATAGCAACTTCAGTAAGATTGCAAAAATGATGTGCATTGCAAATGAAATCAAGGGCAAGTTCAAGCATACTCGCTCAGCACGTTAAATGTGAAAATGTAAAATTCTGTTCTCATTATGCGATTTGTCCTCAAAAATTGAGTCCTCTCAGAATCAAATTACTCATTCACTGATTGTACACTGACAACATCCAACTTCTCCCTAGATATTTATCTCTATCTGGGCATCCATTGTCACACAGGCATGTAGGAATGTTGAGCTAGGCTACCTCGTAAAGCACTCAGCATGCTCCACAGAGACAATTAGAGTGCCCAAACAGGCTAGTAGAAATAAGACGTACAACAGTAAGGCGGTGGGGGGGGTCCAAAAGACGAGCTTTCTAGCTCTGTTCTATGTCTGCCCATTCCACTTACCCTCTTCATCAAACACAAACAAGTACTGATATAGCTCTGTTTTAAACACGATGAGCGGAGCACACACACACACACACACACACACACACACACTGGTTATATTTTTTTGGAGATGTCCATGCAACTTAGGTGTATGAAAGCAAGATGGCTCCCAATATATACCAAATCTACCAGCATCTAGCTCACCAGTAAATCAGATGAAAATCTAGGTGGCTTTTTTTTTTCTTTTTTTTTCACAGCAGCACTTCGTGTCATCCTAATATAGTGCTCTGTAGTGCTTCCATATTCTTAGATAGAAAAAAAAGTCATCTCACAGTCACTGAGACTTAGCAATTATTCATTCTATGGTAGCACATTATCTTCCTGGTGTAAGATGATTCAGCAGGCGCGATGCTTAAACATCATTCATGAAGGTGGCCATATTGTTGCCAAGGCACCACTGCAGGATTTCATATATCATGAGGTAAGATGTAAAAGAATGTCTTAACCCCTTAAACTCTCAGAACTCATCTGTGGCTTCAGACTTAAATTTCTCATGACATAAGTACATAGCTTTTGCTCATTAGTTTCAGCGTAGTTGCTGAATAATTCATAGTTACTGAGTAATATTCTTTAAGATGGAAAACTGAATACAGAAATGGACTGATTCATTGGCCAGCCCACTGAACAGGTGAAAGCTCCAATGTGCTGCCAAGTTTCATGTTTTGGTTGCCTGAAAACCCAAAGGCTAACGAAATTTAATCACAAACAATGGCAGTATAAATAGTCATCTAGTTCAACTCATTGATACGGATTAATGAAAATAAGTGAATACTCAAATTCCTGGCTAGGCGAAGATTCTCTTTATCCATAGTCTTCATCCTCACCTGATCATGTCTTTGATGAACACATCTTTAATTATGTCCAATATGGTGTTAGTAGAGCTGACAGTTTTGCACCATTATTTTGCTTGGCTTCATCACTGTGGTCAGAATCCAGTGTGCTGCTGATTTATAAAAAAAATAAGCCTGTCTGTCATTTTTACAAGTTATTCAACTAGTAAAAATGGTTCCTACCAAAGATGATTTATTGTGTGTAGTGCAGCAAACGGTGAGTAGCACATGGTAGGAGTGTGTCGCTCTGGTATGAAACATGTGAAGAACATGTTACATATAGACAATCAAATCAAGTAAAAGTGCTTTGTGAAAGTCAATAAGGTGATTTTTTTTCTTTTTCTGGGCAGTGGACATGAGAAAAGTAGCTACTAACCAGGCTACTAACCTCTTTCTTAAAAGCCTACTATATACAGTTAGGTCCAGAAGTATTTGGACAATGACAGAGTTTTTGTGATTTTGCCTTTATACACCACCACAATGGATTTGAAATAAAACAATCAAGATGTGGTCAAAGTGTAGACTTTCAGCTTTATTTCAAGACGTTCCACAAAAATATGGCATTTACCATTTAGGAATTACAGCCATTTTAAGCAAAGTACCTCCATTTTCAGGGGCTCAAAGGTATTTGGACAATTGAGTGACAAGAAGTTAACTGACCAGGTGTGGCCCATTCACTCGTTACTTCAAGGCAAATGAAGCAGATAAAAGGTCTGGAGATGATATCAGGTATTGAGTTGGCATTTGGCAGCTGTTCGACTGGAGCTACCAATATGAAGTCCAAGGAGATCTCAATGCAAGTGAAGGAGGCCATCATTAGGCTGAAAACACAACATAAATCTATAAGAGAGATAGCAAAAACCTTAGGTGTGGCCAAACCAACAGTTGGGTACATTCTTAAAAAGAAAGAAAGCACTGGTGAGCTCAACAACATCGAAAGGCCTGGAAGACCACAGAAAACAACTAAAGTGGATGACCGCAGAATCCTTTCCTTAGTGAAGAAAAACCCCTTCACAACATCAACAGAAGTCAAGAATTTAATAATTGTAAATTTGCATATTGCACTGTATATAGATATATATACAGTAGGTTACGGGTTGCTGCTATTTTGTGTTTGTGTACTTGTCCTGTACAGTACTTGTCCTGCACTGTCTCGTGTTGTCTGTTCTGCACTGTTTGCACTAGGTTACACACGATGCACTTTATGTGGCTAGGACAACTTAGTCTAGTCCTCAGCTCTGTGTTTTGTAACTCTATGCTGTGTGAGGTGACTATGTTGTTTTATGTAGCACCAAGGTTCTGGAGAAACGTTGTCTCATTTCACTGTGTACTGCGTCAGCTATATATAGTTGAAATGACAATAAAAGCCTCTTGACTTGACTTGACTTGAATACTCTGGAGAAGGTCACTGTCAAATTCTACAATCAATTGTCGCCTTCATGAATGTAAATACAGAGGGTTTTCAAGAACAGGAAAGCCAGATTAGACTTAGCCAAAAAACATCTAAAAAAAGCCTCCCATGTTATGGAATAAGATTCCTTGGACTGATGAAACCAAGATTACCTTGTACCCGAATGATGGGAAGAGAAAAGTATGGCGAAAGAAAGGAGCAGCTCATGATCCAAAGTATACCACATCATGTGTCAAACATGGTGGAGGAAGTGTTATGGCATGGGCATGTATGGCTGCCAATGGAACGGGCTCACTGGTGTTTATTGATGATGTTACTGAGGACGCTGCTTCACAGTGCAGGTGGATAATGACCCTAAACATACTGCGAAACTTAAGACTTTTTGAAGGCAAAGAAATGGAATATTCTTCAATGGCCAAGTCAGTCGCCTGATCTCAACCCAATAGAGCTGCTTTTCACTTCCTGAAGACAAGACTGAAGGCAGAAAGACCCACAAACAAGCAGCAACTGAAGGTGGCTGCAGTCTAGGCCTGGCAAAGCATCTCCAGGGAGGAAACTCAGAATGTTTTGAGAACATGGGCTCCAGACTTCAGGCAGTCATTGACTGCAAAGGATTTTCATCCAAGTATTAAAATTATGGTTATATTTACAATTATGTCACTTTGTCCAAATACCTTTGAGCCCCTGAAAATGGCTGTAATTCCTAAATGGTAAATGCCATATTTTTGTGGAACCTCTTAAAATAAAGCTGAAAGTCTACACTTCGATCTCAGCTTGACTGTTTTATTTCAAATCCATTGTGGTGGTGTATAAAGGCAAAATCACAAAAACTCTGTCATTGTCCAAATACTTCCAGACCTAACTGTAAACATTAATTACAACTACTGAAGCATCTTGTCCACCAGGCAACTATTCAAAAAAACTAATATACTAAACAGGCAATCTGCTTGTTGTAGTTCCGACTACTGATTTGTCCACCGCTGTGAGTAATACCTCAAGAATTACCTTAAAGGGTAAATTATATTCAGTATTACAACTGAGGTCATTATAATAGAATTTACTGATGGATACATTAAAAGTAATAAAAAAATATTAGCAGACCATAATAACAGTCCCCCCCCCCCCCCCCCCCCCCCCCAACCACACACACACACACACACACACACACACAAACCCCAAACAATTACCCAAGTAGGGAATCAATTTTCTCCAAGTGGCGATTTAGCATACTGAGCTTAGAAATGTTCTTTTGGTAAAGCAAAAAAAAAATCCATGCTTCAGATAAGTGAAGCTGTCCTCACAGACACATTCTGCTCCAGTGAAAAGTACTAATCAAGCCCTCCGTGCATGATTTTAAACACTTCCTCACCCACGCAGTCTCTCACAGTCTTCTTATGTCTGTTTGCTACATCTACCTACTGCAAAAGTCTTGCCTAAAAAAACTCAAGATCAACCATTGCCCTGTAATGAATAATCAAAAAGGCAGGTCATTTTACTGCAGTGCTATTTATTGAAAATACTCTAGATATAATGAATCAAAATAATATTTTAAAAAAACCTCACTATGAAACACTAACAGCATGAATATTCCACTGAGGGTTGAGTCGGTTGGCTCTTTCAGTTGTTTTGTATGTAAGTGTGGATAGAGTGAGTGCATTGGGTGAAAATCCAATATTAGTGTTCCAAACAAGCTCAAGTCCAGAAGATGATGTAAAAGCTTGCACAGAGACAGATTTAGCATAACAGAGTTACAGTAAGGATAAACCAGACCACACAATTTGAAGGAGACCCATTATGTTACTTGCTATGTTGTAAGCAAATGAAACATGGGAACCACATCATAAAAGGTTGTATGGATACAATAAAAGCAGAGTGTGAGCATTATCAGAGCAACATATGACGAACAAAACTTCAAATCAGAACGTAGAGCTCCGACATGAGGCTTAGGTGGTTTAGTCTTTAAAAAGCTTGCTCTTTAATCATCTCTTTGGGGCTCAATCTAGAGCCACAAGGATTTTAAAAGAAACCAAAAGAACAAGGGAGATGTGAAAAAAGATGGGGTAAAGGAAGTGAGCCTGGCTGGAACAGACTTGCAGTTCAGTTAATGTCCCTGAGAGAATGCGTATTAACTGTTTATAACATAACAGTCAACAGTCTGTTACTCTAATCTCTCAACAGCTATAGTAGCTATTGCATTCAGGTCAAACATCTTCTCATCCAGAGGTAACACTGAAGAGCTCTATCTATGACTGTAACCTTTCAGAACCTTTCTGTCGTGTGAATATGATTATGGCCCACAGTGCACTGCCTGCATCCAAGGCTCTCCTAGAGGGAAAATGAGACAACCACAGTGATAGTTTGCCAGAAAAATGCCCAACAACAATAAAGACAATAGCAAGTAGCCTAGTTGGGTGGGGGTGGCAGAGAGGAAGTGTGGGCGGTCCTCACTGCACCCGGACCAGAAGCCATAAACAGCCACAGCTCACATTATCACCATTTAATGATGCACCAGCAAAGCCATGATGAGGTCCTCATTTGCAATTCATAACACAGCTAAATTAGCCGACACTGATTTATTTATTTTTGTTTAGCGAGGGGCTAAGCCCCTCGCCGAGGATTAAAGCGTGCTCCAAACTGATGAGCTGTCCCTATTAAAGCCATTAAAAGACATCACATTTGGATGGGTGCAAAAATATGCAGGCATGTGCTCGCGCGAAGTGGGGCTGAGGTGAAACACAAGAGGTATGCTGAACCTCTAACTACTACTGAAACACTCGAGGACTAGAAGACTTCGCTGTTCAAAGACTAGTTCTCAGTGCCCAATTCGATAGCTGGGCGTGTGGCAGCTAAAGCTTGAAAAACAGACACAGCAATTAGAAAGGTCTGTGACTCAGACATGAACACACAACCACACACATAAGCAAACATGTACTTTACAGTAACGGTCTGCCTTTTAAAAAAAAGTAATCACGAGTGCTCCAAAGAGAACTAAAGGAATTCAAAATGTCACTATTGATTTACAGAGGCTCTTATTAGCAAGCCTCGGGAACATACATAACATTCTCAAGAGCTACAAGCACATTTCAAAGAGGAGAAAAAAGAGATCTGAAGCAAATATGCACCAGAACTGTCAATATTCATCAGTTAAGCCCTTTTTTCTTACCCCACTTGGCATTTTGTGCAAGCTCTACTTATCACACAACTTTTTAGAGATGCTTCCTGTATTAATGTATTAATAATGCAATGTTTCAACAACAAACAAATATAACTGGTCATAGGAATGCACACTCAGAATCAAAATGATTCTGCGTACCGGTATCAAGGCCTGGATCGGAACAGATTTCACGTATTTTCATGTGAAACAAACCATAAATTGTTACAGCCGCCATGTCTGTGATGTTTTGCTTGCAAAAAGTAGGCTTGGTTACTTTCTTTCATTTTTACACTTTTTTCCAAACCTGAGGCTGTTTGCACTGAGTTTGGTACGTTTGGTCGAGTGTGAAGCTGGTTTAGAACCATTCAGCACCATGTGTGAAAGCAATTCCAGTCCCAGGGCTGATAAAAACCATCAAGCTATGTACACATTATCTCTTATTTGTACAATTTGTACAAATAGATGAAGTGAAATATAATAAAACTGCATTTCATATGGAATTCTGCTGTATGAAAAACAATCCTTTGATGATGACATCCTGAACTCAAATATTCAGGGTTCTTATAAGCACAAATATATGAAGATAATAGTGTCAGATCAGTGTAGGGTACCTGATATCAAATTGATTAAAAAAATGAGATCAGTGCATCCCTAACTGCTTATCATCTTTTTGCATGCACCTTTTTAGAGGAACATTTTTAACATGAATGGCAAGCATACTAAGCATACATGAAGCACAGTGAATGTTGAGAGTCTGCAGCTGAACAATCAAGCATGTCTGCAGCCCAACCATTCAAAACTACACTGATTAAAAACCTTCACATAAACACCGAAGTGAAGTGAAGATCGAACATCTCAAACATAGAGGCACATGAGTGCTGCCAAGGCAAGCTTGTCCGAGAATGGAAAAAAGTATTGTAGGGCAACTATTCATCTAAAGTAACACAGATTACTCTGAACATCAGAACAACACAGATAACTACACTCAGATATCACCACCACAAACTGAGATGGGCCAACAGAGCACTGGTCAAGAGCTTGTATTCTTCCATATATTGTCCTACAATATTTATGAGAATGAAAAAGCTAACCTTCTGATGCATAAGCACATTCATCAGTAGAATTAAGCTACTATCTACTTCATATATATTTATAAAAGTTATATCTATTTTATCTATATCTATACAAGCAAAATTGCCCGAGCTCTCTGGGTGGGAGGGATGGCATGCTCTCTCTCTCCTGTTAATCAGAGCGACACTAGTCAATCTCAGGTGTGTATGAGCTCATGTATGTGGAAGAGGGTAGATAGCTCTTTCCTCTGAGTGTGTTACGTTGCCCTGTGATGCTGCATGAGCAGTAGTTTGGTTCACTGGCCTCACATATCCTAGCGCAAGCATGTGTTAGCCTTCACCCTCCCCGGTCAGTTGTGATGGATGAGAATTGCCCAAAATCAAATTAGGTAGAAAAGGAGCTACCTAAAAACCCTGACAGGTTACTAGACTATGATAACTTTTGCTTCAAGAAGCATAAAATGTTTAGAGGCTGTATAACAGTATATTACAGGACAAAATTCTTGGCAGAGGGCAAAGGATCTGGGAAGAAGCTGTTCTAATCCATATAGCGTAGCTAAACAGGATAATAAATGTACTGAGATGAGAGAGAGGAGGAGTAAGGAGGAAGCGAAAAACAGAGGGGAGATCCAGAGGTGCCCTGCCCATGCTTTTAGAGTGGGGAGTTGATTGGAAAGAGGATGGCTGTCTGGCTCTAATTTCTTTATGGTTATTTCAGTGCAGTGTTCATTCATCTTGACTCTGATGAGCGAATATGAGATGCCATTACAGAAGTGGCTTGGTGAGAGCACAGATGCTTGAGCCGCGATTACAGTGGAAGCACTACATGAACATGGAATTAGATTCAAACAATTGGATAGGTAATACACCATCTGGGTATATAAATAAAAATCACACAAAACACATCTTCACAGCATGGACATCTCCATAGACTACCTTTCATTAGGATGTTCAAGATTATCCTAAACATACTGTATAAATGATAGACATGTGGTTCATGATCTCACCAATTTTTTCATCATAGCTGCTTTTCAGAGCCTTCTGTAGAAGTCTTGCCCTTTAGAGGGTCCCTACAACTCCAACTATGATATCATGTTGGCCACAGAAATGCTCTGCTAATGCAAATGGCTGCAGGCCAAGCATCATTAACATAGCTGTGATCTTAACAAGCAGGCAACAGCATGACATGAAAAACATAGTGAAAGTGCTGTCTGCGAGTTTCGCAACACTCATGTCTCAAAACACTGGCTCTAAATTGATAGTTTATTAGAAAAACTTTATTTATGATGGGGAAAACCAATATTCAAAGCATGAGACGAAGGAATCAAGCTTGCCATTATGATTAGAATCTGATAGATAATGCAGGTCTTAAAGGTATAAAGCTATGCTGTTAAAAGAGAAAGACTGCAGGGTTCCCCTGGGGCTTGTTTTTGGCACTGATAGAAGTCCAAGGACCACCTTTTGTTTCTGACGCTAAAGAATTCATTAAGCTCTAAATCGGAAGTAGAAAACCATCACGTCTGCAGAAAGTATCCAGCTCTCTATAAAAACGGAAAAACAAAAAAGGAGCTTCCTAAGACATCCTGAAAACCTATTTTAATTCTGCCTCTTACAATAACAGATTATTCTAACAACAATAACAAATTTCTTATGTCCTTTTATACAACAGCATTGTTGAATTCTCAAATCAGAATCAATTAAATAAGAGTTATGATTTATTCATTTTCTATAATGGTACCTCTGACAGTAGTTCCAGCTGTAACATAAATGATTAAAACTATCTTTGTCGTTTCTATAGCAACAGCTCATTCACAAGGACTTGTGTGGCATACACTCCAGATAATCTAAGGCTAATACTAAACAGTTTAAGAAAATGTGTTCTTATTTAACAAAGAAAAAGGTATAATCATAGATTATGGTGAAGTTTTCTATAAGTATACGTTTTTTTAACATTTATGGAAGCAGTCTCGAGTCTCGAGTGTCAGCGCTTCAGTAAGTTGGCAGAGGCCAGTAAGTCTTCAGGACAGAGGAGTTTGTGATTCCTAGTTTCTTGGTAACATGACGAGCTGATGGATCATTCATTAATAAGTAAATAATTGCATTCGCTGGCAAATCGTTGTGATATAAGTGGAATAACACACTCTGGGCCATGCGGAAATAGTAAAATAATCCACCTCGTGTGGATGGCATGGATTCTTGTCCTGTAACAGCACAGCCCCTGTTGTGTTATTTCTTACTTATTATAAACTCTGTCCTTCACACATTAAGAATGTTCATTATGTGACTCCTTTGTGAAGTATCGCTCCAGCGTTGTCTGGGACATTTCCAAGTGTTTAGTATCTGTTTGTCTTGATTAAAGTTTTCTTTATAGCCTGCTATGTTTTTTATTGATTTAGTCTTGTCTATTTTATGTCTATTTGCTGATCGCCTGATCTTTAGATTGCCTCACGTTTTGAGTAGCCCTTTGGTTTGTCTGCCACATGGACATATGTCACATGGCAAAAATCTTGATTTGTGTCTGTCTGTCTGCACCATGACACTCAACATAAAGAACATTAAGAACCCCAGCTTTGATTCTCAGACCCCCTTCTTAATGCTGTAAGTTAAAGTCCTCCATAACACGCTGTTAAGAAGCAGACGGACCTGTAAGCTGAAACGTGTGTGCTGGTCGTGTCCAAATCAGGCTGCTACAGCCAATTACTGTGATTCCCAATGCCACGTATTATTACATTATTTTGTGCAGCTCTGATAATTTCATACTGTCAGAAATATCTGCAATGTAACTTAATGTAAAAAAAAAAAATTTCTTTTTTTTTTCTACACAAATTGAGGTGTTCAAAGCTACTGTATGCATTTTCTATGAAGCACATTCATTTTGGACTGCTCTATCTGCCTTAGATATAATGATTCCCTTTTTTTTTTCTACAGACCAGATTTCAGGGGATAAATTTACCTTATTTATATAAACTAAAGGCAACTAACATTGAAGCTGCACAAAAGGTTCTTTGAATAATGTGAAATTTAGCTCTGACCCCACCAGACAACTGTTTCTCAGTACAGTCATTATCACACATCATATCAGCGAGCTGTCCAAATCCTCCCATTTCTAACCGGCGTTTGGGAGAAAGTGTGATAACGAGCAGCATTACACAAGATGGTTTCTGATGGGGAAAGAAATTATTCATGGTGAGAGAAAGAGAAAACAAAGACAAAAGCCTGTGTAAGGTGGCTACATATGTAAGAGAGATGGGGAGAGAAGGAAAGAAGGGCTTGGCTAAAGCGGAAGGAAGAAATCTCTCCCTCAGGACATTCACACTGTTTGTGCCCGTTACCTTTATCTATCAAATGCCTAACTCCATCCCAGCTCACTTGCTTTCCTCCCTGACTGTCTTGCTCACTCTCCATGGCATGTAACCGTGGCATTTAAAAGAGGTACCAGGGAAATTTCCTAATCCAAATTCACCAGTGAGGTGCTGAGTGCCCGGTGGAAGTACGCTGCCCAGTCAGTGATCATTCAGAGGGTACTGGAGAACGCCAGTGACATTCAGAACACAGCAGTGGCCTTCAGCTTCCTCCCCAGTAGAATATCATCCTCTGTCCAGTGACAGAGCCCCTCTCTGAGAAAGACTGCTAGAGTCTGGTGGTGGCACACACAGAGTTGATGAACTGGCACACCGATGAAAAGGCTTGGAGACAGGCACGAGTGCTGTGGCAGCTCTATGCTTAAGAAGCAGAGCGGGATTTGACTTTAACCCTGCTTAGCTCTAACTATTTACACTTGTGCTGTGCTTATGATATGACAATCCCACAGAGAATGCTGCACATGCTGCAGTGCATATTGGGAAATGCCAAGCTCCATCCAGGCAGGCTGGGGGTGGCCAAGTGTGCTGATGTAGAACAGAGAGTCTGTATAGACGCTGACTACTGATGTGACTCAGCCTCACAACACATATATTCCCTCGTCACAAGATCAACAATGTTATGCAACAGAGAAACAGAAATTAGATTTGATTTACCAAAGTGAATGGAATCACTATGGCTATATGTACACATGTGCAAATAAGCATAGTGGCAATCCAAGAGGTGAACAGAATGGTGCCCTATACACTGAGTGCTTGTAATACCTGTGTTGTAACACAGAAACTACACATTCAACTATAATGTAACTAATGAGGACGTGCACTAGTACATACAGCTAGTAGTAATAGCTAATAGCAACAAGTGTAATTTGTAACATGATTTTCTCTGTCTCAGGTAATTGCACATGTGTAACACATATGTGAGGGTAAGTGCATTCGTATAACCTGGTTAACCTGTATAATTTTGTTTCCAACATGTCTTTTCTTCCTGATTGGTTGTAACAGGATGTGTGGAATTATCTACACTATTGGGGTCATTAAACAGTAGCTGCCCAAGAAATGTCAAATTAGCTAACATTCGGCTAGCTGGACTGCTTATGCAACCCAATCAAAATGTCAGGCTTTAAACCAGTCTGTAGTTTTATGCTACCTTCCCACAAACGCCACAGTGTGTGACTAGTGTAACTTTATGTAATTACTGTATATTGTTGTGAAAAAAAAAAAAGTAAGCCGACACAATTAGCTGGATTAGCAAAAGTCACACCTGCGCTGTGGTGGCGGCAAATAGCAACATTCTGTTCAATCCACACCACACACATCAGGAAAACGAACACCTAAATGTATGGCCATGTCAATGAAATATGTGAGATGGGGACAGTCAAAGTATGCCAGCTATTATTGTAACAGTTGACTAAAAAAACCTGGCACGGCATAGTAGGTCAGTAAATTAACAGCCTAGACATTTTTTTCTGGTTATCAATCAATCATTACTGTACAAAAAAAAAATTGAGCGAGTGAAAAAAATAGAACAAGCACAGCACTATGTGCAGACTCGCCGCTAAAGCAGCTGGTATGGATTGAAATGACTGCTAAAATGCACAGAAACTTGTCCGTTGTGACATGTGAAGCAAAATGCTTTCAAAGAAAATCAAATTAAAAGTTTTTAACTATCAATAATTTACTATAAAGAGCACATTTATTCTCAGACTTATTCTGACTTGCTTCTGTCTCTGCAGGTCCCAGATGAGGTTTTATAAGGTGACTTGCTTTATATAACAACATAAAAAAAATTATCTGTACCATTTCATTTTTTTGGAAAATAAATGTTTGAAAATCTGTTTCAATTTAATGTTTGTAAATTTGTTCTTTTTCTATTAACACAAGTTTTATGTAATTTCTGTGCAATATTTGCTGTAATATTATAACCTGCAGACAATTCTGCAATGTATTTAATCCGTAATTACAATGCATTGGCACAGGAAGTGGACATTTTCTATACTTTTGCTGTGTATAGTTTGTTAAATTACAGACTGGTTTAAAAGCTGACATTTTTGCTGGGTTCCATGTTACACAGGTAGCACAACTAGTTACATGCTGAGTAAGTTGACAGTTCCTGGGCGACTGCAGTGTAATTACCCTAATAATGTAGGTAATTATGCACATCCTGATACTAAAAATCCGGAAGAAAAGTTTTAAGGGCAACTCAGCAGTTTATACAAATGTAATTACCATCACCCTGTTACATGTCTAATTTGAAAAGGAACGTCCTGTTACAACTGGCAAGTTACACTTGTATACTTACACAAGCCAAAGCATATTATATACTGTATGTATTGTACATTATTCAAGTTGTCCGGCTTTCAGTGTATAAAGGAGTGTTTGTGTTGGAAATACAATAAGCAGTCTACTACACACACTAGAGTAGCTGGCCATCGACATTCCAGCCTACTTGACTTATCTGAATTGTCCCACTGGTCAGCAGTAGCAACCTGTGCAATGTACAGCTCATGAAGTGATATCTGAAAGACATTCTGATAAGGCCAGACAGATAAACCTGTGTGGCATAAAGCAAAACAGACACATCATACTAAGTGAGAAATAAAAAGTTATGAATAAAAGTGAAAGCTTGGCCAATATAGGGTCTTGGGATAGTAAAGTGCCTCTGTTGCTTCATGCAGAGAGGCTAGATTGTGTGGAAAAGACTTACTTATGCTAGAATCCCCCAGACAGCCCTGAATGAGTGACCTCTGACCCCTGAGGACACTCCAATACCAGACGAGCAGAATGACGTCAGTCTGAGAAAGACTGGTTCTTCAGCTGAGTGGTCAGGGCAAGGGGCAAGGAAACACTCCCAGACACAAACAGAGGAAAGACGGCGTATGACAGATGAAGAATGATCATGAATGATCCAAAATGTCTATTGCTTGTAGAACATACAGTATTACACTGGTGGGCAAGATGGCAAAATAAATCACAATGTGAGCCCTTTTCATACAATACACACCACATAAATATATTATATACAGTATATATACTTAACATGGAATAGGTGGGAAAATGAAACCCTTTGTACCAAAATGTACGTAACTTCAAATCAACAACTTTTAATAGAATCAGTCAGTGTTACAATAGTTTAAAAAAAATGATACCTTATGTAAAAATAAAGACATCACAATATGTATATCATCATATCACCCTCTTCTACAGTACCACACTTGAATTTTTCATTATTTTAGTGGAAATAGCACTTACTGTATCTCTAATTGGCTAGTTAGTTCCATAGTCATTCCCTGATAAAGAGTGAAGAATTTACAAAACATGCTGGCTTAAAAAGAAAAAAAGAAAGAAAGAAATCATATAGTAGTCCATTTATACTAATTAACTAATAGTGTGTTGCAACGTCTTAATGATGCATCAAACAATTTTGACAACATATTAGCTATGTCTCTGGTTACAAATGCTGTTATTGGTGATACAAGGCTGACATTCTGATATGATTCCCCCAGTATAGATACTCTACACTTAAATCAAGAAAATCAGATTACAGTCTTATTTTTAACATCTAAGTCACTGGTTTACTTAAAATGTGATGGGATTAAAAGCTAATAAAATAAAACAAAACAAAAAATAAAATAAATGAAACAAAATAAAATCAGACAAAATAAAATAAAATGAAAAGTCTAGAGTACTCAACTAGGTATATGTAAAAACACTAAATCTGCTGAATTAGTTTTATCAGTGACTAAGCCATCATCACAGTACTATTTCTCAGGCTGACCATTTGTCTTTGTCTTATGTTTGTCCTGCAACGGAGAAAAGAAGTGCATAAATAGATTCATAAAAGAGAAAACAGACGAAATCCCACAGCATGGGGAGAGATAGCAGTTCGGGCCGCATACAGGGCAAGCCCCCTGGGGTAAAGAGACAGGAGCAATACACAGACCTCTCCAGAGAGCCCATGCTGGAGCCTTTCTCATGACTTCATCACTGGCCTGCAGTGAACAACACCATGCAGATTAGTAAGGATTTAACAGTAAAGCTCTGACATACTGTATACAGCTATAACAAACAGCTGACACCTTGCACCACTCTATAAGAGCAGGAGCAGGGCACAAGGCTTCGGTTTTGTGTGTTGTAGGGAGGAGATGATGAGTGGGCTAAACCAGTAATGCTATTTTGAATCCAGCAATGTGCCACTGTACAGGATCCCTCTTCCTTGAAATTGCGCAACTGCTGAGGTATTTACTATCTATACCACCATAGTCAAACAAATAATAACTCACTATCCAGAGCTCCTGGTTCCCATGCCTCTGCAGTGCACAGCAGCAGGGGAGGAACAGAGTGGAGCTGGAGAGGAAAGAGGGGGTAGAAGGAGGGGGCTGAAGAAAGCACAGACGAAGAAATAAAAAAAAAAAATAAAAAAAAGTCAGAATGCAAACCAAGTCAAGAGCTCCCAGTGAGGTGGGAGATGGCACATCAATCTTCAGCAGTGTTAAAGTGGGGCACATCAATAGGAGATTGTAAGTAAGAAGTATGAGCTTCACTGTGATGCTAGCTCACCGTCCCTCATGACTGACTGCTGGTGGAATCGATTAGAAGGAAAGCTGGGTGAAATTCCAGCCAGCACA
Source organism: Pangasius djambal (assembly GCA_022985145.1). Classification (NCBI taxonomy): domain Eukaryota; kingdom Metazoa; phylum Chordata; class Actinopteri; order Siluriformes; family Pangasiidae; genus Pangasius; species Pangasius djambal. The sequence goes on along the minus strand of CM040986.1, from coordinate 11,456,906 downwards.
CCACACACAGTGGGTTCACTCCATAGCCAGAGAGAAAAAAAACCACTGCACAACTTCCTGTGACCTCGGGATCCCGCACTCACTGACATTTCAAAATATTTGTGATATGCTTAGTGATTTGGTGCCAATGTGTTTGCAGTTTTTTCTGCGAGAAGTTAGCAGTTGCTGTCACAGGGGAACATTGTTAGCGCAGTTACAATGGCGTTTAATAGG
>CM040986.1:11341526-11455305 GCA_022985145.1 Pangasius djambal | reverse complement strand
TATATAGCTTAGTTAGATATTATGTCGATATAAATAAATAATGACTACACAGTAGTATAGGTGTTAATTATATACAGAAAGCAAATTTGGATGAACAAAATAAGTGAATTTGTATCAAAATCCTGGCTTTAAAGAGAGAAGATTCTTCTAGAGCTCTGGGAATGCACTACATTACAGTCCTTGACATTCTGGAGAAAATATATTGATCTTCACTTGCTTAAAGCCAGAGGTACATACAGACCACAAGCTGTTGTTTCTCCCACTGCTCAGGAAGGAGCTAACATGAACAGAACTGAAATGCAGCGATTAGATGCTCTTACTCTCACCCTCTGGCCAAGAAAAGTTATTCTTGCACTCAAACCAAACTCAAACTGTTCATTGTTACTAATATGAACAATCTTAGTGCCACAATTAATACAATTGCTCCCTTGATCACTCCTCTCATTGGTTTTATCACAAAAATGTTGGCCGAAGGTATTTCCTCATATCACAACCTGATCTCAGAGTCTAAACCGTGGCCAAGACTCAAAAGGGCCGAAAGTGCATAAACTGGACCAAAGAACATTTAACTTGATCTAAAAGCTAGTTATAATAACATTTGCATTCAGGCCAAAGCACACACAAATTTTTTTATACCCTAAATACCATCCTGTACCCAGCTTAAAGCCAACATAAATGTACATTGATAAGGCATGGTGAGATAATGTGATGCCCAATCCAAGTGTGACATCAAGCTACAATATATGTAAGAAATAATACAGAGCAGAAAATGCATGCAGTAGAAAGAAAGCTCCAAAACAGTTATTACAAATCTTAATCCAGCATCAAAATAGGATGCATCTGCTGAAAACCTCTGTAACTATCATTAAATCAATAATAGTTCTGTTCATTTAACTATTCATGTAAGCATATTTTATTGGCTTACCTGAAAAAAGGGATGTAACAATTTGTAGAATTGTATTGCTCGATACAAGGCTGTCAATTCACGACTTCTGTGTATCAAACAATACATTCAAACGTGGAATATGTATGCTATTAATTATAAAATAATGCTTATGTTATGTGAGTTGTTAACATTTAAACATAATCGGTTTCACACTTCCTCTTCGGAAATAGTAGCTTAATAGAACTCAAATCAGGATAGGCTACAAAAAAAAAAAAAAACACACTTCTCCTAAGCAGAGTTTTTCACAAGCTAATATGCTAGCTAATATGCTAGCATATTAGCTTACTAGCATACTAGGGTCATTGTTTTTAAGCCAAATTGGGATAGCTTTGAAGCAAGGTTGTGGGCGAAAAAATTAAGTCGGTCAAGTAAAAAATGTGTCTCCCTTTTCTAATGCCCACATTTTTTTCGGCTAGTTTGAGGTCTTTTAGTGTATTTTGGGAGAAGTAGCTGGGGTTGAAATTTTGCTGCCACCCGGCAACCCTGCACACCAGCAAAAGCTTGGCCAGAGTTTTTGTTTTAAGTTTCAATTATTGTACTTCCAGTTGTGCGCTCTGTATTGAAATTGTATCACATTGAGACACCACCTTATAGTATAGTATCAAATTTTAATTTCATGTATTGTTGCACCTCTAATGAAAAGGTAATATGTGAACTGAAAAAAGTTAAACAAGGAGAGAAAAAAAGGCACAGATTAAAAAAACATCTGAGTTTTCAAACAAGACTCCTGCCATGAAGTCTGCTATGAAATGTCATGCTCACTGTTATTCTTTGAGGCAACTCTAAACTACTGATCATTTTCTAATGCCGGAGACGACACATTATCTTGCCTTTATCTTTCTGCTTCTTCATCACATTGCCTGTACCATAAAAGTTGCCAATGCCACACAAACTTTTTATGTGTCATGTCTAGATATAACTGTTTCGCAGAGCACACCAAGATTCTGTTACTTTACTGCATGTCAGCTGTAAGTCCGTGGTTGTTGTCTGGCATGGCAACTGACGCATGGCATTGTCCACTATCTTCAGAACTGAATAAACTGAATGAGCACTTAGGTACTACTCTTTCTGCCTCTTGATATTGTGACACCTCTGCAAAAGCAAAAGGTCAGAGAAGAAATCTGTATTATGGCATATGTCTATTCCCATCATATCCAGAAAATGCAGCATAGATTAGAGAAAATACATCTGCAGGGATTTTGAGGTTCATGGAACAAATACATTATGGAGTGCCACAAGGGTCTGTCTTAGGTCCCTTGTGCTTTTTTTAATGCTACCATACTATCTCATACCATATCTGAGATATTATTTGGAAGCATGCCATTAATTATAAATTGAGAAAATGAAACTTGGTTGTGGCAGAAACAAACTAATGAACGAACGAATTAATAAAAGCTAATCAGATATTCAGGAAAAATCAGCAAAGGAAGCCTTGGACCAACTTGGTGAATAAAGATCACTAGATCATTGGAAGTCATTCTTAAGAGCTGCCTTTAGTTTCAGGACAACTGGAAAACCAGAAATTGTATACTATTTATTTGATTCTCATTGCCAATGATCGATGGGCTCCAAATTTGGTTTGTCTCAAGGTTTCTCCCTGCGTAGGTCCATCAGAGGAAGTATTTTTATTTACTTCCACCCTCTTTGCTTATTCTATTATATTCATCCAACAAAAAGTGAAAATAAAATCTGGATTAAAATCGCTTTACAACGCCTAATATGCTTTTCAACAGGATCTAAATATCGGATTTTGCCCTGTGAGCCTCCAGTAAGAGGCCACCCCTCTTCCTTCAACACTTTATCTCTCTATATAATGGCTAACAGACACATAAGACTCACTGTAAAGAGCAATGCAATACACATAGCACAGACCGTACAGTGTGTTCACACTCAATCTAGCCTAGGAAGCCTTGGGTTTAATCCAATATGACCAAGACACCATAAGAGATTCTGAGACACACAGCGAGAGTGTGCAGGGCACACAGGAGCGGGAACGCTGTCCCACTTTCATAAACCCGTGATGGATAGCACCGTCTCGACACTTCTGCTGAATCCAGAGATTGTCAACATCTGCGGGAGGTTGAGGAACACAGGTTAGCCTGGCGTGCTGGCCCTTGCATCCATCTTCCAAAACTGCGGTGGGCCGTCAGGACCGATAAAAAAAATGGGCCGGGATCTTTCATTCCCAGTGGTGTACTTTGCAAAGCAAACTGCTTCTGCATCCACACTTCATTATGCTGGACAGAAATGGCTCACCCCGGACAGGAAGCATATTTCTTCATTATTCACAAAATAATTACAGTATCAAGGGAGGGTCTTGCACTGCAACATGCTTAGGAACACTGGCATAATAAATTATTATCTAATTACAACTAAAATTACAAAGGGTTATAGTTGTAATATTTTGAACACGTATAAGTAAGAAGAAGGAAGACGCCTGTTGAGAGACTCTGGTGAGACAGACCGTGTAAACACAGACCTTTTCAAGCTTTCAGGGGACAACTGATGTAGAGTTGTTATAAACACAAAACATAAAAGTAAAACACACTGTCAGTGTTCTCTGTGTATTTCGAGCTCTTACAAAGAGTAACACAGGCCCACTTCTCTGTTAGATAAGAGTGACAGAGCCTTAGCTTGGGGCTTAAAAACCCTCATGGTTCCCAAAAAAAAAGAGTTAAAATAAATGCAGACAAGGCATGTTTTGTTAGAGAGGAACAGCTCAAGCCTCCCATTGGAGTAGTGATCGCTGCCTTATGAAGGAAGACACTCAGTTCCAAATAAAGTTTGTCATATTAAACAAAATCTTATTTCACGTCTCTACCAACTTGCACTGTTTTCAAGCATTGAAAACATTTCAGTATGAATGAATTAAGTTACTGTATGACAGATTCATACCTTCAAGGGCTTATAATATGAATATGTTGAGTAAAAACGAATTAAAATATTGACAACATTTCTAGAGTCACTGCACAAAAGGATAAAAGGAAGCAAATTCCTCTAGTACTATATATACCTCTGTGTCTTTGAATATTTTATCTTATCCTGCTTGAGGTCTAATTTATGCTCAGGCATCTGCTACTATGTCTGTTATTGCAGTTTCCAATCTGTCCGTGAGAGTGGAAGGCAATCAGCACACGTAATTTAGCACATCTACAACTTAAACATGTATGGTTCGCGCACATTCATGTGCAAGCACATGCATGCAATATCACCCTGGTGTTACTGAGAACGCCTCCCCAGGCTCAGAGCTATAGATCTGCTAATGGTGTTACTTTACCATTCTGCTTTTATACAATCTAAACTGCTAAGAGTGCACATGTATGCATATCTTAATGAGTGTTTCTTTAAATCATCTCTTTGTTGATATAATTTTGACAGAAGCACAAATCTTGAGATACACAAAAGTGCCTTCACAGAGACTAATGAATGAAAGACTGAGGAAAATACTTTTGAACATGATGGTTAAATTTCAAATTGGTTTACATTATTGTCCTGTTTTCATGCACAAGGCATAGCTCAGTTCATCAGTATATGGTTCAATATATTCTCCATATCCACATCCTCCACGACCAGTCATCTGTGCTAAATTAATGGCTCAAAAGGGTGTGTGGGAGAAATAAAAACACTCCCCCATACAGTAAGCACACACATATGCACACATACCTATACACACACTTCTGATAACTGTCATTACAGATAATAGTGGTTTGAGGTGTGTGTGGTGGTATTGTCTTCCTCTGACATCCTCCCATAGTCCCATAGGTCACATTTGCACCTCTCACTTCTCTGCTTTTCCGTCTACCCTTTAGATTTGAATTAATGCCTGATGAGACCAAAGGGAGTCAATGTGATATGGCCTGGTTGAAAAAGAGCAATTCCTTTGTACAAATTCCACCAAACAGCCTGCTGAAAAAAGAAAGAAATAGTGCCTGTCAGTAATATTTTACTACTGATATACACTTCAGTACACTTCAGTGAGACGCACTGGACCACAGTAAGATCTGACGTAGAGAGGAAATAAGTAAATGAATACTCACACAGTCTATTCAGACAAAATATGAGCAACAGTAATGAAAGCTTTGACGGATACTATTAATATGATCACATATAGGAAAAAGACTACAAAAGTGAAAAGCACAATTTAGCCCTAATGTGCAGTCTGAGAACAATGTGTATTCCCAGTGGTCATTTAGCGTAAACTAGCAGTTTCGGCCACATGCTGGCCAGCAGAGACGCATGTGGGGTCTCTAATTAGGTGATTTACAGAGAAGTGGTCAGCACCAAAAAAAAAAAAAAAAAAAAAAACCACAATGGCACAATACACAAAAAAGCTGAATAATCTGAAAAGAGTGAGAATGTGTTGGTCTGTTGATTTGTTAAAGCCCCGAGTGTAAAATGGAGTAGATCTGTGTGTGCACATGCTTTGTGAACCCTGCCAAGCGAGTGCTTTCCCTGGTGTGTTGTCAAACTGAGATGGTCAATGGAGATGTCAGGCTGACGGGCAGCACAAAGCTCAACATATGGGAGGACTGTCACACCTTAACTACCCTGCACGAAACCATAGCAACAAAGACATGGAGAGGTAAAAAGGGAGAAGAAAAGAACGAGACAGAAAATAAAACTGAAGAGAAAAGCAGGAGGAGCATGTTTTTTTTTCATAAAGGAGAACTGATTTCCATGACAACCCTGGCTAGGGAAGGGTGAGTAGCGAGAATAGCAGAAGGAAAAATACTCAATGTACAGTATTATATGTCTACTCATTCCAAAGGTTGCCAGACTTGGAACTCTCTGGAGGGGAAAAACTGATTAAAAAAAGAGAGCCAGCTGAGGAAAGAGAGAGAGAATGAGACAGTGAGATAGAGAGAGAGAGTGGTCTGGGCGACCCATGGATGCATGTTGGCCGCTGTTCAGCCTTGAAAACAGGGATCTTTTTTGAGCGCTTATCATCATAGCAGATTAGATCAGAGGTTGCATGTAATAGAGAAGGTTAAACTAATAGTTGAAGGATTTAAAAACTTCAAAAATCACAAGCCCATTAGCCACAAAAGGGGAAAAAAGCCCACCATATTGCAGTGCCATTGGCCACTGCCAAAAGCTCGCTCAGCTGTCCTTCTCTCCGTGTGTTCAGATTTCCTGGAGGGAAGAGACCAGCTAAATAATTCACATTCATGCTTGATTTAAGACAGCTCTTGTTTTTCAAAGTGCTTTTGTCATTAAAACCAAGACCTCAGTTAGATGCCCATTATCTTCACTCGGTGCTGCTTTCAAGGTGGAAGGTGAGGTGATTAGTCTGAGTTGCTACACAGACTCAATTTGTGTGCTATCATATTAGCATAGAGCTAAGATGCAATTACAGTCATACTTCAAGGCAGTATCAGATTAAACACACCTTCAAAGCATCTGTATAGCGGTAGTGGTTAACCAACATTAGTCTAGGAAGTCATTTAAAAAGGCTCTTTCTGAATTTGAGTCTATTGTATTGCTAATTGGAAAATACTATGTGGGATAAAAAGTAGGAAAATTAAAGTCATATGGAATTTTTGTCTTTGTTTTCTATTGGTTTCGTTAAGTAAGTAGAAATAATAATAATAATAATAATAATAATAATAATAATAAAAAAAGATAGGGCGTGCTGTTATAGAAAAATAATCGATGATATCGGGTGATGCCATTACCACCCGAAGTAAATTATTTGCCTATAATACATATATTGACGTGTTTTATTCTGCTTATACCACAGCGATTTGCTAACAATTACAATTTTTATTTATTAATGAATGAGACATCACACTTTTGAGTCACTTAGTTACATTTACACGTTATGGAACTTCCTTGAGACAAGTTAGTTCCTGTTACTTCTTACATTATAGCAGTTATAAATGCTGACCAGCTTCTTTTTTCTCTCTGTTTTAAAGTTAATAAGACAAAAAGAAAATGCAGATATTCATCTTACCAAGAAACCGCATGCCACATGGTAACATGGGTATTTTCAAAATACAGATAGCTTTTATCCTGTAAATTGTTTAGGATACTAAGAATACAGAGACTTTCCATGTTTTGAACAATGCTTGGCAACGTTCAGTATGTAAAAAACAAGACGTTAAATTATTTATTACATATTGATCTTATTTAAATAGTGTAGTAGTTGAGGTGGGCTTGGTTAAATTATGTTGGTACAGAACGTCTCATGCAGAGCATTCATGCGAATGTTTGACACATTGCTATGCAACATATGCTCGTGCCAGAACGTTGATATTCAACGTATGGAAGGTGCTGCAAATAAGTTGCATGTAAATGTTTTGTTTTTTTTTTCTGTGAAACTGAGCTGGGTTGGGGTGTTGTTACAGAAATTTACTCAACACCTTCTGACCAACTGGATTCGAGATTTCAACATCGCTGCAGTATAATGGTTTTAAAGCATATTTAGTTGCTGAGATTTGCAAACTTCAAGCTATTGAGGTAAAGGGATTAACTTTTGTTTTATCTGTGTGTGTTTGAACTCGACCACCTATCCCGTTCCATGTCTCCAGCTCTGCAGGCAGTGAGGTCCAGCTTGAAGCAGGAGCCCTCTGGGGTGTTTCCCAATTCACTGCACACCACTCTGATGATTACATTCCTCAAGACAAGATAAATGGTGTGGTATGACAGACTCTCTAGCCAAGCCTCTCATTTACTTCCCATGGGACAGTGTGTGTACCACAACAAGTCTGTGGCTTTTTTCAGTCCCTCCTCTGACAGGCTGTTTGCTTGTTTTATGATTAGAAAGAAAAAAATTATCTACGTATATTTTGGTCCCATCACATGTTGGAACAAATCTCTAGGCTACTGTCAGCTTATTGATCATTCACAAATAGACTGTTCATGCTTTATAAACGGTATGACGGTGTGATTTAAGTTGTAACATCAAGTTCTGCCTAGTGGTACTCCTTTCAGTAGTCATATGTCTACCAGCATACACCAGGGGAAAAAAAACAATCTTACTACCGTATGACTGCATTTTAAAAAGTATTGCTTTGCTCAATAAAATCTTCTCAATTATTAATGCCAACATCCTCCTACTGTAGGGATATTATGATAAGTCAAGGGTAACTACAGCTATTCCGTTAATGGACTGCTCTTTTCAGCTTCAGTTAAAGATATATAGCAGTATAGCCTTAACACCTAACACAATTTTGATAATAATAAAAAAAAAACATTGGGATCTCAGAAGATAACCCAGTGGGATAAAATCTTCTTCCATGAAATGATCATGAACACTATGCACATTGCACACAATCAAAAACAAGTCAGCCAAAGACTAATCTCAGTAAGTGCAAGGCTGGACAAATGATAAATTCATTAGCTAGTCCACTGGGCAAATGAACGCTCCAATGCACTTACCCAGTCTCATGTTTTGGTTACTCTAAAACCCAAATTAACTAGGCTAAAATAACTGAACACAATTTAACTCAAAATCATGATGGTCTTAGTTAGCTAGTTAATTTGCATTAATACAAAGAAAGGCTGTCCATAGGAACATACTTGCCAGAGAAAATAAATTAATAATCAACTTCCCTAGGATGAGAAACTCTGTGTATCCATATTCTCTACCCTCTCCTCATAATGCCTCTAAGTAGTATATCCAATTTGTAGTAATTAAAAGTTAAATTGTGTGGTGACTGCATGTTGTACAAGCATTACCATTATATGCTGCACTGTAGACAATAGGAAGTCTTTTTTTCTGGTCCTTGGATGGATAAAAATCACTAGTGACCAGTATATCAGCAACCTTCTGAGCCTACCTGTCTGCCGGGCAACTACAAATTAAACTCTCATAGCCTGGACACATACTGTGCTTCTCTTGTGCACCTAGGTTATGAGTTTTTGAAGTATAAATTGTAAATAATACTGCCAATACATCTAAACCTAAAGCAAACCTTCAACCCTCGTCTCCTAGCCTTGTCAACTGACAGATTCAGCATCCATGTCTGCTTATGCATTTTAATTATATCACACATTTATCAGTGATTTTTTATCTCATTAGCATCGTTCGGTTTCTACAATCACTCAAATGGAACACAGTATGTTCTTTTAAACCTCAATTTCAATCTGGAATACTGGCTCTTAAGCAAATGACAAAAAAAAAATTACCCAATAAAATTTAATGTATGGTTGATTGTAAAAATGATTCTCACAAATTGTCTCTTGCTTGACTGAAGTATCGGGGCAAAACTCCAAAGATCATCATGTCCCACATCATCCTTTCAGCTATATCCATATCCAGGTCTTCACTGCATAACAGATGGGCATATAAATGGGGTGATTTTAAAAATGACACCAGAGGGAAAATAATAAATCAGTTTCTCTCTTGCTCTCTGCAAAGTGATTTTTTTTTTTATAAACATAAGAACCAGTATTCCAGATTGAAATTAAGGTTTAAAAGAACATACTGTGCCACCGTATGGCCGGAAAGGAAGGGCTGATATATTTCTTTAGCACACAGTGTTTTCCACTATGTAAAACATTAATTACTTTCATCTGTTCACTTCCTTCCAAGTATCTTATCTGATGCTACTCTCCCAAGAAACCAAAATGCAAACATTTTAAACGTGCAGCTAGACAACAAGCCCAGAATAGCACATGACGCTCAATGCATTACCTTATACACACTGGGACTGAAATCAGACCCCATGAAGAGGTACACAATAAAAACTCTCACAACAATAGACTCCTGCCAAAGGCCCTGGATTCATTTCTCTGTTCATTTTTTCCCTCAATAACTTTGAGGGTCTGCGCTGCCAAACGGCGGGGGGAGTTAGGACCTGGTGGACTCACTCCAGTATGGTGCTGCTCTCCTGAAAATTAAAAGCAGACACCCAGTTTTTTTTTCTTCTTCTTCTTCTTTCTCTCTTTTTTGTCTTCTGACAGAGGGAGGGGGCAAGTAGGCGAGGTGGAGGGGGTCTGGAACTGGTTTTGTAGCCACATCTTGTAGGAAATCCTGAACAGAAAATGTTAACGAGAGACACGAAAAACCACCAGAACTGTGTCTGCCCCCTCCTCATACTCATAGTGTGACAGCAGCACATAGAGGCAAGAAGGCTAGCCCCAGTAAACCCTCTCTTCTCTCTCTCTCTCTCTCTCTCTCTCAATATACACACACACACACACATATCCCACACACAAATTGTCTCACATAGAGCATTAGAACATTGCAACTCCCTCTCCAAGGCACACACAACTCCTCCAACTAAATTACAGCCCCACAATGGATTCCAATAAAGCATAGGGGGTTGGGGTTTAGAAAACTGAAACCGTATAAAAATTAAGACGTGTTCTGGGGAAGCCTGACTGCAACACTTAATCTAACCCAGATCACAAAGACTGATTTGTACACTTGTTGCATGCAAGGCTCCAAATTACCAAGTACTCATGATGTCCTTGAACCAAAAAGCAAAAAGTTCAAAAAAACAATAAGGCAATAATGATGAGTTCAAACGGCGGACGATGAAAAAAATATCATGAGAAGATTGCACATTCACAACGCACTTTCCTTTTTGTCCATGTGGTGCTCTTTCTGCCACATGATATGACATGACATAATCATGTCAATCATAATCAATCTCATCTAGCCTGCAATAACAGAAGAGTAAAGAACAATTCAGGTGAGGCCATAACATTCAGGTGTAAGCTGGTGTCTCCAGAATCCTTCATGCTTATTCAGAGCCGGTGGCATCACCTTCCGTCTTCAGCAATAATGGTTTGGAAACTGTAAATGTCACCAACGTTTCTTGTCAACATACCGCAGTAACAGCAACACACAAAGCTTCGGCTTATTGTTTGCCACTGCAAGAGCAAAACACATCCCAGTAAAAAGCAATGAAGCGCTACATTGTAATTAGTGTACAGTGGAAGAATTCTGGGAAGATTTTGCCACATACCCTCCCCCTCAACTACTTTTCAGGTCGGCAAAGCTGTGACTGCATAAAATATCGAGGTGTGCCCCCGGTAAGGCATTATGTAAGGGATAATGTATAACCAATCAGTTATTATTACAAAATCAACCCACCAAGGTGAGCAGGACACCAACAAAAAAATGAAAAAATAAGAAATATAGTCCATCACAGCAACACAAAAAGGTGGGTAGAATTGGAGATACAGCAGAGCTAAAAGAGTTTGTCTACACTAAATAGGTAGCTAGCTAAGCCGCAATCTTTTAGCTAGCTGTCATTTATACATCCTGTAAAATCTGCATTCACATAACCCCATTCCAACAAAGCTATGAAAAACACAACCGTAACTGAGAAATTCATGGATCAACTATATCCCTTTTTTTTTTTAGCTTTTATTTGGACAGCTTAGTCAGTTAGCTCACATAGGCCTTCCTTAGCTTTGTTACTAGAGTTAGTTGCTCTAACTAGGCAGCTTATAAACACTATAAACTCATTTTTTCACCACAGCAGAATCACTTTAGCATTCCGTGGAACTGTTTAAACAGCTAAGAAGCCAACAAGGCTGCTTTCAGTACACTCCTGTGTTAATAGATGTAGCCCTTTATATCAAACATGCATGGCAAGTGGTGCTGATGTGGTCATGTTAGCTTACTTTATGTTTGGAGCCTATATTTTGCCATTTGAGAAAGTAACTTGCTAGCATTTTCTAGCTGAATACACGTAATACAATATTCATACTGTGGAGTCTAGAAAAGTGTGTATTTTTATTTTTTTTTATTTTGTTTTTTTGCCCACAGCAAAAGTATCTGGTGGCATGGGGAGTTAGCACTGGATTCTACAATGCTTTGCTGAGTACTAAGAACAGAATGGAGTTAAAGGCCCTTGGAGAAGTGTCTATAAAAAGAATAACATTAGGGACACATAAATACAACCAAAGAGTCATTGATCTCTGTATTCAAATAGATTGTCTCTGGCATTTAATACACTTGCTCTGATCACATTATGTCAAGACTTACATTATCATATATCTTACATTATCTGCAATAGCCAATGAAACGTGCAGTAAAATGAGACACTGTATATTGGACATCTTTGACGATGTTGATACTGATGTTCCCATAGGACAATTGCTAAAGCTACTATGTAGTTGCTGTGGAATGTAGTCCCAACAGTAATAACAGCAGTCATTTCATTTCTGAAAGTCTATAGGACGAAGTGCATTTTTTTCCAATTCTGTTGAGAACAGTTGCCATGGAGAAAATTTCCACTTTTAGGGCTAATTATAAGTATATATTATTTTTCTGATGGCTTTCCTCATTCACACAGGCTGAAAATTCTGAGTGGGAACGTGAAAACATGGGGCCATGAAAACATGGTGCTGTGTTTGGGAGGTGGTCTGAAAATAAGTACTGGTCAGTCCTGGGCTCTATCACTGCCACCTGAAACCCTTTTGGCAGCTGAGCATGTCCAAGAAAGGAGATAAAAAAGGATATACAGACAGGTCAGACAAGATAGACATGCCAGCAAAGATTGATAAACAATCAGGAATTCCTCACCTCTTGAGCAGTGACAATCCTTCCTCACACTCACACACATTCACACACACACCACATTCATACACATTCATGATGGTGTACTAACAAAGGCACACAAACAAGTTAGACGGAGGAAACATAAAACCCAGATGGTAAAATAGGTGTAAAGAGAAAAGGCAAGCTCAGATCTACAGCCCGAGAAGACCAGGACACTCTGAGGCACATGGGACAGTGTGAGAGTGACAATATAGGAGGTTGTTACGTTTATCCTAGAAAAGTGTATTAGAGGATAGTTGAGGCTCAGTCTCACTGGTCATAAGACAAAGAGAAAGCAAATAGAAATGGTAGAGGTAACAAGCTTCAGAGGCCATATGGGAATTTGGTTAAGCTGGCCAACATACATCCCACACCTTCCAATTCGTGCTCTCTCTCTCTCTCTCTCTCTCGCTCTCTCTCTCTCTCTCATGCCATTCCACTCAGCCCAAGTCTCCTCCAATTCTCTAATGAGAAAAAGCTGGTAAGAAAATCCTGGCCTGATTCCTACATAAACTTACAGACATCTCACGGAAAAGCCCAGAGAGAAAGCGAGAAGAAAAAAGTAGGAAGGAGTGAAACAGAGAGGTGGGAGATCAAACAAAGTAAAGAAAGACCCGAAAATTAACAAAACCGGATGAGCACGTTACTTCCATCATAATATGGACTTTTCCATGATGATACATACAGTATTTGTTTTTTAATGCTGCTTTCTAAACAGTAGTGATTATAGGCTAGTGGCAAGATCTAATTTATCATATGGAGCGGCTATCACAAGTAAACTGAATGGATGTATTGATTTTGAACAGATGCACTGCACCGTTTTAACACATACACACACACACACACACATACCATTTTGAACACTTCTACACCAGTTGTCAATCCTCTTTTTTTTAATGTAATGAATAAAAATGACAGGGCATGCTGTTATAGGAAAATAATGTTGTTGTTTTTTTTTACTTAGTTGTTTTATTCCTCTAATACCACAGTAATTTGCCAACTATTACATTCTTTGTATTTATTAATGAACGACATGCGACACTTTTAATCCATTTATAGTTGCATTTAATGTTGTGGAAAGTCCACAAAACAAGTTAGTTTCCGTTTTACTTATAACAGCTATAAACAGTCGTTCTCTTACCAGCCTCTCTTTTTTTAATCTCTCTCTCTCTTGAAGTTCAGATGAAAAAATGCAGCTTGTCATGTTACTGACAAACCACAAAGTGCAAAGTCATCTGCCCTGCAGACTTTCCCACAGCGTAAAATACTCAAAACGTTGATGTGGAGTCTCCTTCCGTAAATGTGACACAAACATTCTCCAGAGCAAACAGAAAGCTTAACCATAGTAACCGTTATACATCAGAACTTTCGAAACATGCGTTTACTGGTAGATTTGAATTCAACTTAAGACATATTAACTTAATTGTTACTACAGAAACCGTAACAAGCGCATTAATATAAGCCTGTTGTTTGCCTTGCAGCCTGTCACAACAGAAGGTGAATAAACACCTTCTGACCAATCAGAATTAAGAAATCTACCTGATTTATCAATAAGGAAACCAGAGAAGACAACACATCCAGACACACACACACACACACAGACACACACACAGACAGGTTTACTTTCAATCACGGCACTAAAAGAGACACAAAAAATATGAAATTATTCACAAATTTAGGGAAAAAAAAAGAAATGCATATCTTATATTTGAAACTCTTGTGACAATTGGCATGTGCTATACACTCACCGGCCATTTTAATAGGAACATCTGTCCAAATATACAATCAGCCAATCATGTGGCAGCAGTGCATTGCATAAAATAATGCAGATACAGGTCAAGAGCTTCAGTTAATGTCCACATCAAACATCAGAATGGGAAAGAACAAGATATGAACAGGAATCTGAGGCTACAGTAGGCACAGGCTCACCGAACCTGCGCAGTTGAAGATATCAAAAAGACCAGGCGATGTTTTTCCAATCATCAACTGTTTCTGCCTGCAGAACTGCCACTCACTGGATGTTTTTATTTGTTGCCGTTTTGTTTTGTTTTTTTTTTCGCACTATTCTATCTGTCACCCACAAACATACCATGCTCAAAGATCACAATTTCTCCATTCTCATGTTTGATGTGAACATTAACTAAAGCGTTTACCCTGTATATGCATGATTATATGCTTTGCACTGCTGCCACAGTTTGTCTGTTTGAATATTTGCATGAATGTTCCTAATAAAGTGGCCAGTCAGTCTATATGCAGACAAAAGCACGCACAAACACTCATTCCTAAACTCATTCCTTTTCAAATGAAAAGGTTGAGGGCACTTATTATACATCAAAAAATACACACATACAAAGAGAACTGCTCGCAGAAATAAAAAGAAAAAATGCAGATGTGACTAAAATGCAAAATTCATGCTGAAATGCACTCTGGTGTTTTCTCCAAAA
The DNA here is from genome assembly GCA_022985145.1 of Pangasius djambal. Lineage (NCBI taxonomy): Eukaryota > Metazoa > Chordata > Actinopteri > Siluriformes > Pangasiidae > Pangasius > Pangasius djambal. The sequence goes on along the minus strand of CM040986.1, from coordinate 11,440,415 downwards.
AGATTTCATATAGCACCATGCTTCAGAGAGAAGCTTGTCTGCAGAGAATTTAGTAAGACATGAAACAGAGCAGTAATTTAAAGTACAGATTAGCTGATGTGTAATTATATCTACCCTCCCTCTTCAAACTGCTGCCTTATAGATGACTGGCTTTGACAGGGCCTCGTAATGAGCCTCTGTACATTAATTCAAGGCCTTGGCATATATGATATCCTGTCTGAAATGTGTTATAGGGAAAAAAGGAAAAGAAAAAAAGAAATGATAGAATTATGAAATATTAAACAGAAAGTAATGGCAATTTTTCTGCATGGCAAGGATGGTTTCAAAAACCTTTTAGACTTTTTAGACTAAAGGTGGAATTGGCTGCTTGATTGTGATTAATTGACAATAATTAAGGCCATGAATGCTCCAGGAGTCAAAATCGTCTCTCATAAATCAACAATATGATAGCATTGGCAATGAGGTACCAATTAGACCAGGAGTAACAATGCATAAGAAGTAGAAAGCTGCCAAGCTGAATGTGCTGGTGATATTATGAGAGCGCAGAGACAGTAGCAGGAGGTGCCAACAGCTGAAGCACTTTCAAAAAGAATGAAAATCTAGCACTCATGATGGGAATGTTTCCTAATGAACAGAGCTCTTTACAAGCTCGATTCCACATCCTGAAAAATCTACCAGCTCTAAATCATGTCCCTGGCACAAAAAAAGCATTTGCTCGAATTGTGCGACCAGACAAGAACTTTTAATGAGCGTAGAAGAAAAGCAATAGGCATTTCCTGAGATTTAGTACAGTTCTGCTAGGCTCTGTTAAATGCAAATGAATAAACACAGAGGAAAGAAAAAGAGCTTCTCTGTGTTTGTCAGATTGAGAGGCAATGGTATTCAACATTTTCAAACACTAAATGTGGAGAAGTACAACAACTTGATGGCATCAGGAAGATGCCCTGCTGTCAGCACCAAACACACACAGGAGAACACACATGCATACGCGAGTCAGGCTTAGGAAGCTTCCAGAATGTTCTGTCAAAGCAAATAAGAAATCATTTAAGCTCAGCAGCTTTATGGCTGTATCGTATATAGCTTAATTCCATGATCTGATCACTCATTATATGTTGGTTTCTGCAGCTATGAGTGGGAATGACTATGTATAACTGCTTATGCATATATAAGAATAACTCTTTACTGTGATCTCCTTAAGTAATAAGGAAGAATTTCCAGTAAAAATAAGAACAGCCATAAAGCACCTCATACTTCTAAAAAATGTGTTCTAATACTCCTTGTGAAGTTTGGATATGGTAAATGCTGCAGACTCGTAAGCCAGCAGGCCAGACATTTTCTGCCGGTTAAGTAAGTGTTCACTTCATGTTCTATTTTACAGACAGATTAGATAAGCCAACAACTATTTATTCCTTGCGATAGAAGCAAAACAAAAAATATTGACAGAAAGAAAGAAAAAATAATTTGAAGGTATTTTCCAAACTTTTCAAAAATCCTTTGTACTGTAGTAGTTTTAGCCTGAATAAAACTGGCGGCGGTCCTATGAGAACTGCTCTTTCACTAGCCAGGCACTAACCAGAATAATAGGCGACACCTAAAGGAATCCTCTGCGTCTGTCCCACACTCGGTTCCCAGTCATCTGTAGAACCATTAGTGAAGATTTTCCAGACATCAAACTGCAAATCATTCACTAAGTACTCGATCTCTCTCACACAGTAGCGCCAAGTGCTAGGCGGAACCAGAATACATCAGACTGTCAGACAACCGCTAGCGCTATAACATGCCATAAGGAACTGAGCTATAGGAGTGAATAAATGAAGCGTGGACACAAACACAATGAATCACAAGGCTGGGGTTATCATGAATGCATGCAACAATGATGAAGGATTACTTGGATTATATGATGTTGAAATGCATAAATCCTTTTTCAGGTTTCTAAAAACATTACAAACAGCATTTGAACCCTGGGAATCATCAAGAATATAAGGCAGCGAGAACGAGGTTCCCTCTTCTCCAGAGAGTCCAGAGAATTTTTACATGGTTCCTATGATCTGAGTGTCTAATCAATCACAGCTACATTATAAAAGCATTTTAAAACAGTGACCTTTATGTAATAGCCATAGGGATTAAACAGCAGTTTTACACGGTACATGTCAATAACAGCTTTCAGTAATGAGCCTTCGGGACTTACGCCACAATCAAGCCAACACATTGATGTCAAGTATCAAAATGTCCATGTAAACTAATGATTAATGTGAACACAGAATGCAGCAGTATTGAAGATATATCTGGAGTTACAGGGAAGGGGCACTCATCGCCCACAGCATTCTACATGGTATATCTACAATAATACTTACTGCTTTGTTATTTTTTTTCAGTCAGTGCTGGTCAATGCCAACAATGACTGCCTGTGTGAAATCTAATCTTTGACAATCCAGTATGACCCCCAGTGCTGAATTAAACTCTACAGTGTTGAATTAAACCTTAATGTTCATTTGAATACACCTATAGATGTTAATTCAATGCTGGAGATGTTGCTCTGTTGGGATACACAACACATTCACAGTCTTTTTCTGTCAAACACCATTTCAAACGAGCAAACAGACTGCCTGTGTATCTGTGTAGGAGGATGAATCTGGGACAATGAATTTCCTATAGCTCAGTTAATGAGGTCCCTTTTGGGTCCTTTCATACACAGACAAATATATGGGACCTCATAAGCAAGGGAGATGCAGGACAAATAGTGGCCTTTTAATGATATGGATATGTGCAAACAGGCCCTTTTACTGGTGAGGAATCCCAGACGTCCAATACCTCTGTAATAGCTCAGGCCAAAAGAACCACACGTTTTCCCTAAAGCCAGTGGCAGCCTTTGACAGTCATTTTGCATGGATGTAGGCTTCTGTGGTGAAGGAGAGAGCGTGAGGACGACTGAGAAACAAGCAAAGAGTAAGACAAGTGTGTTTGATTGGGCAGCCGTTCAGAGCCCGCAAGAGCGATCATATTTCCCTGCGAAGAAAAACAAAGCATCTGCACCCAGACATCACAATCAGGTCCAGCCCGCTTGCCTGTCCAAAAAAGCATTCTTTCCTTCGGAGAAACTGCTGTGAGTCCATCTCAAACCAAACAGAGCACCTACACTAAGAAGCATCCCCCACTGCCTGCATGCCCCCTGACTCTCATATGTGAACCACAAAGATTTCTGCGTCAGCAGCAGCCTCACAAAGTATACCATCTTTTCTGCCACCAGTAGGCAACTTTTTAAATGAGCAAATGGAGACTCTGAACACTGAAAGGGCAATTACTTAAAGATGTATCTCAATAAAAACAGAATTACCTTCTACGCTGAACCTTCTCAAATCAAGAGCTTTGCAAAAAAAAGTTGGACTATTGTCTCATCATCTGTTGTTTTTAATATATACCTACTGCAGATAATGCTGAATTCAGTCTGACTGGTGTATTATGTAAATAATGTAACAGGCAATGTTCCTCATTTTCCTGTACTGAATAGAAGCCGTGGTGCCAGACAGCAGGTGTCTCATTGAAAGGCCTCTATGGAAACCTGTGAGACAGTCACACTACAGCAAAGCAGCTGTGATTCAGACGCAGCCTGACTAATGCTCTCAACCAAGCAGGTACAGTACGGATACTGAAAGGTGGTGGCTGGGTGCGTGACCTAGATGATTCTACAGATACACAGGGGACAGAGACTATTGGGACTGGAGTGGAGACCCACCAATGGAAGTAAACTCTTACAGCATTCAGAGATCAGGCATAAGTAGCCAATTTTGCAGGGGGAAAAAAAATGGCACGGATTCAAAGTGTCCACTGTAATCCCTTGTTCAAGGCAATGAAAACACCCAGTCAGCAACAGAGCTCATCAGTATGACACTGACAAATGAGGAGATTTCATGAACAGTCACAGACAGACAGCGAGTTTGCTGGCTAATGAGGTACAATGACCTCCCTCGGCTTGTCTGTCAGACTTACGCTTGAATGCCGCATTATCCAAGCCGTCACAAACTACTGTGATCATATTTGTGCCAGACAAAACTCATAAAATCTGATATCTCATCTCTATCTTTACGCCTTGCAGAGACAGACATGCCTGAAGCTTAAAAAGGAAAACTCATTATAAGCAATCACTAAAGCCGTAAATGACCAATATCCATTCATATAAGTAGTCTATAGTATTAGTGATCTAATATGATTAAATTAAACAGCATAGCAGAATTCAAAATATGCAAATGCATCTCATTTAAATGAGAGCACAAAAAAAAACAGAACTTCATTTCCATAATGTTTTTGCTTTTAGGCCAGTTGGGACAATTTTCACACTTAAATTCTCAACAAAATGAGTCACATCTGTTAGACTCCAGTCATGCACCATACCTGCACAGGTGTGTGTACAGTCTGGCACACACTCTCCCTCCCAGCCATGTGAGGCAAACAGACTCATGCTTTGAGAATGAAAGGATATGGATTGCAGACCATTTTCAGACACCAACTCCTAGGACGTGTGGTTTGCTTCAGGTAGAAGAAGACAACAGGTGCCAGTGAGGGATAGGGCAAAGCCTCTCCACCTTCTTCAGCCGAAGCCGCTTCCTCGGCCACTGCGCCTCCTGCGCTCTCCCTCCTCTCTGCTCCATCATGAGCTTCATCATCAGCTCCTCGCTCTCCTCCACCAGACAGATCATTCAGTCGGATGAAGGTCCTGGGAAGAGAGGATGTAGCATCTCCCTCCCTCACTGTTTGTTCCTCAGAAATATTTCCTCCATCCTCAGCCATCATTCACCTCCTTGAAAGATGGTGGTGTGAATTAAAAAAATAAATAAACATAAATAATTAGGCATAACTAATTGTCTTGTCAGATTGGTGCATAGCATTATGCAACTTGTGTAAAAGTCTTTCCTTGGGGGAAAAAAAACTGGACAATAGCTGAACTTTTTTAACTAAATGGGAAACATTATTTTTTTGTTGTCCTGTCTTAATATGTGAAGTGTTTTCCTGTTAATATAATCTGTAACTACAACATTTCTATGACTTGCAGGCATTAGTGGGAGTATTCTTTAAGCCTATATGTAACCTGTTATTATAACAGGAGGGTTTTCAGTGCGAGAAGCAGACAATTCAGTCATTATTTTATAATAACCGCTGCCAGTAAGTTAATGAAACCTCACTGAGAAAAACGCTGTTAAACAAAGACATTTGTGTACGACTTGTGTACTCAATGCAAGTCGACAGTTGGTCGATTAAAAAGTGCAGCAATAAGGAATCGTTAAAAAACAAATCCAACAATGTTACACTGAAGCAAACCTGATGTTAACACTGGGTATTTTTATACATACATATATACCAGTCATCATATATATATATATATATATATATATATATATATATATATATATATATATATATGTATATATATACCAATGAGCATATACACCAGTGATCATATATTCATATATACTCCAGTGCTCATATATACCAGTGACCATACTAATGATGAATGAACAAGACGGGCACCTCGCGCCTCACACATAGCCGGGTGTCAAATGGCGCAATGTTTTCTTACCTGTAAGCTAATTGCTCCTGGTATTAACCCCAGACGAAACTCACTCATCGCATGATCGTTTCCGATGACAGAAAAAAGTAGCCCGAAGACAGAAAGCTGGCGAAAAGTCAGGCTCGCGCGCGGAGCTTCCAGGTGATGCTTGGAGCGCAGGCGCGTTTCCGGGCGTCGCGCGAGAGCCACATGCCCTCTAAAGTGCGCAGAGCTCAGCGATGCCTCAACGCGAGAAGCTTCTCTTCGGCACAACGCTGAGAAGCCGACAAAAAAGACAGCAACTCCTCGGAAAATAGTGAGAAAACGGTGAGGAAAGCAGCTGTCCGAAAACTGTTGGTTCGTCCAGTGCGAGCTCCACTGTTTCTCCGCCGAGCGCGCGCGCTTTCATGGAACATCAGGTAAAACAGTCACTAAGTTTTTAATTTCTACTTATTTTTTTTATTTATTTGTTCTCCTGAAACATCGATGTCCTACAATCCAAAGTGTCCACTATGTTTGCAGATACATGCATCTTTATGTGCGGATATCAATTTTAGGAGGAAAGTGCGGCGACGCAAAGAGGGAAAAACTGCTTGTTTTCTAGACAAAATCGTTGTCCATTATTGCGAAAATACGCACCAAACAAAATCACCCCGTTCCCTCCGAGTCGGCAACAGCGGTCTAGAGCTCGAAAGCGCCCATCCAAACGCATTCACAGCTGGATTTGGGTTCAGTTTTCAGTCCCCGCCCTTTCAGTAGCGCATCAACCAAGCAAAAGCAGCCAAAAGTCAGCGTGCGCTTTAATAGGCTGCAGTAAGTGTCAATCAAAATTCGACTCGCAGAGGGAAGGAGACACATCTGGAATTGTATTGTTTACCGTTAGCCAATAAAAAGCGGGGAATTCTAATTGGACTAGGACACACTTTTATGATTGGACAACGCTTATTACATGCAAGGGAGTCTCTGCAGATACACAAAGGGAAATTAAATAGGTGTGACTGGAAGAGTTAAATATTGTGCCTTTAATTTCTGGGGTGAGAGGCTCAGTTAAACGCTGTGAGAATTTCACATATGCTGTAAGCGGTATATAATGTAATGTCCTACCAGAGAACAAACAAACAAACAAAACCTCAATAGTAAGAACTCACTGCTTGGAATGTTATTGATACAGTCAAACAGTCTACTGTCTTTGGGCATCTGGTGAAAATATGTCGTGACAGCACACACACACCATAATAACACAAGGGGAAAGAGAGGTAATCCCAACAAACAAGTCTGATGGAGATGGAATAAACAGTATATTCCAAACATACCAAAACATACCCTGAAACCTGAATGAACAGAAACAGTTTTATGATTCACTTCACACCAGCACTGAAACTTTCAAGTTGATGGAGCATGACACTGTACTTCCCAGTCGAGCAGGACCACCACACTGAGGTTTTACCACACTGCCACCTATGGTGAAAAACATATATGCAAGTATAATAGGGAAAGAAAGGATTGAAAGAAGAATCATATTGATTGAAGAAAGAGAAAGAGGTGAGCTGTGGTTGGGAAGTTTGTCTTTTGTTACAGAATAAAACATCACAGTGCTTCAGACTGCAGAAGCAAAGCTAGCAAAACAGTGTGAAATATAGCCTGTGGAAATTATTTCCCTTGACTGAATTGAAAAGGGCTTTGGAAGAAAAAAAAATTAATGTTCATTATAATTATCTACTATTTAATATGCCTTCAAAGACACATTCTAGTTTGGCTCTTAATCTCCTATAGTACGTTCAACAAAAAGACAGGGATTTATTCATTATAAATTGTGCTTCGAACGGAGGGGAACTATAATAAAGACGACTATCCATTTAAATATTCTGGCGTTTCTTTGCCAGTGGTTGCTCAACATGTTCAAGCACTTTGTCTGTAGATAGAAAGTGACACTTTTATGATTAATACAGATATTTAATACGAATGACAGTTTGAATGGCAGTGACTGTTTGAATTATGCTGGTATTCTTCTTATTATCAAATGACTAAGTCAATATGCATTTACCGTGGCCAGTGTTACATGCTGAGTCAGGATCAACATAAATACAGCCATATAAACATACTCATGCCATCTGTATTGGACAGCTGATGGTGTTTCCCATCTGCATGATTTGTTCTAAGATGAGCTATGTAGTAGTCAGCCAGTACATTAAATCAATTCTGGCACAAAACAAATGTCTGACAATCTGTAGCAATCTATGTTTCAGATCTGTAAGTCCTGTGTTTATGCCTGGCTCTTTTTGATATTTAATGAGTGGGCAGTACTCTTGCCTGCTGTAAGGTTAAACTGTTTTTTTCTTGCTTTTTAGTAAAGCAACCAATTCCTAGATTCTCCTATAACCAGTAGATTTCAACATATAGCTATCCAATTGGTGGAGTTGAATTTTTCGGTGTTATATCTTTGGATTCTTCTGATTCTGGGATCTTCTGATTACCGTGACGTGCTACAGGGAACTGCAGCGGTAGACTCATTCTCTGAAAAGAGCAGATAAGAGCATGGCCCAGGGGCAATATCTTTAGGTCACCTGGTGTTGGATTTAGTCATGAAACTGTATTGGATACACTTACTCCAATGTAACACAGTAGCAAATAAGATTTACTTTAGCTGTTAGATAATGAGGAACATAATCTAACTTTTAGACATAAAACTTTTTATTCATTCCTACTGTAATGCTTTTTTTTTTTGCATGGTTTTTTTTGCATATTTTTGTACAGTCTTAAAAATAAAAGTCCCAGAAAAGGTTCTTTAGAGTAATTTAGAGTTTTGCTGGTTCCCTAAATAAATATTTTAGGTTCCTTTCGGTTTATAAGTGTTTATTGTTGCCACAATTTTTTAAAATATAATATTTTTCAATATAATTTTCCCTTACAGATTGTATGTAGAACCATACAACAGTGCATTTCCTTTTCAGAAAAGTGTTCCAAGCAGAACCCATTTAGTAAGCTAGAACAGTAAAATATCCCATGAACCCATGAGGAACCCTTTTTATAAGACTGTACTTTACTAGATTTACTCTAACGAAAGTATGTCTACAATTTCTTTCTTTATTTTTTTTTTTTTCAGCACTCTTACCACAACTGTATTTGTTTGGTGCTTCACCTTGGAGGCGGGATGCCCTCAGTGTTGTCTGATTTCCTCTGTTAATTAGGATGATATGTTTGAGAACAAACAGTCTGGCAGAGTTTTGTTTGTGGCACAGAAACGAAGAAACAGAGCAGAGGCACCTCAAAGCACCATCTTTCATCTTTCTTTGTGAGTTTCCTCAAGATCCCTTTAGTCAATGCTCTGTGAATCCACTCCTCTGTGGAATATGGCAGGCTATTCCTCCTTTCAGGGGTAGAAAACATCACAGACCCAGCCTCAGAAGTCAGAAATTCAATGTGCAAACAACCTTTAACAGTAACATCTATTTATTTAATATATGCAGTTACTTTGAATTTCCAATATGCTTCACATTTTAGATGCTCCAGACGGTCATATTATCCTGACAGAGACAGCTTCATATCAGAGTCTACACTCTTAGAAAAAAAAAAAGGGGGGTAAATGTAGAATGCTTAAGGGCTCTTTGTTTTGCCTCTTTGGGGAACTCTTAAAGGTTCTGCATAGGAAAACAGTGTTTCAAGGGTTCCATATTTGGTCAGCTAAGAATCCTTAACTAATCCTTAACTAGAAGAGCCCTTGAGGATCCTTTTTTTTTTTTTTTTTTTCCCTAAAAGCCTACGGGAGAGTCAAAGGTTATCCTGCTTGTTGGCTTTCTAGCCACAGTTGCTTTTAAACAACAATAACATAATAGCCTATAAATATATAAATATAGATTTTAAAAATGTACAGCAGAGAAGATTAGCCTTTTAAGAAAAATGGCAGTTACATCACACATTGTTCATTAATTTCTCTTTACTTCAGGGTCATTCAATTATGCAAGATGCTTTGAATAATAGACTTCAGTGGACGTTTCGGGGGCGGTATGGTGACATATCAGAGAGTGTTAGTGCCTTATAGCTCCAGCGTTCATTCCTGTGTTCAGAGTACTGTCTGTGCAGAGTTTTCTAATGATGTCCTTATTGGCGCGTGTATAGGTTCAAACTGGGTACTCCAGTTTTCTGAGGCACTGTTCAATACCCGGTGATGGACTGGTGTCCCATCCAGAGTGTATTCCTGAATTGGTCTAGGTGTTCCTGCAATAGGCTCAGGATCCACCATGTCTCTGAACAGGATAAAGCAGTTAAGATATGAATATGAGTGAGTTTATTGATTATGTAGTTATTGTAATCCTGGCCTTACTATAGGACATAATCCTGCCTATAACTTTGATGTACCCCTAAACAATTTCCAAACAACAGGAATACCACCGCAATAAAAATGACAAGCAAGTAGGGTTTATGAAGCATCAACTGTGTGTCCACGTATGCAGCCACTTCTCATAATGGAAGTATGAACAATTAGAGCCAGGGAATACTGCGAAGTAGCATAATAAACACAAGGCTCAAGGATTTACTGAGATATTTTAGGCAAAATGATGGCTGGACAGCTTTTGCTGTTTCCATTCCTAAAGTTCCAAAAAGAGTGTTGGGGTTTTTTTTCTTCATTGCAGCTTATTGACAAAGTATAACCCTTCCAGCTCAAATATCCCGAAGCAAGCAGTCTATCAGAAAAAGCCATCTTCAGGAAGCGAAAAGGAAAAGACTTCCTGTCTCACAGGGACATAGGCTCACCTTAACTGTATGAGATTTTTTTTTTTTTTTACAGTATTTTCAGAGTCACATTAAGCCACCCTGCCATCTGGCCATTAAACAGATCACCTTGAACAAACGACAGGAATGATCAAACCATCAGGGTCTTGGAGACATGGCCAGGGAAGACAGCAGGGTGGCTGCAGGGAAATGACTACTGAGTAACAAGAGAGGTGGGTATTTACTTTATACCATTAAATGACAGCTCATTCTAGCATTCTAGCTAGCTCTTTTCATTTTTCACACACATTATTGTGTATAATAAAAAAAAGCCCTGCACAGTATCAATGGGTATTGCCTGGTAAAAGATTAGCATTGCATCTTTTGAAGATAACTTCAACAATATATCATTGTTATGGCAGTTTAATGTATTGAAGTTATTCATTAAAATAATTATATAACTATTTTTATGCTTTAAACAGTCTTTTTCACTATTATCAGCAAATATATCAGTGAGTCTAAACCCTTTGGGTACTGCAACCCATTTTTACTCGACTGTGGCCAGACATTAGCAGCAACTGAACAGTCGGCGCTTTCTCCAAATGCAATTAATTCAGAAGAAAAAAAAAATCATGACCCATCTTCGCAATTTGAAATTATCTGCTTGCTTTTTTTTTTTTTTTTTTTTTTGGTCTTTGTAACATGGAACCTCCTACCCAAACTACTCCTTACACCATACTTTAATATATCATGTACTGGAATAACAAAAGTGGATAGGAAATAGCATTTACTGGGTCGTGGATTGTGTTATTGTGTGGGTCTTTTTTTTTTCTGGGTTGTTTATATTTTGAGATGGAAATTAGTTTTGTCCATATATAATATAATAACAGACATTTAAAGCATTGTTTAATTTTCACACATGAAAACTGGTATATGCTATGGAAATGCTTGGTTTCAGTTCTACTTGGGCTGCTTTAATATTAGATATTTTGAAAGGAACATAAAAGAATAAGAAAAGAGGCTAAAAACAATCACTACAAGGAAAAGAACACTGAAATAAAAAAATAAAAAAAAAGAAACAAAGATTTTTGTCCGAGGGTGGCTTTGTAATTTCCTTATAGCATGTCTTTTAATAAAGTATGCTTTATTTATTACTATACTAGACTGATAACGTTATTAATAATCTCCTATTACCATTATTAATTTATATATATATTTTAATGTTCTCTCATTATCAGATTAACGCAAAGGAGGCTCCTGATTAATATTATTTATAGCTGTCTTTGGTCTCTCTATTCTTCATCTCGCTGTCTCTGCAAAGGGATACCAAAGAAAGAAAAGAAATACAAATTAAGTTTTAAAATTGAGGGTTTTTTGCCTGCAAAAGTACAAAATGTATGGATTTATTTTATGGTGCTTTTTTTTTTTTTTTTTTTTAAAATTTTTTTTTTTTTTTTTTTTTTTTTTTTTTTTTTTTTTTTTTTTACAATTTTCATTCTTTCTTTCTTTCTTTCTTTCACTTATTGATTTTGAGCAAGCACTTTCTCATGGTCAGGGTTGCGGTGGATTCAGCACCTATCCCGGGAGCACTGAGCATGAGATGGGGCTACACCCTGATGTCCATCATGGGGCACACACACTCGCACAATCATTCATACCTGGGGTCAATTTTGCATAGCTAATTCACCTACAAGCATGTTTTTGGGAGATGGAAGGAAACCGGAGAATCCAGCAGAAACCCATGAAGACATGATGAGGACATGATCAGAAACTCCACACAGTCAGTTCAGAAACTTTTTCCTGTCAAATTATTTTGCCTTCCTTTGTCAGAAAATCACATCTGTCTCATGCTTCGCTGCTAATATAATGTCACATCTGTCTTCTGCAACTTGCAACTCAAACCCAGTGCACAGAGCTCTGAACATGTGTAGAGACTGTGATAAGCAATGGGCTATTCTGACCTTTGACCCTTTGAATCTGCCTCCCTCCTAACTCAGTGAGAAGGACATGGCTCTAATGGGACTCAGCTGTGGATTTCCAAATGAGAGGAGAGAGGCCAACCCTGCTCCCTTCATGAGCCTCACCTGCATTGACAAGCCTCTGGCAAAAAATAGATCTGGCCGTAGCTTTCGTTATGAGAGTCAGAGTCGGGGTGACCATTCATCTGTACCCATGGAGCTTTTCTACCTGTGTTCCTCCCTAGACTGTGTTGTTGGTCCCACCTGTATCAGCCAGGGATCATGCACATCCTAAAGAGACTTACGAGCCCACACCATTTTCAGTTCTGCTGAATAGATATTTCGTTCTTTACATAAACATTACATGACATTCAGACTGTGCTATGAACAGGAGTGTCTCTGGTGATTTATGGGTAGGGGTGCTGTGTCTTTACTAGGAAGGTCTGGATTTTCTTTTGTCATGTCTTTTCATCATGAATGTTTGGAGTAAACTTGATTTTTTTTTTTTTTTAAATGTCTATTTGTCACATAGTAGATCTATCCCTTCATAGTTTATAGGTGAATGCTCTCTTTTACATAAGGTCCTAAATGTGTTTTTCAAATAAACTGATTCTAAATTGGGACAATCTCAGTTGGTACATTTACAGTTTGATTTAAAGTTTGATTTTGCATTGTAGTGTAGTTGTGCTTACATGTTTAATAACCTAGGCAACAGAATTTAAAGGTCATGGTGTCAGCACAAATATTAGCTTTTCTCAGTTAAATTTGATTTATTCTCACAAAATGATATATGATGTGTAAACATCTAAAACTAAAACTGGAGATAATGTTATGTTATGTGTGTGTGTGTGTGTGTGTGTGTGTGTGTGTGTGGTCTGTCTTGTAGTACATACAAAAAGTATGTTGCATTATACATTAGAATGTTGATGGGCAACTTTTGAAGCATAAAAAAACAGGGGAAAGTTCCCTACTCCTGGAGGGAAAGGTTTTTTGGTCAGGAAATTCACTCCTACACAGACTGACAGCATAGCACTTTACACTGAACTGAACAGAGTGTCTGATGTCTTTTGTACAGTCTGCTGACCATAAGCTTCAAATTCCTATCACTTCAATGCTTTTTGGATTTCTGTGTATGTGCACATACATACACTAGGTTTCTGACAGGAAAACAAGCTTATGACACCGTGACATGACTTGCTTTTCAAAGCAAGATATAGTCACAAATGAAAAACACTCACAGCATCATATTTAGCAGAAGTTAGTAGAGTTTTGGTTAAAATAGTTCGAGGTGAATAAATGTTGGTCATCTGCAATGTCAGTTAAATGGTTTCTTCCAGTGAAAGGAGGCGAAGCTTGGCCTACTTCCCTATGACAAACTAAAAATAATTTGGTTTATGCCTTGTGTTAGTAATAGCCCTATGTCATCAAATTCAGTATTCATTTTAACTGAAAACTTAAACAACTCCTACTTGCTTTCTTCTTGATCACTAATATCTATCAGACCTGCACCTTCAGCCGTCTTAGTCTCCTAATCTCCTAATGTGGTGATACAGACTCGGTCAGACACAGAGTCAGATACTGAGTCAGATACAGAGTCAGTCATATACAGAGTCACATACAGACTCAGTCAGATTCAGAGTCATATACTGAGTCAGATACAGAGTCAGATACAGTGTTAGAGTCAGTAAAGCCATGACACAGACTCAGTCAGATTCAGAGTCATATACTGAGTCAGATACAGAGTCAGATACAGTGTTAGAGTCAGTAAAGCCATGACACAGACTCAGTCAGATTCAGAGTCATATACTGAGTCAGATACAGAGTCAGATACAGTGTTAGAGTCAGTAAAGCCATGACACAGACTCAGTCAGATTCAGAGTCATATACTGAGCCAGATACAGAGTCAGATACAGTGTTAGAGTCAGTAAAGCGATGACACCGACTCAGTCAGATACAAAATCGGATACAGTCGGATACAGAGTCAGTAAAGTGATGACACAGACTAAGTAAGATATGGAGACAGATACAGTCAGAGTCAGCATAGTGATGAGACAGACTCAGTCAGATACAGAGTCAGACTCAGATACAGAGTCAGAGACAGTATAGTGATGATACAGACGCAATTGGACACAGAGTCAGAGTCAGTAAAGAACAATTTTCAGTAGATTTAGTTTTTCTCATACACACATCATCCACTTTAACAGGAACACCTGTACACCTGCTCAGTTATGCAGATATTCAATCAGCCAGTCATGTGGCAGCAGCACAATGCATAAAATCATGCAGGTACAGGTCAAGAGCGTTAGTTAATGTTCACATCAAACATCAGAATGGGGCAAAAAGTGTGATCTCTGTGACTTTAACCGTGGCATGGTTGGTGCTAGATGGACTGGTTTGAGTATTTCAGAAACTGATGATCTCCTGAGATTTTCACACACAATAATTTCTAGAGTTTACACGGAATGGTCCAAAAAACACTGAGTAAGTGACAATTCTGTGGGTGGAAACGCCTTATTGATGAGAGGTTGGAGGAAAATGGCCAGATTGCTTCAAGCTGCCAGGAAGGATATAGTAACTTAAATGATTTCTCTTTTCAACCGTGGTGAGCAAAAAAAAAAAAAAACATCTCAGCTTGCACAAAACATCGAACCTTGCATTGTATGGGCTACAGCAGAAGACCACATTGGGTTCCACTCCTGACAGCCAAGATCAAGAATCTGAGGCTATCATGGGCACAGATTTATCAAAATTGTACAGTTGAAGATTAGAAAAAAAATCACCTGGTCTTTTTCCAGTCTTCAGCTGTCCAGTTTGGGTGAGTCTGTGACCATTATAGCCTCATATTCTTGTTCGTGGTCTTCTGCTGTTGTAGCCCATCCACCTCAAGGTTTGATGTGTTGTGCATTCTGAGATGCTTTTCTGCTCACCACAGTTGTAAAGAGTGCTTATTTGAGCTACTTAATACTTCCTGTCAGCTCAGACCAGTTTGCTAATTCTCCTCTGATCTCTCTCATCAAGGAGGTGCATACAGGATTTTTTTTTTTGTTTTGTTTTTCACACCATTCTAGAGACTGTTGTGTGTGAAAATCATAGGAGATCAGTAGTTTCTGAAATACTCAAACCAGTCCATCTGGTATCAACATCCATGCCACAGTTGAAGTCACAGAGATCACACTTTTTCACCATTCTGTTTGATGTGAACATTAACTGAAGCTCTTGGCCTGTATCTGTATGATTGTATGCATTGCGCTGCTGCCACATGACTGGCTGATTGGATAACTGGACTGCATAAATGAGCAGATGTACAGGTGTTCCTATTAAAGTGTATGGTGAACATATTTGCATGTATGGAAATTGTACATTAATACATATTTATTCTAGCACCAACAGAAGAAGCAAGAAAGTCATTGTACAGTATAGCCTGATCTTCTATATATATGGTATAAAAAACTGACTTTGGACACTGTTTTCTTCCCTGTTATATTATGTACAGTCAATAATAACTGCCTTCAGTCATTATTGTTCACTTGCTGACTGATGTTACATAACAGTCTCACTATACATTAAATATTCAGGACTCAAACGTCGATTTAGTCCCATTTCAATTTTTCATGCCGATTTTTTGACTAGGTTACAGACCATACTCTGTGGTGGAAGAGAATGTGTGTTTCAGCCCTTCATTCTTTCTCGCTTGCCTGTTCTTTTCGAGCTGCCGTGCCCATCTGTTCTCATTCTGCTGGACTACAGGCCAACCGCGGTCACTAGGCTTGCGTGACTGTGTGGTTCTATGCGTGGGCCTGCCTTTATGTAAATTGTTGTATGATTTATCAAAGTGCGCTGATTGAAATCACCATGCAGGAATGTAAATTGGAAGCAGTTCAGAGAACCGGGACCAGGCTGAGCAGATGTTATAGGTGCTGCATATAATCTGCATTATACACACACACATACACCTGCTCTGTCACCTCATCTGCCAGCTTCTTCTCTCTGTCACAGTAGTGAAGTTATGCAGTGAGATTAAGGCCATAAAATATATTATTTTTATGTTTGTTGTGCCTCTGTGTGTGTGTGTGTGTGTGTGTGTGTGTGTATGTGTGCGGTCTGTCTTGTAGTGCATGATGTTACATACTTACAGTGGCCTTGTGGTAAACATGCAGAGTATCAAAGCAAATATAGAACATTAAAATGCTAATGGGCAATTTTTTTAAACATGTACAAAAAAAAAAATACAGGGGAAAGCATCCACTTTCCCATTCCCGTTGGGAAAAGTTTATTGGTCAGGAAATTCACTCTTCAGTCAACAATTTAACAACAATTCACTGGTCAGGAAATTCGCACAAATTCAACAAATGCACTCCTGAGACCTCCATTTGCTCGATTACTTTTGCTGTTTGGGGAAAAGCTAGAAACGGGAAATACACTTATATAGTCTTCTTGCATGCAAAGATAAAATCATGATAATGATTAAAATGTTTAATATAAAATTCAAACTAACACATGGCTGGGTGTAGAGAATTTTCCAAAAATATTTTCTGGGATTTTTTTTTTAAAAGATGAGTCATTATTTGGTTATCTGCCACACCTGATGCAGCCCGTCAAGGGCCTGATAACAAGCTCATAAATGGAACCAGAATTGATAGAGCAGTTAGAGATCTACAGTATTTGTTAATTCTTGCTAATTTCCTGACCAATGATTTGTTGTTAAAAGCTTAATATTTTGCCATTTTGAGCTTGGCCCATTTTTTTTTATTTATTTATTTATTGCTGTACTGAAAGCTGAAATGGGATGTGCTGAGGTTTCTGACAAATCCTGAATGTCCAATAATGCCATACATTTTTTATTATATATTATATTCATTATCATAGCTTGACCAGAGCATAAGATATTGTATGGAGTTTGTGGCTATCCTTCTCAAAAAACTAAACTCATTCCTGTCCATAAAACAGTCATATACTGTAGCTATACAGTACATAAATCAATACCGAGAGTACTCCATTAGGTACGCTTATAGTGCTCTCAACATAAACCTGTCAAAATTGAAGGATTGAGGTAGTCTAATGTGACCTGCTTGGTTACTGGTTAGCCGATGAACAGAGAATAGAAATTGATTTTCAAAGCTTAACTGCGGCACGTAATAAGCATATCACAAAGCATTAATTCTTCATGTAACACTAAGCAGGAAACCTGCTTGAGAAATTTATTGCTGGTCTTAACAGGTGAAACAATAAATCATTTGAAATACAAAAGAAAGAGAAAATCGTTCTGTCCTCATGGACACATACACACTAGCATATCTTCATGCATCTAGAAAAGAGTCACAACCAAAATACTCTCTCGTGTCTGTGGCTGACTTTGGCACTGCCTCTGAATCAGGAAGAACACTAGTGAGAAATTGCGACCGCTTGTGAAAATGTATTACATCTGCAGCTTGATCTCTAACACTACTCTAGGCTCTGATGCTATCGATAAAGATAATTCTCATTGTGTCCAACTTGGTGAAGTAGCTGGCAGGCAGAGGTTCAGACAAACGTGATATGAGAAGGGAAGTGTTTCCAAGAGAAGTGATTTTCTCCCTGAGATCACTGCACTCGATTAGCTCGAGCCATTTTGAACCATATCTTCAGATCCGGTCTCACAGACAAGCCAGTTCTCTGAGGAGTCGAACACATGGACACATTTCAGCTATACATCCAACAAGAAGGAGTGAGTCATAACATTTGCTAACAATAATGAGTTTAGCCAGATTAAAGTCTCTGAAATGATTTCAATCACATTCATGCAGGAGCAAGGTTTTAATTTCAGCAACATAATGACTAGAGCACATGCAAGAAGAATGTCTGGCTTTCTCTTTGCACAAAGAGATCAATGTTGCCATAGATAAGGTCTTCATTTCTGGGTTCTGCTGTACGGAGCAGGTTTTTGAGTATACAGTTATCCAATCTTGAGGTGAACAGATCCATGTCATCTGCTCAATGTTCCTGAGCCAGAGCAGGCAGATGGTGCTGCATGTTGACATTTGGGCATCAATATTCTTGCCGAGTTTTGATTAACTTCTCATTTCTCCCATTTACATGTGTCCAGAAATGTCAACAAATGTCAAGGAAATGTCAAGGGCTAGTGCAGCCAGGCCATTTCTAATTGTAGTGGTGCTCTCTGGCCACTGTGTGACTGTGTGTCAGTGGTCTGGAACTCCCTCGGACATAGTGTCCTTATCTCATCTCATCTAAGCAGCGGAAGAATTACAACAAAATGATACTTAAGTGAAAGCATTAATATTATGTAGAAAAGTCTTACTTAAAGGTAGAACTACTGTAGCTACTCAAAATTATACTATTATTAAAATCTCGTCCACGCTTAAAAGACCAAAACAGCAAGAATGATAATGGTCTAGTTAAACAAAATGTTTTGCATCTTTATTTACATATATAGTGGGGTCCGAAAGTCTGAGACCACAGTGAAAATCTGGGATTTTTTTTTTTTTCATTTAAAATTAGAAATAAACAAGGTTTTAAAAATTTGAAATATTTTAAACAAAGAAAGTAAATGCTCATTATCTTATATTTAATATTTAAGATTCTGTAATATTTCTAGGTCCCTGTTTAAATGTAAGCAAATTTGTGATATTGATCATGTTAACTGCTTTGAGTGAAAAGGACAGATTTTCCTCATGCCTAATCTCCTCTATAGAAGAATGTGTTCAGACGATACTCTGATGGATTTTATCTAAAATGGATCATAAGGATTTGCACAAACTTGTGGAGTCCATGCCACCTCGAGTGCACACTGTCATTAAAGCGAAAAGGGGACGTACCAAATACTAAGATCCTCTGAAATTCATGCAAATATTTCAAAGGTTCTACTTTTCACTCAAGTTGTTGTCAATAGTATAATTTGTAATGAAAACTGTTGTATTAAATTAGAAAAGAATGCAAAATAGAAGCATTTTCACTAGTGCGCTCAGACTTTTGGACCCTACTGTTGCTTTTTTATTCTACAATACTCTTTTTGTTTTTCATTCACAAATTAAGAAGTCAGATCACTTTTTTTAACTTCATTAGACTCATCTCGTATAAAAAAAAAAACTAACTGCTTTAAAGTGTACAATTTTCATCTCAATAATGGTGTCACAGACAAAAATCACAAAGTGTGAAAGAATACCTTGGTCGTGAGTTCTCAGATCTCAGTCTCAGATATATTACTTAATGTAATATCGCTAAAAAAAGACAGGCTCACCAGTGGCTGGTTTAGCGCCTTTGCAACCAAAGTCGACCAACAAACAATTTCTGGTAGCGTCAGAAATTTTGGACCAAAATCTTAGAACGTGAAAACTGCTATGACGTGTGTAAAAAGAGAGTAGTCACCAAGAGAGTAGGTTTGCATCATAGGACCATAGACAATATATCTTATAATCAAATTTGCAGAACATGTGAACTGATATCGCAAGATTTTATTGCCACCATAATAATTGCGGATTTACTTTACATTTCTACGTATTTTCTACTTACAGTGGGGTCCAAGAGTCTGAGAACACTAGTGAAAATATTATCAGCAGTAACTTGAGTGAAAAGTAGAATCTAGAAATATTTACATGAATTTCAGAATTTCTTAGCATTTGGTATGTCCCCTTTTTTGCTTTAATGTCAGTATGCATTCAAGCTGACACAGACTCCTCAAGTTTGTTAGAACAAAGCCATCGGAGTGTCGTCTGAACACACATCTGTTCATCTGAACACACGTCTGAACAGCTTCAATAGAAGGGATAAGACTCACAGAAAATCTGACCTTGTGTTCGAAGGAGTTAACATAGCCGATATCACAAATTTGCTTACATTTAAATAGTGACCTAGAAATAGTGCAACATCTTAAATATTGAATAGCCAAGAAATTGCACATTTCCTTTTTTCGTTTTAGAATTTTCAAAATTCTAAAATTCCAGATTTTCAATGTGGTCTCAATTTTACAATGTGGACTTTTGGACCCCACTGTATTTTCCAAGTAACTAATGTATTAAAGGCAAGTGAGACTAATAGGCAGTCCTTGTGCTATCCTTACAGATTATCTTAAATTGGAATCCCTCATTGTCAATGACCGATAGTGCCTGATCATCAAGAACAATATACTGAGTAAGTACTGCTAATTTCACTCACCTAGGCTTGTCTATAGACATTTTTCTCTCCTAGCCAATGATGCTGAGTTTTATGTTTACGATGTTTTATCAAGTTACTTGTTTTATAAGAATGCAGTAGCTAAACCTGATATTTTCACAGAGCGGTTATCAGTCTGCTTTGCTTTGATTGGCATCGTTAATCGTTTAATATGTCCAGATTGCTGTGATTTTGTGTTGTCCGTTCATTAGCACAGTAATGTATGCCAGGCGTATTTCACACTGTAACATGTAGTATAGCGTTTTTGGTATCAGAGCATTTTTTATGAGTACACTAAATGAGAATGCTATCAGATGAATACCAGATACCACTATTGCTATTGCAATAGCAATATCCAGGTTGGAGTGGATATTTCATAGTATGGGCTCACAATGACATGTGGCTTGTCAGAAATAGTTAAGCGGCCCACCACCAGTGCATCATAGGCTACAAGGTAAACATGCTGTGTGTGATACAATTACAGTAATAAATCATATTTTAATCCCAAGGAGCTTATGTAATTGATAAACAGTCTCTCCAGTAAAGAGGTTAGCAGGTGTACCTGCAAATGATCAAGTATATTCACAGAACTGCCTGTGTGTGCAAAAACTGAAATAGAAATGTGTCAGTGGGAAAGAGGGTCAAGCTCTGTATGTAGGCTGCCCAGAAGTGTGCTGGGTTATTAGCACTGATTGTGTGACGTGTAGTGTGCCCAGCACTCCAATGCTACACATGAAGGGGAGGATTGATTTTGCACAGCTAAAATGATGACCTAGACCCTTTATTCACCACCATCACCCATTGCTCTAGATAGCAAGGGCAGCAGATTCAAAACCTGTTCCGTAGGCTCAATAAATACTATAAACAAAGCTGCAGAGAAATCAAGACATCTGCTATCTCCATGACTCCATGAATATAACACATTCTTATGCAATTTGTTTTTTTTGCATATATTAGCACTAGAAATGTAAATGTCCCTAATGAATTCTAAATGACAAATAAATTATCTACTGAAAATATTACAATGTGAAATGTAATAAACCTGATATACTATGATGGCATTCTCATTTAATTTCCAGTGCATCTGGAATGGGACACACATGATGTGGCATCTACTAATAAAGCATTTGCTCATCTTCCAATTTGATTGCTGTTCTTTGACACACTGCAAAATAAACAGCAATTAAATCATGATCAAGAGCCATAAAACTAAATGAGTCAGAATGCCACCAACCGCGATGACAAGAAAACAATCCAACCAAAAAGACTGGCTAAGTGCAGTTAGTATGTAATTGTATGTAACTGTTTATTGTGTGTTTTTCCTGCTCTTTATCTTTCTCATGTGTATTATTAGACTGATTACTTCTGGGAGCTGTGAAGCACAGTCTTTTTGCTATGCTTTGTGTTTATGTCTTTTATGTGTAGTTTTTGATCAGCTTGTATTTATACACTGGATTAATGTTTATGGGAATTTTTGTCCTTTGAAGGCTTCATTTTGAGCAATAAATAGAGTGAAAAGGTAAGAGATGTAGACCTGGCCAATTGCCTCAGTTGGGAAACACTACTATTGCTTTGATCTGCACTGCCGCTATACTACACCATCAGCGGGATAATATCTGGTGCTGCCGTAGAGATGAAAAGGCAGATATGGAGGAAACACAGAATGCTAGGCGAGATACAAACAGGGCCAGGATGAAAAGCATACAAGACTTCCACTACCATCAACCCTCTCACCAACTTGCATAGTGAAACTCTCAGGCCATACTACGGTACTTGCCAAGAGTGTTGGGCTGCATTTTCTTATTTGTAGTGTCGCCTAGTGGTAAATCTGCAGAGACAGCTTTTTGTTTTGCTAACTGCATCCAGCCTGACGTTCTGGCTATTGTGCTGGAAGATATAAAACAGTGTAATCAATCATACATGTTGTCTGGATTTTGTCAAGTTGTTAAAGGCCACAATACTGGACGAGTGCTTTGTTAATCTTTAAGGAGAATGGGATCTGACCACTCAGCTCAGAGCACTATATGGTGTATTTGAGACCTATATTATATGATTAAATTGAAGAGTGAATGCAAGAGAATGTAGAAACAGGATGGAAAGGGTGAGCATAAGTGATTTGAGTGCACATACCGGGTAGCGGTTCATGAAGGATCATTATAAGATATAATCATGTTATAGCTGACTGTTTTTGCCAAGCTGCTGAATCAAAGAAAGTTCAAATCTATTTGAAAAAGAAGACTTCTATATGTATGGACATTAAGCACATAATGAACTTGAGTTGCGTGGTGGGCACCAATATGGCCCATGCTATATCCTGTGTAAATCCATCCATCTACTGTTGCAGTTTGTCATAGCGACATATATTTTTTCATAAACGACTCTTTAGAGAAATGTCTAACATATTGGATTTGGCCATTGAATGAATCCCATTTGGATTCATTTGGTCCAGAGTCTACCTGCATTTCAGCATGTGAAATAGTAATGATTAGTGCAAACAGTACAACTAAACAAATCAGTACAACTGATCAGAATCATTTAACTTGATTTACTGAATATTCTCAAGAACTTTACTGATGGCATGCATAGGCACCTAAAAGTAGCCTGCTGCCTTAAATGTCCAGTTTGTTTTTTTGAACAGAAGGACGCAATGATCTAGTGCCTCCTCAGCCTGTGCACCAGAGACCTGCGGCAGATGGCGCAGTGTGTTTGTACCATGCTTCCCTTATCATCTGCATTAACATTTCCAGGGATCTAAAGCATTGCTACGTCTGCTACGTCTCCAGGGATCTAAACCACTGCTACATCTCTCATTGCTTGGTTAGTATTTCCTGTAAGATTTCTATACCCATTGCTCCTGCAGTTATGGGCATTATCTTATTAATGGCCAAGAGCAACTGTACTCTGTTTTAGGGATAAATCCCTAAAATGCTATGGCATCATATACTTTATGAACCAATATGCCAGCTCTTTTATATTTGGCTGCATGTCACACTGATTTATGCACAAGACTTCATCAGCCTGTACCACTACTGAGACCATCAGTGTCTGTACTGGAGGCATTAATCTCAACTTTAGTGCTTCTGCATCTTCTACTGCTGTCTGTATGTGTGCCGTCTTCTCAAGCGGCAGCTACAATGGAGTTTTGAGTGTGCATTATAAAGAGGGCTTTATAATGAAGTTGATACATTGTGGGATAGCCCAGACACACTTGAGCGACTACCAAGAGTTGGGTTAGGCCTTTGAACAGCTGTTTCAGGAGGAAGATCTAGCTTGAGTTTCATAAGGCCAGCCTACAGAGCATTCACTGCTGGTGCTGAGATACATACCTGCATTATCTCGGCTCTGTCATTATATATGAGGAGGTAATATGAAGGAAAACAACCTTAATTTCTTAGGTTTCTCACAAAATTATGTATGCATTTGTGTACAAATGGGTGACAAATTAGGGGGAAACCAGTGGCTGGTATGCTGTGGGCAGCATTTTTCTACATGGTTTCGGTTCACTTGTCCTTTCAGAGGGAAGGGTCACTGGAAATCAATACACAGTTATTCTGATTGATCACCTTTATCCTGTGATGAAGCATTTCTATCCTGATGGGAGTGGTCTCTCCCAGGATGTCAATTTCCCCATCCACAGGGGGGTTGATGCATATGAAAATGATATAAATCAAATGCTCTGGTCTTGGCAGTCATCAGATTTCAACCAAATTAAACACTTATGGGAGATTTTAGACTGACGTGAGACAGTGCTTTTTACCACCATCATCAAAACCATCTGAACTAATCTTGGGGAGGAATGGTGTTCATCCCTCTAGTACAGTTCCAGAGACTTGTAGAATCTGTGCCAAGGTGCATTGAAGCTGTTCTGGCAGGTATTGTTACTGGTATATTGGGGAACAGTCTGGTACAACAGTCTCTCTGTTCATCTTAGAAGCTGATTAGATTATTGAGAATGTGCTCAAAAACTGTAAACTGACTGTTGGAGTTGGCAGTCAGCCCACAATAAGGACACGCTGAGATACTAGAACCATTTATTTGAATTTAACAGGCATATTAGTATTTAATTCAAGATTGTGTTTTTATAAAATCTTATTTCAGGTCTTTAAGATTTAGGCAGACCTTTATTCTTGCATCAGTTCGATTATTCAAACAGCAGGAGATTTAGAAGGACAAAGATGACTTTGATTAAGCCATTGAGGAGGTAAGGGGTATTATGCTCCTAGATGTGTATATAAAAAAGTATTACAATTACATATCACTTACGGACGTTATTCTTGCACTCATTACGCACTTACTGCAGCAAAACAAAACTACATTACAAACAGTAATTTTTACAAATGCATCGTCCATCACAGCGGACGATGCATACACATTCATATACTTATCGAACCTAGGGGGCAATCCACCTACCAGCATGTCTTTGGACAGTGGGAGGAAATCAGAGAACCAGGAGGACACTCACACAGATGTAAGAAGAACATGCAAAACCCTGCACAGTCAGTAACCCGAGCTCAGGATTGAACCAGGAACCTTGGAACCGTAAGGCAGCAATGCTACCCACTAGCCATATATATTTTATTCTTACTACAACTGCATATATTTTCTATTAGTTGCACTGTACATAAACTGCTGACTGGGTTTAGTGTCAGCTATGATTCGTGTGCATGTAACCATACCTGACCACTCGATCAGTGACTAGTTATTCACATATACAGCGCTAAACAGTTGGGACCATGCTAAAATGACAGATAGCTCCCCTCTGGCTGGCACACCCAGGGTGCTATGAAATGTCACATCTTAAACAGGCAGCATAGTAAAGTGAATTTTACGCTTAAGCACAGTGCCCTGTGTTTGTTCTCTCCTCCTTTTATCTGACCTTCTCCACTTTTGAATACTGATGGGTAACTCCTGTCCTCGGCATCAGTATCAGCTCTATCAGCTCCATCTCTGAATAAGGCAACTGAGAATACTAAAATCAAACACGCATTCCACCTGCTGCAGCTTCCTGACACTGGGTCAGCAGCAGTGGGGACAGAGGAAAATATGCTGTCCCAGAGCATTTAGCTGTTTACAGAGGAAACCACATTACTGGTGCTATGCTAACACTTTACAAGTCATGTAGTGGTCAAAAAGTACATACTTGACTTAAAGTAGAGGAATATTTTCTAGAGAAGCATCTTTTTTTATGTAAATCGCAAAATAATATGTCATGTGCAGATGCCTTTTATGTTAAACATATTATGGTGATAAGATATAAGGTAATGGACGTAAAAGGTTCACTAATGCACTTGTTCTCAAGGGGTTTGGACACATGTGGGCAATCAAACAAACCTAGTGTAGTGACACTGACATTAAATACAAAGTGGTTTTCCTCTATTGATCAAATAGCCATTAGCTGGTTAGCTACATGCAGTGGAGTGTGATCTTGTACCAAAGAACAAGACAGAGGGATGGCTAATTGCATCCCTTGGGAAGAACAGATCTGGGACAGAAACATTCCTCTGCGAATGGCATTCGGGTAGCTTGATGAAGCAGCAAAAAGGGCACTAACTCTGAGGTAGAGCAATACATGAAAATGGCTCAGGCAATTAAACCCTTGAACGGTTATATTAAGTGGTATTGAAAGTCTTTGAAGCATTGTCAGCTGTGCATTACCTTTCATTGTGTAACCGTCCCATAAAAAAGCAGTTCACAAGAGGGTTTACATGCCAGCACAGATGCAACATTTCGGTTAAAATGTGTCTGATCTAAAGTTTCTTTCATGACTCAAAGGTCATAAAACATGATGTCCGTTTGTTTGTGAGAGAGAGAGAGTTACCTTCCCACTCAAATGATCAATAGAGTATGGATCTATAATCAACATGGCATGAGCAGTGGGTTCCACCGCCTCCTTATGGGGCAGATACCCTACCGATCATCAGCCAATATGCCACAAGACACACACAGGAAGAAATCAATGGCTGCCTAACCTCCTGAGCAGTCCTCGAGTGAGTCTCTCCAGCCTGTTTTAGACAAAGTCTGATGAAGGCTCGGCACTGCTGGAAACATTCCTTTTATAAGACTGACTCACTCATGCTAACAAGTCTGCAAAAAGTCAGAATGTTACCAAAGAGAAAAGCTCTTGTGTTGTCAGAGTGACAAAATAAATAGCATTATAAGAACACACCACACTTTTAGAAACGAAGGGTACACCTAGCACCCTGTAAGAGTTTTCAGATTGTCCCCCTGAGGGAAAGAGTCTTTCTAGAACCATATAACAGAGTGGGTGAGTTTCATTTCTTTAATTGCGCATGCTAGTTTTCTTTTCTTGCTTTTTTCCTCCCATTATAGCTCCTGTTTCTAAGGGTCTAAGGAAACAATGAAAGGCTACAAGTACAAGGAATTGACCATGGTGAGCAGAAAAGGCCCACTGTAGCCTCAGATTCCTGTTCGTGGCTGAGAGAAGTGGAACACTGAAGTGGCCTTCTGCTGTTGCAGCCCACCCAAGGGCCAGGTTCTATTTGTTGTGCTCAAGGTTTGATCTGCATTATGGGATGCTTTTCTGCTCACCACGTTGTAAAGAGTGGTCATTTATGTTACTGTAGCTTTCCAGTCAGCTTGAACCAGTCTTGCAAAACTCCTCTGACCTCTCTCATCAACAATCTGTTTCCACCTGCATATATTCTACATATGGTTAGACAGTTCTGTGATGCACATTGCTTCATCCTGCACTGGTCAGTCCCCACAGGATTTGGCTCAGAGATGGTGCAAGAAAGAAAATAACCATAATCAACATCTCAAGGCTATTTTCAGTAAGGCTGTACAATAAACACATGGGAGGCGTAGATATCATTCTGCATTTCAAGGCATTTGTAGCCTGTGCATTTATTAATACTGGTTCTGTTGAGACACACAAAAGAGGAAGACCTAGTGGGACCAAACCGCCTTTGCAACACAGAGCAGTGTCCAAGACACCCCCTGAGCTCAGGTTTGGCCCTGGAAATCACTAGCCCCAGCTCACTGAAGCAAAAAATCAAAACAGATGCCATGGTGCTGCTCGTACATGGAAAAACCAAGTACATCTGCATCTAGCCTGAAATATATAAAAAAAAAACAAAAAAAAAAACTGGAGTGCTGTTGCACCTCCGTCTGCGATCTTTTCCCCATGTGCAATTTTATTCTTATTGATAACAGCACAGTGTTTATAATAGAAGCTAACAATCCTTGGGAACATGTTTCTAGCCTGTTCTGTCTACCTTTTTTAAACTTTTATTTTTATTTGACCAAAAAAGTTAAATGTTTCGATGAAGTCATCTAACTTCTGACTCAAGTCTGACTGGAGTCTGAGTCATGTGACTCCAGTCCACATCTCGGCAACATTCTGTATCTACATGATGTACATAAAAGAGACGTGGATAATAGCTCCCCCTTCTTTGAGAATAATTAGCTTGCAAAACATGCGTGAATTAGTGAGTAAATAAGTAACAAGTCAGGCCCATGAGGTGCTTTGCACCTAAAAAGGGATAATCATTAGCGAAAACTCTAAGCAGAAAACAACAGAGTAAGTTAAGACCAATCATACACAGCTCCCTCCTGTACTTTCAGCTTTGCTATGTGTGGCTAGTGCCCTGCTAAATGTGCTACTGAAAATATCACCGCTAATAATTTTTTTTTTACATAAATAAAGGCACTTTGCTTGCATGCAAATACAAAATGTACACATTGCTAGTCTTATTACGATGCTAATTATTCATTGCTGAATAACAAAATATAAAATATGTAATAATATTACAGAATTACATAATGTGCATTTCGTTTTCTATTTTTTTCACAGCTGTGGAATTTTATATTCTTCTTCACAGGCGCTCCAAGGATTAAACAGGCATCCCATGCTCAGTCTCTCAGTGCTGTCGCATTCCCACAGGTGGATGGAGGAATGACCCCAGGTACACAGGGCCTCATGTGGCCTTATTACACAGGCAGCTGCTAAAGATAAGGAGGCACTGATCTAAAACCCACTCACAGTAATGATCTCCAAGGGGACCTGTGCTTCCACAGCTCCAAGGCTGGGTGGGAGATGATGAATCTTGGAGTTTCCAGGCAGAGATGAGTACTCGAGTTAGGGACGCTGACTCAAGTCACATTTGACCCACGACTCAAACTTGAGACTAAAGAAAAAAAAAGTTATGCAATAGGACAGTGCAAATAAAAACAACGAATAGATATATATGTTCTTTTCTAACCTTATATGTGCAGCATTGTCTGTCAGTTCTGTGAATGCCATACACAGTCATTTATTACAGTACTATTAGCTCAAAGTGGTAACTAAGTGCAACACTGGAAAAAAAATAAAGCTGAGATGTTTTCATACCGCAGTTAAAGTCATCAAAATGTAAGTAAGCAAACCGTTATAGCCTATCCTTAGTTACACATGATTAGAAAAGATAACCAAAATACGTAACTCAAACTAACTAAAACTATATCCAGAATGTGCTATGAAGGGGTTTTGTTTATCCTCATTCAATAAAAAGGGTGAATGCATTATTAGAAAGCTAAGGTTATCACAGATACTAAAGTGGTGGTTATTATTACTATGTCTTTCTGGCTACACATGCTACAAGTTGGAACTATTATTGTTGTATCTCTTCCCAGGACAGCGTGGGAAGCATGCAGATGAGTCGTGATAGAAATAGATTACTATATTGAAAAAGAATAAAAACGTGACTAATAGAAGGCTGTTTGTTTGAACATTATATTTAAAGTGAAAGAATGTCCAAAATATGCATATCTATATTAGGCAAAGTTATGTATTATTTTGATAGTGAAATTCAACCCTGCCATCACTCAAAAAGTTGTCTTAGACCTGGGTACATGTGGACTTGAGATCTGACTTGCAGCTCAAGGGACTTGGTCTTGACTCAGATTTGCAGCTCAGAGACTTGAGACTTGACTCGGACTCTGGTTCTAGGTCAAAAGGACAGCTTTAAAACAAAATCATATACTTTAATATATGTTTCCATGCCATGTATTAGTAAAACAGTGAACCCAATGCTTTTTAAAAGGAAAAAGTAGATACATTTTGGGATAAAAAAATAATGTATTACAAAGCATGGTCTACGTGCCCCTATCCTCTGTGGAATATATTGAGAGTGAAATTTTCAGTGTTTTATAGATTTCTAAAGGAATGGGCATCAATGAAAGCACAGCGCTGCACTTTATCCAACCAGCTAAGGAACTGTGCTAGAAACAAACTGATGTGGAAGATGTGAGTAAAGCTGAGCTGTACTGACTCTTGATGAGCAGTGACTGAAGAGAGGACAGGACAGAACTAGAACACAGCCCCTCCTTACCTGCCTCCTTTGTGAAAGCTTGCTTGCCAGCTCACATTTACTGGGAAACGTGGCTCCCAGCGGATCCTGAGATGCCAGGGAGGGAGTTGGCAGTGACAATCAGCGCCTACTGATGGCAAATTTGTCTGGTTCTACTCTCTATGCTATTATTCATGGGTAGGGCAGATTTTCTGCCTGCCTCTTGTTCTGTTTCTATGGAGAAAGGATTGTGACAGAGACATAATGCCAGAGTTTTATTCATTGTTTTCTATTTCCTTGCATTTGTTTCCATTTGTTTACTCACAGCTGTGATGCTGTCTGCCATTCACATCACACTAAAGCCCTAAGCTCATATTAACCGCATGAAGTCCAGATCAGACATCAGATGAGAAAAATTACGAGAGATTTCAGAATGGCCTTAATATAGAGAAAGAATGAGAGTGAACAAACGACTTAATTTTGTACTGCCTTATTACACAATGCTTGCGTCAGTGCAAAGAAACTGGAGCTGCATCAGAGTAATGTGAGTTACGCTCCTGAGGCATCTTTTAAATTATGAATCCCACCCATACTAAGAGAATGTCTTCATGTTAAATTCTATCCATCAATAGATAATAAGCAGCAGACACACACTGCATGCTAGAAGAATGCTGCTCTGTGAGATTTTTCAGTATTCTTTCAAGCTAGAGCTCTGTTTATGCATGCACTATATGTTTCGCTGCTTTAAATATTGATCTTGAAATCTAATGTGGACGAGCAGGATGGGTTTGAACCAGAGTTGGATCAGTTTCATTGTATAGACTAGCTGATGAAAACATACTGGTTTATTAAGTACTGTACATTTAGCTGACATATTCCCTGTGGCACTCAATGCATTTACCAGGCTTGGCCATTAAATCTCAAAGCACTTTCTGCTAATATTTGGGTATAGGGTATGTTTACTTGTGAGAAGGCAATACAGAGCAGTTTTTCTAATGAACACATTTTCCCATTATAATCTCAGTATTTCACCACTGTTTCTTGACCAGTGTCCTTATGACACACATGGAAAAAAAAAGTGACTGTACCCACCAAAGTTGCATCTACCCCCTTCCCCTGAAAACCTATAATGCCACTTTAGCACGATCAGTCATTACTCTAGCAGAAGTCTCCTGAGCTCCTGTGGGCATGTGACAGGCAAGGCACAGGTGAAGTCCTGGCACATGTAGGCAGTGGCTTTACCCTCTTGCTGAATCAACGAGGAGAGGACAGGCAGCTTGTGGTAGAGGAAACCTTCTGTATTACCGTCTGCCAGTATCAGAACCTGGAGAGAGCACAAGAGATGAACAGCACTAAGAAAGGACTTCAACCCTCCCATGCAAATAGATGGAATATACAACTGGGTTCAGGAATGTGCTGCACATGAGAGCAGAAGAATTTTATTTCCTATCAGACTTTCATGGGTGTTGCTCAGCACTGTTCTTGCTAGCAGTTGCAGAGGGTTTCACACTAAGACATTCCTCACCAAGAAAATCAAAAATGGTCAACAAAAATTAGTCAACGACTGGGAAATTGTGGCTAGAATTGTTCACTGTGCACTAGGCTTTATCTCTAGTTGTCAGTGCTTGTATATGGGCCTTCCTGGCATCTAGGTAGTGCCGAGTCAAAGTCGACCCTGACCTGTCTATAACTATCGATGCATCTAAGAAAATATATGAGTTTTAACTAGACAACATACAGTCACTATATAACAATGTGGCCTTTGTGGCATTGGTCTACTAAACAACACAATATAAAATCCAACCGTTCATAATTCAGTTTTATTGATTCTCAAGGTTTGGATTCTTTCTGTGGCTTCACTTCCCACCATTTTTATTGAAAGAGAAAAGCCTGAAATAACTCAATCAAGGATGAAGCCAGTCAGGGGGCTGGCTGACAGTCAATGCTTTGCTGCAGGTCCAGTTAGCACAGCAGCAGGGATGGCCAGTGGGGTAGACACACTGAGTTTTCACTCCTATAACAGAAGGGAAAACTTATTGGCATTCACCTTCTACCCAATACAAAAGCAGCAGGAGGGAAACAAGCATGCTTAGGCACAGAGAGGAAGTTGGAGCTACCCAGGAACAGACAGTGACTGGAGGGAAATCTACTTTCTTTCAGTAAATACCCAAAAAACATATCCACTTATGGAAACATATTGCAGAATATGACAGGGGTTACTTGAGAGAATACTCTGTGAGCTGAAGTATCTAGTCAGCCATAAAGCAGCAAATCCATTTGCTTTGTGTTCACCTCTCTTGGCCAAGAAAAGAAATTCCATATTGTGATCTTTTGACAGTCATGGTAACAACTCAACCTTGTAAAAGCTGTTTTTTTCAGTCACCCAAGCAACAAAGCTTGTGCCTAGTGTTAAGGATTCTCACTTTATTGCAACTCAGAGGCCATGGAGAATTCTACATCCTGACCTCCTCACTAGCAGCCTGGAGCAGCTTCCTGTCAGACGTGTGGGGACATCACATGGGCTGTCAGGAGCCAGACTCAAAGTGTAATGACACTCCACCAAGGTGGCACGTCAAAAAAAAATAACATGCAGACCAAACGCCGAACGTGTGGAGACACTTTGGGGTTACAGAAGAGGACCTTTTTCCTCATATCTTAGAGATCTGCATAACTCTGCTTAGACGGTCAAACATTGTGTCTCACACAAGCCCTTGTTTAAATATATGCTGGGTGTATGATCCTCTGTCAGTGATTCACCAAATTATAATAAAGAAGTTATGGGAAGAACTTGAGTCAGAAGAAACGATTCTGTAATCCCTTAAATGTGAACAATTCCAAACAAATATAATTCAATTTGTTCTAAATCTCAGTTCTCTTACCAACCAGAAGACCACCAACCAAATGCAATAATACCCATCAATTTAATTGTCTTATGACTCATTCAGTTTTCCATTACTGATGGAGAACTGGAACCTACCCCATTCCTACACCTCACTCCCTGTCTAACCTCTCGCTAATGCTTATCTTGTAAAGTGATTCCCATCTCCAAGCTGTCAGGATCTCCACACACAACACCTAGAAGTGCCCCTCAATTCCCTTGAGTTATTTAACCCATGATTTCCATCACTACGATCACACTGTGATATCCATCTTCCAGGCTGTCAGCTCATTCTCCCGTGCACACACACACACACACACACACACACAGTCGATTAGTCTGGGGAATTTCATCAGGTTTGTCTCCTAGCAGACTAGAACTGCTTTAGAGAGCTTGAAGCTGTCAGCACACACAGGTTGAGCACAAGGCCATTACTCATTTCATTATCTGCTGTTAGTTTATTTCTGAGTGCATGAGGCATGGAGCATGTCAACCTCTTTCCACTGTCTCCATTAACCTCTCCAGAGATAGAAGGCTAATGTGTAATCATGTGGGGCAACCTTAACAAATGTGTAAATATCGTATATGCATGGACTGCATTAAATATAATAATATATTACATAAAATACAGTAATGCCGACTCACCAGCTACTTTAAAAGCCACATCTGTACACCTGCTCATTCAGGCAATTATCCAGTCAGTTGATTTCAATCATGTGGCAGCAGTGCAATGCATAAAATCTCACAGATACAGGTCAAGAGCTTCAGCTAATGCACACATCAAACACCATAATGGGGTAAAAAATATGATCTCAAAAAAGACCAGGCAACACTTTTTCCAATCTTTATCTGTCCATTTTTGATGAGCCTGTGCCCACTGTAGACTGAGACTCTTGTTCTTGGCTGACAGGAGTGTAACGTGATGTGGTCTTCTGCAGCTGTAGCCCATCCGCCTCAGTGTGTGATATGTTGTGCGTTATGAGAGGCTTTTCTGCTCAGCACGGTTGTAAACAGTGGTTATTTAAGTAACCATAACTTTCCTGTCAGCTCAGACCAGTCTGGCCATTCTCCTCTGAGCTCTCTCATCAACAAGGCATATTCACTGACAGGACTGCTGCTCACTGGATGTTTAGTGTTTTACACAGCATTCTGTGTAAACTCTAGACACTGTTGTGAGATCAGTTTCTGAAATTACAATTTCAGTTTCTGAAATACTAAAACTGGCCCATCAATGTCACTGAGATTTATTTATTCCCCATCAGGTATTTGCTCAGGTAAAAGAAAATTAACTGTTTATGTGGAGAGTTCTATTTCTCTTTTCTGCCTGACATGCAGCACAATTTCTCTAAACCTTGTTCAACCCAGAGAGCCATACTGAAGTCCACATGGAGTCTAAAAACCTGAGAAGATTAAAAATCAACACAAAACACAACGGTTGTTTAAGGGGTTCTTTACATAGTTAAGGGGGCTTGGCATCATAAAATGTTATTATTTGTAACCCTTGACAGATCTCCTGCACTGGCACACAGCATACCATAACATATTTAGACAGGGCCGTCCATGACCTGGCTGCTTTTCGATGTTTGCAGCCACGTTAGTTCTTTACTACTCAACTCTCTCCAGGGTTTTTATCAATTGCTGACTAGATTTCATACTGCAGCAAAGCAGCCTTTTCCTTTGAGAAGGAGTTCTTGAGGGAATGCTCTGCTGGGGATAATGAATGACTTCGCACAAATCCACGGTTAAAGTTCGACTGGTCGATCCTGTTTCTTCCTGAGGTGACCTTTCACAATCAAAGTGGCAGGTCTACAACTCACTGGTTTTATAGGAGATAAAGTGACTAACAGGATCTTATACCACAACACTGCTGAATTCCTGAATCTGACTGGTCAGAAGGTTAAATTAAATTTCTGTAACAGCGGCTTTGACAGTAGTGCCAGCTGCAATTCAAACGATACGTTTATATTAATGCACTCATTCAAATACATTATCACTTCTTTATAGTAACTTATTCACAGGGACATGGAGTGAAATGGAGTGTTGTTATTTAACAAAGAAATTCTGTTTTCTGTAAGGAAATGTTTATTTAACATTTATTAAAGAAGTCTCTGTAACATGGCAATTAAATATTGTCATCATTGATAAATCGGTGTCAAATTAGACTGCAGAGCAATTAATTTTAGAGCTGTTCTCTATATGTAAAAAAAAAAGAAAAACAATGACAAATTAGGAAATACCGCAAATACTTTAATGTATACTGCGTGCAGAACTTTGTTGGCGATTCATAAAAAAAATCTCAAATCTCTTAAATTCTATTGTCTAATATGTCAAAATGCATCTTAAAGCAGCACACTGCTAATATACACCTGATCAGACAACACATCAACTAAGAAACACGTATCTCGAACGCACCTCAAAATGTTTCTAAGACTGTGATATCTAAAAGCAGATATATATTTTTCAGAAGCCTTGCACCTGTTTTCTTACACCAGAAAGTCAGAAAACAGATGGCACTTGAGGAAATGAAAGGCTCTAAATATATGTGGGTGGAGAACGCAGCCCACTCTATATGACATTAATTAACAAAGACAAAGATCCTGTTTAATCTGAGAGTGAATGACACAAAAAAAGAAGGACAGGGAGATGGCACTTAAATCTTCAGGAGCAATCTAGCTCATGGTCTGAGGCACCTGAGGTTCGGACACTTGATACCTGGGTCTCTGTAGATCAGCAGGGGATGGGTGTTTGTGGGTGTATGAAAGAGAACGTGTGTAAGACATAACCGCTGTGTACGTGTGGATGGAAGAATATTATGAACTATATTAAATAAATAAATATATATATAAACACTAAAATATATTGTGTAATGTGATAATGAATAAATAATAATACAATTAAACCGGATTTATTTATATGTTTCTTTCAATGGTGCTACATTTAATTACTTGTACTTTACTCATTAAATGTAATCCAAAATATTCCTCAATGCATGTGGACACTGATCTGACATTTCAAGAAAATGCTCTTGTGAACAGATTCAGCTTTGCTTTGCAATGTTTGTGATGAGGATGATGGTGATGGTGATGGTGATGATGATGATGATGATGATGATGATGATTATTATTGTTGTTGTTGTTGTTGTTACTGTACTTTTACATGAATAAACATTACTTAATACAGTCAAAGCATTACTAAATGAATAAGTAATAAGATAATTATCCATTAACTAATAATAATAATGATAACTAACGTTATTGTCTGTACACATTTTTAAGTATTAATAATGACTCATTAATAAACATGAACTAATACATTATTATTTATTATTATTTTCATTCATTATTATTTTTTTAATTATTATAATCTCTAATTATATAGATCATATAGATAATTAGATTATCTCTCTTTCTTGCCCTTTTTTTTTTTGCATAAGCCCTTAATCAGATTAAATACCATTACCTTAGCCACAAACTGTCCAACAGATATACAGTATGCATTGTAATGATGTTAAGAAGGTCTGATTTAACAGATTCTTCTTCCTGTCACTGTGCACGGAATGTAACAGTTTGATGAAAATGGCGGTGAATTATGATGTGAATTTTAAAATAGAAGACAACATAATGAACAGATATCAACTTGAATTGCATAATTAAAACAGATACATCTGGACATTCTGTGTCTTTATTGTACAAGAGTCAATCATCTATAAAAGGCTGAGTAGTACTACCTGTGTCACTCTTAGTGAATTACTCAGAGTATGAACGAGTATGAAAAATAACAGCAGTGCTTTCTGTTTTAGTAAACCTTTTTTGTGTCGTTTCAGAGTCTGTAAGCCCTGCTTTGAGCATGGTTGTGTTTAATTGACTGAAATATCAGGTCTTTTTCTCTTGCTAACACTGGTTCCTGCTCGGAATTCCTCCCTAAATCTCTCTGGCTGCTGTCATGTCTCTCAGGTCTTGTTAGAGAATCACATCCATTCATCTCTGTAATTACTTAGCTTAACACTTTGCATCCTTAAAAGTCAAGCCTGCAAGTCACATCCTATGGGCCTGGTTTATGCCCAACCTAGCCACACAAATAAAAAGAAACACATTAGTCTTGTAGTGAAAAACCTTTGAAACACTCTATGACTGCTCTTAACCAGAAGATATTAATGAAATAATTATAATGCATACTTTTGTGACACAGAGCTTTCTCTTTCTTGGCCTAGAGCAATGGTTCTCAAGGGGTCACCAGGGGTCCGAGAAGCATAGCCAGCGCGCCTATTTGTTCTATTTACGATCAGGTTCTTACAGTTATTAGCCTATATGACTCGTCACTTTATTGAATGGTTTTAATCTAACCCTCACTAACCCAAAAACAATTAATGTCAACATGGATCTAATGTGCTCTGTCAGTGGAAAGTTCAGTAATAGAAAGCTCTACGGCTAAACCAAAAAAAAATATTTACACATTTAATTAACATTCATTAAAAATTAAATCCGTGATCCGTGGAATTAATTTTACAGTTAAAGAGGTCCAGGGCTCAGAAAAGTTTGAGAACCTCTGGCCTAGAGGACACAAGCATTAGAAGTTTCAAAGGCATAAAGCCTAACTTCAGTGTGTGTTACTATAATATCAGGTCATAAATGAAAGCTTGCCCTGTCTGTCTCTGGACATGGAAGTCAAATTACTGCAGCCAACAGCTGGCTGTCATTATCAGAGAGATAGAGTGCTGCTTCCAAAATATTTGGCGTATCAGAACCGTTCTCATGAGACTTCGGCCATGTAATCACCACACACTCAGTCTGATCACAGCAAAGAGAGGTTCGTCCCAGCAATTTTAATCAATCTTAATTTTCTACTCTGTGGTTTGTGATAAATTGATTCAGTGGGGGTTGGTCTGGATTTAAAAGTCCTGCTGAAAATCTGAATTAAATAAATAAGCGCAGATGAGATTAAAGAGGCTGAGGATTCATACTGTAGTTCATTCCTCGCAATTACACCCTGTGCCTGAAAATGAATGAACAGATGATACAATAATTAGATTTAAATTAAAAAGCATTCTCGAATATGGCTGGGTAATGTATCGAGCAAAATGCATTTTCAGCACTCTCCATCAAAAACATTTACTCAATGCTCTAAAGGTTTAGCTTCATAAAACTTCAATACACTTGGGCCAAGAGTTCACTGGGGTTGAACAAGCAATTAGCACGTAGAGGGAATTTTACACTCTTATCCATGCTAACTTGATTAAGTCCGTGGTGGAAATTAGGCCAAACATTTTAGTCTCTAAAATTACCATGGTTGTATATGCTGACTATAATTTAAGTAGACAAATTTTAATATGTCAAAATGTAAATGCAGGGCTTCACAAAAGGAATAGTGGAAAATGGGATGCTAGTTTAATAATGTTTGTGGTCGAAAAGTATTGTACAGTTCATCTTAACTGGTAGAGAGAGAGAGAGAGAGAGAGAGGGAGAGGGAGAGAGAGAGAGAGAGAGAGAGAGAGGGAGAGGGAGAGGGAGAGAGAGAGAGTTCAATGTGATGCTCGCTTTACAACTGAACAATGATCTTTGTGCTGCAATGGTTTTGGGATCAGCCCATTATGTTTAAGTTTAGTCCATCATGGACATAATCCAATTGACAGTTTGGCAACGGAGTGCTTCACAGAGTGTGATATAAAAGACCTCAGGTCGCTGCTGCCCAGCTGCTTGTGTGTTGGAGAATCCAGTGGTATTCGAAATTCAGTTTGTGAGGAGAAAATATCATCTACTACAATCTCTGGGCTTCTGATTGTAAAATTCAATTTCCTATTTTGCACATGGAAGCAGAACTCCATTGCTTTAGGAGGTGTTTGAGTTTTTAGATTTCAGAGATATTGGTATGTTGACATATAGCTCCCCTGTGAGGAAATATATGACAGTAATATACGATGTATTGAGGGTATTGTTTAGAGAACAGATCTAGCACTGTAGAAACTGGAGCCACTCCCTGCAGAACTCCATCAGTCCATGATTCCTTGATTAAAGTCAATGACTTCCATTACACTGGATTCTAGCGCTGACTCTGCACATGAAAAGCATCGGTAATTTTAATAATCTTTCCTTGCTCATACCCTTCCAACATGGAATTAAATGAGGCATCGGTTTCCATTTACATACAGAATGCATGAAGCCTTGCTAAAGGTTTCTGTATTTTTTTTTAATACAGAAACAGCAATATTTAGCACTACACAGATCATGTC
This sequence comes from Pangasius djambal, assembly GCA_022985145.1. Classification (NCBI taxonomy): domain Eukaryota; kingdom Metazoa; phylum Chordata; class Actinopteri; order Siluriformes; family Pangasiidae; genus Pangasius; species Pangasius djambal. Next base: position 11,401,669 of record CM040986.1, on the reverse strand, counting down.
ATGCCACTGCGCTACACCAATAGACAACTTGACACCAGAATATAACAGCGTTTTCCCTGGGTCTCTGAGAATAGCTCCATACCCAGGGGATTTAAGGTAAGGATGATGATTTGCCTGCAGGTTCTGCTCAATAAGAGAAAGTCATCTATTTTTCAAAAGGGTCTTCCAACTGTGCAATCAACAGCGTGATGAGATTGGCGGTCATATCTCAGTCAATTAAACAAACAATTCAGGCCAGGGCCCATCTGAGACTTAGCGTCTGCAGTATAGGCACCTGCGTGGGCTGTCCAATTTCTTTATCATCACCTGAGCAGATGAAATTCTATTCAATCTCCATTTAACTAGCATCACTAACTCATTACCGCCAGCTTCCACAACCTTATGCTCAGCTGTGTCTAGGCAACAGTCGGAGGTTTCCCCATTATCAAATCCAATCGAACCGTGAGCCCTGTTAACATTCTGAGCACATGAGACTGTACAATAGAATTTAGGCCAAAATATAAATCTCTGCATTTCACAAGACTGTATTTGTGGACTGCAACTAAAAATAGACTGGCAGCCAGGTGAATCACAGAAACCTCAGTATCCTCCTAGATGACAGATCTATTTGAGTCCATATGCACCCAAAACAAGACCAGATCACTCCTCACTCACCATGGGCTGTATTCAGAGTTGATATACGTGAGAACAGTGAGGGTTTTTCTTTTTTTTTTTTTTTTTTTTAAACACATCGGTATTCAGACTAGGGACTAAAGTGATTTAGCCAATTGAGGCCAATGTGAAATACGTAAATACTATAAGACTCACTATTAATTAATTAATAGTATCACCCCCTTTTTCACACAGAGGGCATCTTAATTGGAGACAATGCTTATCTCAAGGATCAATATTTTAATGGATAAAATTATGATTTAACATAAAGTGAGCTGTAAGCATAGCAGATGAGTGCTTGGTCAGCTTATCCTTTAAACTTCTAGCACGTTTTTGTGATAAAATAACCTACATCCCCATAAACACACACACACACACACACATCATAATTGCATGGCCTTGATTTAATGTCTCATGGCTAGATTTAGTTGTGCACAGAATTGTATGTCAGTGCACAGTGTGACAAAACAAGTGTTACTTTATAAGTTGGCAAATACCGAGGGTGGTAGCAATATTGTTAAACCAAACGTGCTGTGATTAATGTGGTACTTACAATTAGGACTATTCATTTAGCAATATATTGGTAGTACTGTATACTAGTCATCTGTTGGATTTTTATTTTGATGCTTTATTTGAATCATATCACATTCATATACAATATCATTGTATTAATTTTATGTTACATCTTATTATATTTCTCAGCAAAGACAAAAACACTATGTGCTTCTTCAGTCTGCATATTCTGTCCTTGTTTTTTTTTTTTGGAGCTTAAATGTAAGTGCTTTAAAGGTGGTGGTCTAGATGCTACTGAGAAAGTCTGTCTCTGATGCTTCTACTCAAGACTTGAGTTGTAGTCTTCATACTATTTGTGACCATTTAGGCTATGTGAACAACAAAATAATAACACCAGCTTAAACCTCTTCATACCTCACAGTCAGAGTGTTTTGTAGTGACAAGAGCAGCAGAGACAGACGAGGCTAATCAGAATGACGGCAGCAGGACAGTGGAACAGGGGACAGCTCTGTATTTCTGTCACTACACCACAACCAGCTTATAGGAGCTGACACTCTGTGTCCCACATAGTGAACACTGACAGCTATGAGTCAAGTCAAAACCAGGGTCTGATGTTAACAACCTGGAGACAGTGGCTGGCTGAGGACACACTAAATTCAGTGCTAGGCAAAACAACAGTCATTTCTAATCTGTCATGCTATATGCGAAAGTTCAGATCATTCATGAAACTCTTGCAGGGAACCCAGTGCAACAGGGCTAGACAGGAAGAATATAGCAGACCTCAAACTTAGTGTGGGGTCACTTATCATTACAGTGACACAGATAGGTTAACAAGGACATGTCCGTTAAGATACTACATTGTAAAAAGATGGGACATGGATTCTCACCAATTCAACACACACCATTCAGACAGCATGATGAAGCAGAAAAGCAGTCAAGGCTAACTTCCACTGATCTTCCTCCTCAACACTGTAGCTGCCTACTTTACATCTCTAATGCACTTTACTTTATCTATTTTATCTATCTTATCTCTTAAACCTCATTGTTCACTAATAAAGAGGATGAATGTCTACTTAAAAAGTTTTACCGACATCCATATCAATATTAGATTTCCCTGGCTAGCCAGCTTCAGTCCCATGGGGAGGGTAAACAGATTAGAAGTAAATGAAGAAAGGAACGCCCCTGGTGGGGATTCTCCCTGAGTACATTAGGTAGCAGTAAAAGCCCAAAAGGCCAGGCTTATTCTGTGTGTGCGCATGTGTTTGCTCTCTTTGTCACAGCTATTGAGTGAGGGGCCTTATGTGCAGAGCTGGGGAAAAGGGCAGAAAGAGTGAAAATGCTATCTCTGAGCTATGATGACCTTTATATTAAAGAAAAAAGCACAAAGCCAGGCCTCTGGCTTAGTCCTACAGTAACCACAAGTTATTTGCTAATTATTCCCAAATCATTCTGCACATGTTGCACTGTGCAGCTATTGTCCCAACTCTGGCTTTACAGTGTGTGCATGAAATTTAACAACTTGACCTTTGTGCATCATTACTTTTGCTCACTCAATCACATTAGTTCTCTGACTATGCATTAATTCACATAGCATTCTGATCAGTTTGTCATTCAAAAAGCATTAAAAAAAAAAAATGGAGCTATGTTGTCATATAACAACATCACAAGCTTGGGAGCTCAGCAAAATGAAAAAGTGACAAATCTGCGACTTTGGAAAGAAAGCATGATGGCTACTGGAAGACACTCCCTATTCAGTATGCTTATGAACCTACACTGAGCATGTGGTCGAGGGATGGCATCCAGGCTTCTGGCCACTGTAGCCACAAGCTCTAGCCACTCGGGGCTCAATTAAGGTGGCATGAAAACTGCCCTGCCCGGAGCGTAAAACGAGAAGCAACTAGCCAGGCCCCTGAAAGGTGAACTGCTATTCACCCCCCTCACTTTATCTCTACAGACCACCCTGAGCAAATCTCAGTGACGCTGATCTGTCCCACACATCCATGGGAAAATGCTTCATTTAAAAATAATTAAATTAAAAATAATGTTAAATCAGTTTATATCTACTTTTATTCAAGTACTCCCTCATGTGCTGCCGGTAATTAGGAAAACCTGTCTCTGTTTTTGTCCTCAATCTTACAAAGAAAATAAAAAAAAAACAAAAAAAAACAAAGAAGGCTTACTTTATAGGGAAGAAACAGGGAGTTGACACAGGCAATGAGACTGGCTGTGTCCTCTGCATCAGGCTGGCCACAGATGATTATCTAAGAAGAAAGCAAGAAAAACAAGAAAGAAAGAAATGGAAGGGGGTTAGGTCTGTCTGTTGCAGTAATGAGGTGGGCAGGTGTACTGAGGTTTAGATTGCCCTTGCCTAGACCTTCAGTTTGTTATTTCTCTCCCTCAGATGACTTTCCCTGTCCAGGTAAGCTCTGATGGGTTGATACATCTTCACAAGTTTTATCTGTTCGGCAAAGGAGGAAACTTTGGAAGATCTGCTTCACATGGAAACTGACGTGGTGTAGTTTCAATTCAGTACTTTCTGTCACTCATTTATCACGAGGTGACACTGATACAGGATATGTAGTAACTATACTGACACATTTAATTAAGTGACAAGACATGTCACAAGCCATTAGGCAGCAAGTGAACAGTCAGTTCTCCAAGTTCATGTGTTGGAAGCAGGAAAAATGGGCAAGCATTTGTCTTAGCGACTTTGACAAGAGCCAAATTGTGATGGCTAGATGGCTGTGATGGGTCAGAGCATCTCCAAGACAGCAGGTCTTGTGGGGTGTTCCCGGTACCAAACGTGGTCCAAGCAAGGACAACCGGTGAACCGGCGACAGGGTCATGGGCTCACAAGGCTCACTGATGCATGTGGGGAGCGAAGGCTAGCCTGTCTGGTCCAATCCCACAGAAGCGCTACTGTAGCACAAATTGCTGAAAAAGTAAATTCTGGCTATGATAGAAAGGTATCAGAACACACAGTGCATCGCAACTTGCTGCGTACGGGGCTGCGTAGCAGCAGACCTGTCAGAGTGCCCGTGCTGACCCCTGTCCGCCGCCGAGTGTGCCTAGCATCAGAGCATCAGGACTGGAGTATGGAGCAATGGAAGAAGGTTGGCTGGTCTGACGAAACACATTTACTTTTATATCATGTGGACAGCCGGGTGCATGAGTGTCGCTTTCCTGGGAAGGAGACGGCACACAATGCACTATGGGAAGAAGGCAAGCCGGCAGAGGCAGTGTGATGCTCTAGGCAATGCTCTGCTGGGAAATCTTGGGTCCTGGCATTCATATGGATGTTTCTTTGACACATACTACCTACCTAAACATTCTTGCAGACCAAGTACACCCCTTCATGGCAACGATATTCCTTAATGGCTGCGGCCTCTTTCAGCAGGATAATGCGCCCTCCCGGACTGCAAAAATTGTTCAGGAATGGTTTGAGGAACATGACAAAGAGTTCAAGTTCTTGACTTGGCCTCCAGTTTCCCCATCTCAATCTCATCCATGGAGGTCCCACCTCGCAGCTTACAGGACTTAAAGGATCTATTGCTAACATCTTGGTGCCAGATACCACAGCACACCTTCAGAGGTCTTGTGGAGTCCATGCCTCGACAGATCAGAACTGTTTTGGTGGCACAAGGGGGACCTAGGCAGGTGGTTTTAATGTTTTAATGTGGTTTTAATGGCTGATCGGTGTATGTATATATATTTGCTCATAATGTAATGAATGCCCAGTTCATTCAGAGAAAATCAAGCATCACTGTTCACACAGATAGTAAGCTCAGGACTGAACCAGGGACACTGAAACTCTGAGATGGCAACACTACCAGCTTCGCCACTGTGCCACTCAGAACAGCTGTCTCATGCTAAGACCTTTATGGTTAGATTGTAAAAGTTTTAAATGTGCCTTATGTATTTGAAGGTTTATTGACATAATTAAATAACTGGCCTTAGACATTCATTTTAAGTGTGTCACAAGTTACAAGTGTGTAAAAGGTTTTTTATTCTTTTATTCAATACATGGAAACAGTCTTTTTTGTTTTGTGGATAATAAAGTTGTGATGCTATATACATGGTCAGTGAAGCCAACACCAGCTTCAGCACTGTTTACCTGTTTAAACGTGTAGTGATGTGCCATGAGGCCACGGACCATGTCAGGCAGGGCAACTGGCACCTTCAATAGCCTATCAGAGAAGGCGGTCAGCAGTTGCTGAGAGCGCTGCATCCACTCTTGTTTGCCTGTCAGGTGGGAGAGGCGCAGCAGGTTCATTGCAGAAACAGAGTTTGCACTGGGTTCTGCACCATCCTGATCTGAAAAGAAAAAGATCACTATGAATAAACACACAGTAACCATGACAAACCCCAAACAACAACCGGGCTATTTTCACAGCCTGATGTAAACGTCCCTGTGTTGCGAAAGTAAGTGTCATTGCAATGATGCATTATTCAAATTATCGTTTTGACCTTTGCCTATTTATCAGGCTGCACAGGGCTTAAAGTGCCTGATATTGCAGGTGAAGTGTGCGACCAGTCGTGAGAACGGTTTTATCTTCCTTTGTGTGTTTGTGTTCTGTGCTCTGACCTCATGCAGACAGGCCTATGGATGAGCTGGTGGCACCTGGAACTGAGGTGATGAGTGACATATAACACAGCACAGTCCCCAAGTAGATGCTATTATTTTATTAACACACTCTTCATTTGAGACATGATGACACATGCTACTCATGCAGTCAAAAGATCTTTCATTTTAGCTTACGATGTACAGTTGGACAAATACTAGCATCTAAGTATACTTAGTAGTGCCAATTAAACTTTTTTTTTTTTTTGCTACCATTTTAAGTAAACTTTTGAGTCAATATGTAGTTTATATTGACTAATAAGTATCTGGAGAGTGCACCAACAGACAATTCGACTAATTCAGAATAAACTGTATATTTGTATACTTTTAAATTTACCTTTGTTCAAATAAATCTAGTACATGGATAGTATATAAAATAGAAAACTATACTATACTACATTTTTGTAAGGAGAATAACTAGTACACATTAACTGTGACCAACATACAAACCCTCAACCAAGATGTTGCTCATACACAGGAATAAAACAAAACTCTATCCGAGTTGAAGTTACGTTGCTGGTAAGGAGAACAGAAGATGCTACATGATTGGGTTTGGACAGTGCGTAAAATAGAGACTGGCATGTGCTCAGTGAAGTAATCCATCTTCCAGTGACAATGTGGTGGAAGAACAATGTCCTGACACTCTACAGCTCCACACAGCTCCTAATGGAACTTTACATGCCTGGATCACTATATAATGGAGCAGTCGCTAAGAAAAGATGACAAATCCGTCTTACGTCCCCTTTAATTTATCAGCACCCGCAACAAAAGCATCAGACCCCCCTCCCTCCCCTTCATCCATATCTCGCTGGTGTCAGTGTCATTTTCGCAGTGCCATTAGTCGCAGGCCAAGGCACGGTGGCCTGTCTGTGTGTTAGTGTCAGCGTGTACGTCCAATTCCTTGTGACAAAATATGAAACTGAGTCATTCAGGATATCAGACCTAGGCTCTAATACCCCCACAGCAATTTGGGTTTTTTTTGCCCGAAAGTAGCTGGAGAAAAATACTCATAGCATTTTTATAAAAAAAAAGTGATGCACAAATGCACAAGAAATAGGAACAATTAAAAAAATTCAGCATGAGAGAAAGATGAAAGCAAGAGAGAGTACCAAAATAAGAGGTAAGAAGGGAGCATTAGAAAAGGTGGTAGCTGAGTACTGAAAGGTTCCTTTGACTTTGCTAGCATGCTATCAGCAGTGGCATGATGGGAGTGCTATGCAGTGGAGTGATGCTGAACACTGAGTGACAGCAGGAGATCTGCATCGCCCAGTCCAAATGACTCACTCCCTCATACTCCCACACACCCCCACAGCAATCAGCCCATCTGAAAGACCATCCGCATTACAGACTACACTTCATTGCAAGAAATGTCATCACCAAAAGTCTTATGACATTGCTAAATTATTAGGTAGACAGCATGCATCACTATTAAAAGACAAATCTCATATCCCTAGAAAAAATGTAATTAAAAAATGTAATGTGAACCTAGTAATCCCACTGTAATATTGCAAATTACAAATAGAGGGGATAAATTATAAATGCTCATAACAACTCAGCAGAGTGCTCAGGAGGGTAAAGCAAATCTTTTTACGATCACCGGCAATCGTCTCTATTTGTTCCACTCCACTCCGTCTCCATTATGCTGCATGGATTATGTACTGTATATAAGAAGTGTGTATTGTCTCACCCTGTTTGAGAGACAGCAGTATGGTGTGGTCTGAAGGGTCACTACAAAAGTAGCCACTTCCCTGGGCATCCCAGAAGAGCTGGTCCTGCTTGTGTTGTAGCTCCTCAGCCCACTGAAGCCACTGAACCGTGTGTGTAGCTTCAAACAAGTCCAGGAGACCACTCACCACAAAAGCATAGTCATCCAGGAACCCAGCAATGGGTGAAGCACTAAAGAGAATGACGGGGAAAATTTACCAGTCAGTTACAAACACGTAGAAGAAGTTAACAAGAAACTTCTGTCCTCGATAGTAGTTATAATATCTGTATCTGCACATTTTTTTTGAAAACTTCTTATCCACAGGACGCAACAAAAAAGTTGCACAAGCGGGATATTTATATTTTCATGTGGGTGTGAGTGAGCAGTCAGATATGAAGCTTGTGAAACAAAGATCATATTCTTTAACATGAACATGCAGCTCTGCACGACGCATTTATGGCATTTATTCATTCATTCATCCTTAGTGTCTGCCTGGTCAGACTCACAGTGGATTAAATTAGGTAACTAGTTTGTTTAGATTTTGTTTAGAGTCTGACACACATTTCTTGTTGACCGTTTATGAACTTGAGTGGCGTAGCCGAGGTTTAGGAACTGAGAGACGGAATTCACAGGCCATGCTGACACTGCTGGCATTTCTACTGAGTTCTTTTCCAGTGTTTTCAGTGGTTCTGGGGACAAAATAATAGGGTTAAAAGAAAAAAAAACCTTCCGGTTTAGTCCACGCCCAGTTCAGATTTAAATCCAAATACAGATACAGATATGAATATTTGTAACACTAAACCGATAGACGTACAGACAGTGACGTTGTGTTACATCTCTATATCTATATACAGTACTGTGCAAAAGTCTTAAGCACATGCAAAGAAATGCTGTAGAGCAAAGATGCCTTCAAAAATAATGAAACTATATGTTAATACATTTAAAAAAAAATACTATAAAGAGCAGTAAACAGTAATAAATGAAACAAAGTCAATATTTGGTGTGACGATCCTCCTTAGTCTCAGGTACAGTTTGTGCAGTTTTATAAGGAAATTAGCTGGTACGTTTTACTGAACCAGCCACAGTTCTTCTGCAGACTTTGACTGTCACACTTGCTTCTTATTTTTGCAGAAAAACCCAGCAGCCCTCATTATGTTTTTTTGTCTGAAAAGTGTCTCTTATGTAACATGCTGCTTTCTTTACTGACATACAAACATTTTTCTGTATCATTTAATAATACAGTTTTTGGACTGAATCAATAATGTAGAAGTCATAAAATAAAAAAAATGTACTGAAAAAAATAGGGTGCCCAAGACTTTTGCATAGTACTGTATATATAGCAAAGTTGATGAAATATTTTGGTTAGTGTGGACTCTTGTGGACTACAGTGTCCTTTACCTAACAGCATGGGTCCTAAAGTCTTTACTTAACAGCTCAGTTTCAGATTCAGTGGTAATAAAGTGTATCTTCAGGCTTAAATTGAGTAGTTTTGTGAAAAAAAACAAATTGAATATAAAAATTCTTAGATCATGAGGTTCAAAATGATATCATTGTGTTTTATATGAGTCTTGCTGCCCCACTCGGACTTTTTTGGTTTCTGTTAAGAAAATGAAACGTCCTTGGAAGAAAGAGAAATGTCTGAATCATTAAACTTCATGAAGTAGAGCTTTGGTGCACAAGACCATTCACAGCTTCTTTGTTCCTGTACATGCTGTTCTCCTGGACCATCTGTGCAGTCGTCTAAATTTCAAGCACTGCATTGATCCTAATGTGCTAAAAGTGTAATGTGTGATATAATTCTTTAAGATATTGAAGCAGAGTCTAATGTGATCAGCACACATATGAACACCATAACAGTTACCCAGTTTTAAATCAGTAAAAATGAAATGATATCAGGATTAGCTTAGATTTATTTTACTTGGTAACTCATTAAAAGATAACATTCAATATGACAGCTCCATAATTAATGGCACCTTAAATGACTGAATGACAATTTTTCGTCTCGAACACAATTAAAGAAGCTTATCTGCCACCTAACTTGTACTGTATGTGTACTGGCACTCCTAAAAACATTTCAAATAAAACACCAAACAAATTCTTATCCTTGATAGACTCCAGGAACTCTGTTGACTATGTCATGTTCCCTGGGTGTAAAACTGAACTTCAGCAAGCATTACTGATGCTACAGTTATAATCAAATATGCTGACCATGCACACCGTTGTCATGATGGGTGAAAGATTGAGACTGCATACCAGGGAAAGCAGCTGATACTCATGTATTAGATTATTGATGCTTTTAGGATGTTTTGAAGCTAGCTGTTCAAGGGCTCTTGTGAAGAATAATCACATCATGATTTCCACTTATACCAGAATATTTTAGGCCACAACCTGGTTACTTCTGCCAGGAGGTTAAGACTCAGCCAGACGGACCAAGATAATGATCCCAAACATACTTAAGCAACACAGAAATAGAGACAGGACATGAAATCAGTGTTTTGCAATATCCAACTCAGTCTCCAGATCTGAATCCTATTAAAACATGTGGTCTAATATAAAGAGGGCAATCCAACCTATGAATATAAAGGAGCTTGACAAGTGTTGTCTATCATTTCTTTATTACCTTTTTAGATCTTGTTCGACAGTACCTTACAGGATGGTTCACCAAATATCAATTTTGGGTGTGCCAATAATTTTGAAACTAGTGTTTTCTAGACTAAAACACTTATGAAAACCTTTTATGTTTCAAAATATTGTTTATATTAAGTTATGCAGCGTGTTTTAAATATCACTCATTGCATGTGTTTGAACTCATTTTTATGAAAGATGGCATTAATTCTGGAGCTGACTATAGCTTTGATAATAGCGTTAAAAACAAATCTGTCACTGTTAAAATGGGGAAAAAACACTTTTATCACCCCCAAGCACCGTTAAAGATGTTCACTTCCTCAATCCACCAAAACATCAAATCTACCAAAACATCACCTGGTCAGTCTGAATATAGACTATATTGAGTCCTTTGTTTTAAAACAAGACACAATTCAACAATTTTCTCCAGATACAGTAGGAAAACAAACTTCACATTTATAGGAAAAGAACATTTCAAGTTCTTGATCATAAATTATACAAGGACATCTACAGAACTTTGATATTGGTAAGCTCTGTAGAGGTGCACTTGAATAACAAAGTCGGATATCTAATAATATTCTTTGGAGCACTTTGTTGATTCAACTGAATATATCAGGAACCTTTCATCCACAGTTCTCAGGCATGTCCACTGAGGTGGCACTGTAGCTAGCTGAGTGTGGGAGAAATTATACAGACTGAACTGAAGATAAAACTCTGTTATAAGAAAGCAAAGAGGAGGTTTAGTGCTTGGGGTGACCTCCATTTGTTTTGTCATATTCAAGTAATATTTAAACAACCGAGATTTATTTTTTTGATGACGAACAGTGATGTATGAAAGATGGGACGCTGCCTAGTCATCTGTCTTGGACATGTCTTTGCATCCAGTAGTGAAATTCAAAATACTATTAAATTAAATGACCTTTACATAAAGTAAGCTAAAGACATTCATAAGCCAGGTTAGTCTCACTGCACAGTGAAGGAGAATGTGCCTCAGGTTCCCTCTGTTCACAGGTACAGCTCTGTCTTCAACAGAAAACCCTACTTTTTCTCATACTGTTTCTGAAGCTTGCTCAAAGTGGATGTTGCTCCGTAACTGTGAAATTTACATCAAACCTTTCCAGTCAGTATTTAAGTAAGCATTCTATGCCGTGATTGTCCATTCCTTCCTGCCTCTGGTGATGTAACTTCCTCAAAATGCAAAAAGTCTGTCTTTCGTGTGGAAACTATAACCAGTTATTCAAAGTCAATATACATGATCTAAACATAAGGTCTGAGGTAAGGCATGTAAACGCAAGTAAATATCCTGCAGCATGTGGTAAGTTCCTCTCGATGCAACACACATGCTAAATAGAATGAACAGATACGTCAAGAATGATTTACTTCCCACCACTGTATCTGATCCAGACATTACAGCACATTATCACTGTCATAAACTGGACACTACTTTCATTCCACCCATACAGGATTTTCATTTGAATTTTTCAACTACCAAGAGAAACTACCTCCTACCTATCAAATAATCACCAATCTGACTCTGCAGGATGGACTTTGATTTGCCAGGTAAAATATTCACAAGGATGAGCAGAGAAATGAAATGATTCCTTGCGAGGAAGAAATTAAGTGGAGCAGCTACACAATCAGCAGACGTGCTCCAGTGTCTCCTCCCGTGTAATTTAATCACCCAGTCTGCCTCTGCTTTCAGATTCAGAGAAGGAAAGTCCTCCAGCAGCAGAACAGGGCAAATTAAGAGCAGCTTGACGTGCAGAATTTCAGCCTCTGGGCTCTATAAACAAAGAGCAGTGTGTGTCGTAACTCCTGAGAGCACAACAGCATGTCAACTCTTTCAACTGTATTTACACTCTAAAGATACTTTTGATTTCTGTGATGCAGAAAATACAAAAGTGTATTGTACATCAAGGGCTGTTTTAAGAGTTATTTCGATCACTTAAATTCAAAAGATAATTCAACAGATATGCAGGGAACATTCTCTGTATCCAGACTTACGCAGATGCTTAACTTGATTTTCTGGCTTGCCCATTCAGATTATTAAAATTATTTGCGTGTCTCACCAGGCATTTTTTTTTTAAGTAGAACTCCTTCTACAGAAGATTTCAATTGGATTCATTTAAAACAAGCACTTGCCTTTAACTTTAATCCTAAACAAATCGGGCGATAGAAAATGCTGCATAATAAAGCAGACCTCAGTTCATGGCTGTCAGTTTCAACACAGTGTCACATAAAAATGTTTTGACTACCGCAATAAGATACAATAAGTGGGCAAAATTCCACAGCATCCTGACACAAGGAAACTATGGTTAAGTTCATTGTCATGAGCAGACCTAGTCTTTTTCTAGCTCTACAAATTTATCTTAATTTAGTGATATGGCAATCATCCACATTATCTGGCTGCTGGTCTGTACCAGACCCAAAAAAAGAGACTAAGATAAATCATTTTTTATTTAGATAAATGAATTTTTCCAATCATGAACGTGTTCACCTCTGCGATCTCTAGTAAACACACAGACAGCACCGGTGAGACATTTATCGGAAACATTGTGACTGCTTTTGGTCAATTTATATGATTATTTAGTTCATATCTCATAATGTCAAATTTATATATTTAATATTACCCTCAAATGGCACTCTAGAACTCTTGGCCAGAGTGAATACTGCACAAAAAAGCACTTAGATTTAATTTCTGAATAGCAAATAACTCAGTCTCTGTTTTAGACAAACAGGCACAACTGTCTGAGTAGCTCCCAGTTCTGTAATAAATAATAATTAATCATTCTGAAGCTTGGCAAATCCGGTATTATCTTCTCACTATATGCATTTCAGTCTGCATACTAATTTTGGAATAGGCAAAATACAAACCACACGCGGACTGGTAAAATAGTGAGTGTTCAAATTTAAACTCACTCACCACTTCATCAGGAACACCTGCACATTTGCACATTCATGCCATTATCCAATCAGCCAGTCATGTGGCAGCAGCGCAACGCATAAAATCAAACAGATACAGGTCAAGACCTTCAGTTAATGTTCATGTCAAGCATCAGAATGGTAAAAAAGTGTGATCTCTGTGACTTTAACTGTGGCATGGTTGTTGGTGCCAGATGGGCTGGTTTGAGTATTTCAGAAACTGCTGATCTCCTGGGATTTTTATTCACAACAGTCTCTAGAGTTTACTCAGAATGGTGCGAAAAACAAAAACTTCCTGTAAACGGAGGGTCTGCAGTCTGAAACACCTTGTTGCTGAGAGAGATCAGAGGAGAATGACCAGACTGGTTTGAGCTGACAGGAAGTCTACAGTAACTCATGTAACTACTCTTTACAACTGTGGTGAGCAGAAAAGCATCTCAGAATGCACAGCACATCAAACCTTGAGGTGGACGAGCTACAACAGCAGAAGACCACATCAGGTTCCACTCCTGTCAGCCAAGAACAAGAATCTCAGGCTATCATGGGCACAGACTCACAGAAACTGGAGAAAACAGAAAATGTGTAAAGAGTGGTTATATGATTTACTATATCCTTCCTGGCAGCTCGGACCAATCTGGCCATTTTCCTCAGACCTTTCTTATCAACAAGGTGTTTCCACCCACGGAACTGTTGCTCACTCAATGTTTTTTGTTTTTTGCACCATACTGTGTAAACTCTAGAGACAGTTATGTACAAACTCTAGAAACTGTTACATATAGAGACTGTGTTAACATATATAAAACGATCTGTTGCCACGATCAAAGTCACAGTGATCGTACTTCTTCTTCATTCGGATGTTTGATGTGAACAATAACTGAAACTCTTGACTTGTATCTGCATGATTTTTTTTTTGCACTGTGCTGCTGCAATATGATTGGCTGATTAGATAACTGCATGAATGTGCAGGTGTACAGGTGTTCCTAATAAAGTGGGTGGTGAGAGTATATATTTACAATACAGTACACTTAATTACTATCAACATCAATTGCAATTTATCTATAACCTGGAACTACAAATCTACATGCAGTTATATTTGCAGCTTTTGCTATTTGTTTGCATGTAACCTTGTTTGGGGCTTCGTTTGCATACTCTTAAACTAAGCACGGCATTATAAAATAGAATTTAAATGCATTAAAGCTGCGATATCTTCTTATTTTCATGCATTTCTAAGTGTTTATGAAGCCCCTTTTTACTCGGAAAACCATGCTTGTATATTTGAATAGGCTGCAGTAGAGACTGTCTCTTTGCCTCTCCAACTCAGCTTATTTTCACTGAGAATGCCCACTATTCTTGAATATTCATAAACAGACACCCAGTGTCCCTTCATATGAATTTATTTACTTGCATAAGCTCGGAAATATGGCTGGCTTGAAATACCAGAATATGAAAAAGAAATATTCACCACTGAGAGCAGCACGACGTTTCCAAGTAGTACATTTATACTATTGTGTATTAACAGTAATCAGTTTAATCTTCAGACTCAGGGTGTAAATTAGTTAGCTAATAGCATGCCCAGCCAAGACATTTTTTTTAAATCAGTGTTATCTGTTTCTATTCCAAACAAGAACAAGAATATGCTGATTCATTATTTACTGGCATGAAATCCTGAGAGAAGTCGAATGCTTAAAATGGAATGCAATCGAATGGCAAATTAAATAGATATAATAGATATTTTTGTGCGCTCCTATGAAACTATTGACAATCAGTGCTCTTAGGTAACTCTTTGATGAGCGTGAAGCTGGAGGCACAGAAAAACAAGGGAGAAATACTGAAAATAAAGTCCATGCCCATGTGCATTTGCTTTATACTGAATCTGGGTTATTTCTACCTCTACTAAGGCAATTAAGAGTAGTGAGCGCAATTGGAAACAGTATGGAATGTGTGCTAGTTATCTTGAATAAATGAAAACACATTTTGTGGGCTACAGCCTGCACTCACTACATACTACCATAAGAGATCAATACAAAAGCGTTTCCTTTATAATGGGCATCAGACAGTTGGAGAAATGTCTGCTGTGAGACACTCATGTTCACAAATTGAATAAGTGAAAAAGCACTTTTGTGAAAAAAGATATTCATCTCATTCCTTCGTGTAAAAGAACACGGCAATCTCGTGCTTGTTTGCGTCTACTGATTTCTGTAAGTGTGTAATCTAGTCTGGAGGGAGACTGAAGGAATGTTCCTTACTTTTGCTCAAGCTCCATGTCGTCGCCTCGGTAACACGAGTGCAGCATGTGCTGTCCCTGTTCATCCCACAGGTGCTTCCGGAGAAACTGTGCAGTCTGTTCTGCTCTCTGAAGCAGAGTCTGGTCTCCTAATACTGCCCCCACATGGGCAAATCCGGACAGCATCAGCCCTGTTACAACATGTAAAGCTAAATGTCAATCATCCATTCAACATACAGAGCCATATTCAGAGTTTAGCTCACACACTGAGGGTTTATTTCAGAAATTTCACACACCCATATTCAAACCTTAGTTGTAACTACTTAGACTTAAGTGATGCTGAACTTAAACTTTTTCTTGTGCATTTGGAAAGCCATTTGAAGCTCTATAAAAATCCACAAAAAGGTTTTAAGAGCATCTTAATCTGAGACATTGCCTGATTTTTTAACAGATAAAAATATGAGTTGAATTAAAGCCATAAGTGAGCCATAAGTGTATCAAATGAGTGCTGAGCCAGCATATTGTCAGCATTGTCAGCGTATTTTTCTTTACATGAGAGTGTGAATTAACAAAAACACTGCCATTATTTTATTATACTACAACTCAAAATAGCCAATTAACACTGTGATAAGATAGCTTACAAACCACGCACACATTACGATTTCATCAACTTGACCGATTATCTCATAGCTATACAAGAGTAACTGCTGGAACATCATAAATATTTTTTTTTTTAAATAACAGGATGTGCTGGATCAAGTGCTATTTTATAATGATTAATGTGATAATTACAACTAGGACTATTTATGCAGCAATGTACTGGCAAAAAACTAGACTCCTTTTATATATTCATATATCATCATATTAGACTTTTTATTTGTAAATTGTCCCTTGCTTTTATGTACTACATTTGACAGCAAATAAAAAAACGATATTTCCTTCTTCAGTCCACATTTTCTATCCCTGAATTCTTTTCAGGCTTGAGGGCAAGTGCTTGCGCTTAAAGGCACTGGTCTATATGCTAATGAAAAACCCCATCTCGGACACTCAGGAAAAATCTGTCAACTTCAGACGTCTGAACTGAACGCAGGTGACTGCATATTTTGGATGGCACACTCAGAAAATCAGCTTAAGCACATGCTTGGTCCATCTCTGTATCCACCACACACACACACACACACACATACACACACACACACACACACACACACATAAATCCTGACGTAAATTTTAAACTTTCCAACTCACAGAGTCTAATAAAAACCTTTGCGTTGTCTATAGATAAGCTTTTTAAACTTTCTCTACACCAATAATAGTAAACACAAGACTTAAAGAATTGTCACCAATGCTGAGGGATGTTTGATCCCTCACTGAAGCAACACTGGCACCAAAACACAGAATCACTAACAGTATACCCATCGGTTCTTCATTTACTCACAGAAATGTGTGAGAAGCCCTGTCATCATTGATTAATGCAAGTTCCTTTGGAGATACAGATACAGTCTTAGTGAATTAGCAAAGTAATGGAGTGTATCGTACTAAGGACTGCTGTGATTAAACAATGTCTCATATTTCTTCAATTTAAAAAAAAAAATCACTTCATTAATCACTACGGGAGCTGAAATCACACGCAGAGCTCTGAAAGGACCAGGGAACACTATAAAGGTTTTGCCTTTCATAGCCTTTCATTACCTCAGCGTGTACACAGAACGGAATGTGCTGTAAAAAAAAAAAAAAAAGTGTGGCACCGGATCTCAAGAAAATATACACAGTTACGGTACTGTTAGGAAAAATAACGGTGCAATCTTCCATTTATAAAACACGATCAGTAACGCAAGAGGGTTAGATTCCTATTTTATTCATGCCTCTGAACTTATTTAGGCAAGTCACTAAAGTGAACATGGATAATTCATTCCAACAATAGATATCACAATCAATCTTCAACAGCCGATTGCTTATATTCTTACAAGTATATTTTTTGCATTGGAACTTTTTTCAGAAATGTACATTTATTTATGCAAATGTGGTTTCATCTAATTAAATTTGCATACATTTGCATACTTAGTAGAACTCCAATCTATCCTTTTGAATTAAAATGTGTGTTAGAATTAAAAATATATTATATTTCACTGCGAAGCCAAAGAGAAAGGCTCTGACAGAACAGTTTGTTGGAAAATAATTTCTCTTGATACATGACATAAATGCAACAGTAATCAACATTTCGCGTGAGTGGATGAAAACAATAAAATAAACACATATATTATGCAGGATATTTTATGTTTATATTTCTAAAATCTGCAAAAAATCTGAAAAAGGATTGACATGACTAAAGTTGCTGTACCTGTAACTGACTTGCCTTAACTAAATCTGGTTACCTTGATTAATCACTGCATAAGCCTCAGTACAAAGAGTAAAATAGAAAATATTTATCGTACCATTCCATGAGGCCAATATCTTAGTGTCCAGGTGAGGTGGAGGCCGTGTTCTGCGCACATCGGCCAGTTTGGCCCTGGCACTGGCCAGCACTTCAGTCAGCTTGCTCACACTCAGGCCAAAGTGTGCAGCAGTGAGCTCCACTGAATAACGCACGATCAGCACATTCTGAGCCTGCAGCTCTCCATGTGGATCCTACAGGTACACACAAAACCAAAAGAGGAACACAAAGTCCAGACGCAAGCGTATTACAAAGTAAAAAAACTAACCTAGTATAGTATAAAAATACAAACCAATGTTAAGAATTTGCACCAAGTGGTTCCCAATTTGCACAACAGAAAAGCATTCACCCTATTGTCAGGAGATTGCAAGTTTGAATCCTGAAGATGAGACAGCTATACGTGGCCAGGAGCCAAGGGAGCAAAACTGACCATGCTCTCTGGTTGGGAGGAGTGGAATACTCTCTCTCCCCTGTCAATCACAGCGACAATACACAATCGAGGGTGTTTATGAGCTTGTGTATGAGGAAGAGGGCAGATAGCATGTTCCGCATAGCAGAGTGTGTTATGCTGCCCTGTGATGCAGCTTTAGCAGCTGTTTGAAAAGATGTGGTTGGCTGTTTTCATGTGTCTCAGAGGAAGCACGGGAAGCAAACTCCCTGTTTGGTAGCTGTCGAATGACAGGGGTAGGAACTGGAATTATCTAATTAATGAAAGAGTCTAATGATGATGTTAAGGAAAACCAAAAAAAAAAACTAAATACACAAACAAATTCACATATTTATAGGAAAGACAATTTAAAAACTATAGTTAAATGTAAGGAATTGTGCAACTGAATATGTAACTGAATATGAAATTTCCAATAATTAACTAAAAAAAGCTTATAAAGCTTAAAAAGTCAATGACCATGTGACTTTCACTACACTGGTCCATTATCGATAATCCTTAACTGAAATAACAATACAGTATATTGCACAGAAATCCGGGACTAATAAAGAGCCATGGCTTTCCCTGCTCTGTTCGAGGACCTCAGCAATGCTGCATGTTTCCAAGATCAATTAGACTTTTCACCAACACTAATAAGTGACTTATGAGTATATTTGAGAGTATGACTAATCAACGTAAACAGCTATTAATATTGCTTGTATCTCTGTAGGTGGATTTGATATGATATGCAATTAATAAACAGGCCATGTAATGATTATTTAAAAATCGCTCATAAACACTTTTAAGAGATAATCGTCCACATTTAGGATTATAGTATTTCTTTGCAGCTGAGGCTCCTGCAGTATATACATTTTTGTGAGTAAAATATGTGCATATTGCGCTCATGTATTTCTGTCAATGTGTCTTCTTTTCCTTCCTGTTTTTTAGGTTGATATTTTTTTTTCTCACTACACAGCACGTTGCTGATCTTGTATTTTGATAAATAAATGTTAAATAAACTTGACCTGCTCTGGCTGTACGTTGCCTTGGTCTTTAACACCATAATGATGCATAAAGATATCAGCTTGTGTTGCACCCCCAGTGGCCTCCTCCACCGTGTTTGAGAGCAGCTCTCTGATCTCAGCAGCTGTCCACACACAGAACGCTCCCTCCCTCTTCTCGCTGGACTCAGCAGTGGGCAGAGAGTCTGCATCCTCGGCGCTGTAGAAGCCACCAGACTGCAGGGGGCAGCACAGTGTAAAATAAAATAAATTCAAGTTCTTTATTACATAATACATGATTAGAATACACGATTAACCTACATTAACACAAAAATATAACATCTTCTGTATTATTCTTTCCGGAAGAAGTAACTAGGACAATATACACGTGGATTAATTACAGATCAACTCTGCAAAGAGCTCTAGACAGTCCCAGGATGCCTTATTAAAATGGATCCCAAGAGACTGAGGTTCACAGTGAGTACGAGCAAAGTTTTTGCTGACCCTTGCGATGTAGCCTCATCCTTTTAGTGTAAATGCATGGAATCTGAACTATGCCACATACGTAAAAAAAAATGCACTTGTGGTACATTAGGGTGAGGAATTCTTCATAATTACTTTAATCATAAGAAATATATGACCCTAATTCAAAGGATTTTAACTGCCTTTCATTCACTGACAGTGGACCATTTGTCATTACAAGTGCATGAAGGTGGCATGACCTCAAAATGGGTGAAGACTTTTCCCGCATCTGCTTACTGTAACTCAGCAAGGCAATGGCGAGTAAGAACTAATAAGAAGAATAATGCAGCACCTGGTGGCTAAGGTCTCTGGAGACGTAGTGCAACACATCGCGGGACACATCTGCGAATAAGCGCTCGCCGGACACCTGTATTAAAAAAGCAGCAACAGTACCACACCATCTGAGCGCTGAGCTAAGTCATAGTTTTCATGGAGTGCCAGACTTTATAGAGCACTGGATTATCTATGAAAGTAAAGCTGGATTTAGAAACAAACACAAGAAAGAAACAGAAGAAACAGCACCGTCAAATTCTTGACTCAGAGCGTGTTAATTTTCTGTAACAGCGCGGCTCTGAGAGAAGTTCCAGCTGTAACATGAAAGAGAGATGTATATTAACGTGCTCGTTCCAAACATGTTATCGTTCCTATAGTAACGTCTCATTCACAGGGACTTATATGGCAATCACTACACACAATCTAAAGCTAATAAATGGATTAAAAAGCATGTTATTTAACAAAAAAAAACATATAACCATTGAATGGTGAAGTTTCTGAGTAGATATTTATTTAACATTTGTGGAAGGAGTCTCAGGTGTCAGCACTTTGTAACGATCAGTACGTTTTCCGCTACAGGAGAGTCTTCAGGACAGAGGACTTTTTCCTCAGTAACATGACAAGCTGTGTTGTTGGGATTTTTTTTTTTTAAACTTCAAGTAAGAGAAAAAAAGAGGGGCTGGTGAGGCAATGATTGTTTATAGCTGCTATGATGTAAGTGATAATAGGAACTAACTTGCCTTGCAGATGTTCCACAAGTGTGACAGGTCGTTCATTAATAATTTATTAATTGCAATCACTGGCAAAATGCTGTGGCATAAGAGGAATATAACACTTCTGGTCGTGTTGTTATAGGAAAAGGCTGTATTACAACTCCCTTTTGTGGATTATTTTCCTATAACAGCACACCCTAACCCTTTGTGTTTTTTCCCTTATATAAACAGTCATTTCCTCACCATCCTCTCTTTTTTCTCTTTCTTGAAATTACTAAGACAAAAAGAAAAAAAACAGCTTCTTATGCTACCAACTTTGCCTCTGACATTTACAAACTGGAGACTCCTTCCAAAAAATGATAAATAAAAGTCTCCTCACAGCTTATCAATAATTACATGTTTTTCAAATCACTTTATGGTGAGCTTCTGCTATATAAGTCCCTACGAAAACTGTTACATAAAATTATGCATGTAGTTATTTAATGGAAACTATAACATGTATTAGAACAAGCACATTAATATAACGCTTTCAACCTGCACTACTGTCAGAGCTGCTGTTACAGAAATCAACAGAGCTGTGGTATAAAACCTATAAATGATGATAGAATGGAAAACAGACTTAATAAATGAAAACTAAAAAGCTACAATATTCTCCTTTGTGAATTATTCTTAGTCTCTCACACTATTTACCTGCATAGTGAGAGTCTATCATATCTTCATGCAGATCAATGAAAGAAAGCATTTGTGTTGGTGGAAAAGGGAGTATTTGGAGAAAGAAAAAGCATACCATATGTTCAGGCATACACACACACACACACACACACACATGCACAGACCCACCTGATATGCAGTGATGTAGGCCACTGCCAGCTGGGCCTGATCATACAGCATCTTCTCAAAGTGAGGCACGTGCCAAGACGAATCTGTAGAGTACCTGTGAAAACCCTGAGACAGACAGAAGAAAGGAAGGAAGCCAGATCACAGAGCTCGATGCAGTTTTACATTCTAGTTTTTACGCATTTATCACCACAGGTTTGGCAAAGCCTGTAAATTACCTGAGCCACGTGGTCATGAATTCCCCCTAAAGCCATCATTCGGAGGGTGTGGAGAGCCATCTGCAGTGCCTCTGCTCCCTCCGAGGAGGCACGATTTACAGACCAGTATGACATCAGGAACATCAGGTTCACTGGAACATAGAAACAGTGCCAACGTGCATGTAACTGCAATCAGTATAGCAGTAAAAAAAAAAAAAAAAAACATCACGGCTGGATGATTCACTTGGTGCAAACCCACTACATCTGCGTACCAAAACCATGTTTATCAACAGCAGCTCTTGAGGTTTGCATCTATTCACTTTCAGATCCTTCCAGCGTCTGTTTACCTGGAGTGGGGAACTTGGGTGTGTCATTGAATCCTCCATACTCCTCCTCATATGAGTGAGCCAGCTGTTGGAAACATCTGTGAGCCACATCTACAGCTGGGGGTAGAGTTTCTTCTGGGTGAGCAGAAATGGCTGTGGCCTTCCGCAGAGCGTCCATCACCCGTTCCCCACTGGACTCAAGCGCTTCTCTGTTGTTCTGCCACTGAAACGGGTAGGAGCAAAGAAAACACCGCATGCGTCTAACATCCACCTTCTTTTTGTTATGTTTACTTAACTCTGTATATCTGACATGGTGCTACATGCTTATTCTGCTGCTACTTGTGGGGTGTGCATAGTAAAGTAATCAATGATTTGCAGTTATATCCTCAGCTTCACACACTTATGCTTACTGATCAACCCAAATGCCGCTTCTGCTGTGCTCATTGTGCAGTTTACAGCATTCTGAATTATGCTTTAAAAAAAAAACACTGTAAATAACTGCCTAATAAATAACAGAGCGGCATGTAGTTGTTTATACTTTGCTGTTTTTCTGAATCAGCATAGTTTTGTTCATGTCGTACACTTATGTGGTATTGTCTTCTATGCTCCCCATGTACTGTATATGTATATGGACAGAATGCTAAAAAAAAATATTCTACTCCTGACCTAACATTAACCATTAAACAGAAAACAGACAGCTCTGACTTGTCACTAAATGCAGCATACTAAGTGTGTAGTTCAAAAAGGTCAATCTATTCCGTACCTGCTCCATAATACGCAAAAGCACAGTTTTAAACCCAGGTCTCCTCCCCAGGTCTCTTGGAGGGAAGTATGTGCCCCCAATAAATGGTCTCAGAGCTGGAGTAAGCCAAACACTCATTGGCCAGCCACCACCTCCACTAGTTGCCTAATGAGGAAGAGAGGAAAAATGGGACTTGACGTCTCTGAAGTGTATTTCACTTACTCATAATACCACGTAATAGTAGTGAGCAATATGTAAGGAACAAAACATGACGGGGCATGCTGTTTTAGCAAAGTAATCAACAATGGTGTGGTGTGATGCAGCCTGAAGTTGATTATTTTCCTTTAAAAGCATGTCCTGAAGTATCTTATTCCTCTTATAACACATCAATTTACCAACAAGTACATATTTTTTCATTAACTAAAGAATGATGTCACTTTATTAGCATTTAAGGTTATGTGTAACGTTATGCGATGTCTGCAAAAACAAGTTAGTTCCCATTATCGTTTTTGTTACAACATTTATAAACAGCTGTTCCCTAACCAGCCTCTCTTCGCTCTCTCTTGAAGTTAATAAGACAAAAAAACAAAGCTTCTCATGTTACAGACAAACTGAAAACCAAAACCTACTGACTGCTATGAAGCACTGACACTGGAGACTCCTTCCATAAATATCATATTCAAATCTCTTCACAGAAAGCTTCATGGTATCAACAAATCAATAATTATATATATTATATATATATATATATATATATATATATATATATATATATATATATATATATATATATATATATACACCCACACCTATATATATATACATATAGAGTGATCAAAACCTGTACAAATGTCATGTAGACTTTGTCAACATCAGGTCTCTCCTCCCTGTCAACCTTTATACAGACAAAATTGTCACTGAGGATTTTGCCAATCTCCTCATCCTCGAACGACTCTCTCTCCATGACATGACACCAGTGACAAGTCGAGTAGCCCACTGTGACAAAAAAAAAAGTACCATGAATGTGAAAAATAACAAGATTACAAAAATGTATTCTGGTTTATACTATTTGCTGTGTGCTTACCTGACAAAAAAATGGGTTTATCTTCACTTTTTGCTTTGTCGAAGGCCTCTTGACCCCAGGGAAACCTGAAAGTAAAAAAACATACAGACAACACACACTAAAATATAAAATGGGTGTATTAGCAACATGTAGAAGAAATGTTTGTTTCCTCTACATGTTTTTTTTTTTTTTCTCAGTTTAAAAGCAGTTCCTCACCAGTCTACAGGGTTGTGGGCATGCTGCTGTAGGTACGGGGATTTCTCTTTGCTCAGGCGATTTGTGTGTTTTCGCAGGCGTAAACTCTCTTGTCCGTCGCTCCCGGATGCCATACCGAAACGGGCTGCTCCACAAATCCTAGGTTCAAACAGAGCTGGGTCTTCAGACTGTTAAATTAGGTAGAGTATCTATATGAGTAACACTGTATGTTCTGACGTGTCCTCGGTGTTCAAGCTTGTTTGCCCGATGTCAGTTTGTTTTACTTGTTAAGTGCTGAAGCTTAACCTGAAGCTTAACCTGAAGCAGAATCTGCAGTGTCAAATAAAACCAGTGGCAAATTAGAAGCATTAGCTTACCACGTCACCATGTTAGGAAGGCTGTGTTAGTACAGAGAGCGAGGGAGAGTCTAAAGACAGCACATTTAGGGCCTTATCATTAGTGTATATCATTTTCCTAACAGAATATTCACACTTTCCCTGCTGAAAAAACACAATAAAAACCCTCACAGGATTTGTAATGGTTTTAATGGTTATAACAGGAATTGTATTGGTTTGAATGGAAACTGTAATGGTCCCTGTGGGCCTCTACTGGTAATTTGTTGCCTTCTTTTGGTGGCATATTATGTCTTGTGGATACAATTAAGGACCAATAATGGTAATGGTTTTAATGGTTAGCTGATGGTTTGTAATGGCATTTGTTGTGGAAACCATTACTGTTTTTTTTTGTTTGTTTTTTTTAGCAGGGTTTCCAAAACAATTTTTAATCTTCCAAATACTGTAAGGCTTTCAGTGCCTCTGTGACCTCTGTGAAGTTGGCACCCCATATAAATAAATTGTCACCAAAACGATACCATTCGTTTGTGCTGGTTTGGCGTTCAGGATATTAAACATCCTTTTTTTGGCTGTGTGACGTCACCCTCCACCCCATGTCGTCCAAGTCGTATCAAATTGGTGCCGTTCGTACAAATGGTGCACTACTAAGGAAGTTGAGTGACTGCGTTGTAACAAACGTTTGCTCGAGAAGATTAAAGTGTAATTTGTTTTAAATTTGCATGTAAATATTTTGTTTAAAATTTTTTGGAAGCAGTTAGTTGAAAACTGGTTTGCTTTTTAGCTTAACCAGGTTTTAAATTTGGCCATTTAAAAAGCGCACAAAGTCAGCGGTCATCATATGTCCCCTCATGTCCTCTAACAATCTATATGACTTTCTGTTGCCAAAAGAAGAGACGTTTAAAAGAAGAGACGTTTAAAAGAAGAGATGTTTAAAAGAAGGCGCAGCTTCGGTGTAGACGCCGGTCGGGTCTGCGCAGCGCCGCGTGAAGTCTAAACATAGCTAATGTCTAAAGATGGGAACGAGTTATGTTGTTTCTTTCTACAGCACAAGTCGAGCTCAAACGGACGCCACCTGTTTTGGGCGATTTAGACGACATGGGGTGGAGAGTGACGTCACTGCTCCCAAAATTCTTCTTGTTATATCTCGGGAAGGAAAGTAATTACAGGGTTTGTTTTAATGGCACAAATCGAGCACAAACAAACTGCACCAGTTTGATACGACTTGGACGACATGGGGTGGAGTGTGACGTCACACAGCCAAAAAGAGATTGTTTAATATCTTGAACGCCAAACACAGCACAAACGTTAGTTTTTGCGGCACAAATCAGCATAAACACAGCACAAACGGATGGTATAGTTTTGGTGACAATTTATTTACGGGGTGCCAACTTCACAGAGGTGCCTCTGTTAGGTTATTTCTGTCTCTAGCTTGCAGTGTGTGCCTTCACATGTTTTGTTTTTGTTTTTGTTTTGTTTTCTCCAACCAGCCAAATCTCCTTTTTGACATGGTGCTTGATGGAAACACGCCTCTGATAGACAGCATGCTTGCCTGAACAGCTGGAAACGCAGTTTGTTTACATGAGTTAGCTTGCTGACTGGGACACAGTGACATTCAGCATAGGTGACATAGCATGAAGAAGCCATTGCATTGTATCAGACCCTGTGCAGTGCATTTATACAGTGAGCAGAGAGCTGCTAGTGTTACCTGAAGCTGTCCTGGGACGCAGTGCAGAGTAGAGGTCTATGGTAGCTGTCAGTGTGTGTAGGTGTGTGTCCACAGTCCCGCCTTACAGAAACAGTGAGACTCGGAGTTGTGTCTTTTTTAAACAAAGCTCCAGTGAACAGACTGTAGTTTGTGGGTATAGTAGCAGAGGACAGTGACCGAATCCAGCATGATCTGAGCATTATAAAACCCGCAAACACAACAGTGCTGACCGGAGTCGTGAGTCCGCACTGTCATTGTGAACTTCACAAATCGGCCACAAGAGGTCACTGTAGGACCTTTTCCTCACAAACACACTGGCTGGATGGAATTTTATACTAATGTTTACATAAAGTTCGGCGTCAGTTTTAATCAGTCGGATGATTTATATCCAAAATCATGAGCAGATAAACTCAGATATTCTGATGTGTTCAGATTTTTGTATTATTTCCACTGAGGGCAACATTAATCCTGTCCACACGATGGCGCCATATTGATCATGCTGAAAATACCCGGAAGTAAAAACATCTGACCCGCTTTAACTTCCTGCTTCGTAAAAACAACAAAATAGCTAGTGCAGCATGGCCGACCTCGGTGAAGATGAGCTCAAAAAGCTCGAATATTTGTCTTTAGTGTCTAAAGTTTGTACCGAGCTTGATAACCACTTGGGAATCAGCGACAAGGACCTTGGTGAGCTTAAATATTTAATAACAGCGAGGTGGTTTCTTCCTAACTGACTCATCTGCAGTAGCTGCTTAGCTAGCTAGCCGCTGTGGCTGCTGAACACTCAACCGCTTTCTATCGCACATTAAATATACTATTTATAATGTCGATGTTATTATTTCATACCCTATGTAGTGTGCTTATGCAGGTAGTAAGGAGCTGACTGGGATTCATTCTCTAGCCTAGCTAGTATTTATGTAACAGAATGTGTCGTGGTCTTGGTTATGATTTTAAATTACCAGCATCTCTTAAAGAGTGACAGAGTGGACCAGTGTGCTGTAATAGTGGTGTTGCTGTATGACTGTGTAAATAAATGGAAATAAATTTTATACATTATCGTTAAGGATGTAGCACTTTCTCGCATGTATGAATAATTCTCCACCCAGTACAGCTTTTGTCTGTATCTCTTATACTCATAACACTGTGTGTTGTGTTTTCCAGCTGAGTTTGTCATCAACCTTGCAGAAAAGAACCCAACATTTGATCATTTTAAGTCAATGCTGATCAAAAATGGAGCAGAGTTTACAGTAAGTCGTGGAGTTGTTGTTGTTGCTGTTGCTGTTGTTGTTGATGATGATTTTTTTTCCTTACCTGGCCATCTTATTCATTTAAATGATTTTGGATTGAATATGGGTTTCTGTATATGATATGAAATGGTAGAATAATCATAGATTGGTGATGTGGTTAAAAAAAATTAGTAATAATCACACCGCACAGTATGTATTAGTTTATTTATTTATTCGTTTATTTTTTTCTATGTCTTACAAACAAAGGACCAGTAAAAAATGTATTAAAAGCTATAAATTCCGTAAAACAGTTATAGTGATTAAAAAGGAAAAGGTGTCATGATGTTGAGATTATATGGTTTGTCATAACACTCATTCATAATTGATTGTTAGTGTTTTAAAAAAATCCGTGGTGAAGGATGTTTTGTTCTCTGCAGTACAGTTTTTATATATATATTTTTTAATCATCCATATTGTAAGTATTGGTTCATATATTTCATGTTTTATTCCCTACAGGACTCACTCATTAGCAATTTACTCCGTCTCATTCAAACAATGCGACCACCCGCTAAAGCATCCACCAGTAAAGGTAAATAGTCATTTGGTTTGTGCTGAATATGTAAACTGTACATTTTACAAAAAACAGATTTTTTTTTACTGTAATTTTGTCTTTTTATAATGTCTGCAGGGAGCGAGCCTGTTGTCAAGCCAAAGAGTGAAAAAGACCGGTTAAAGGAGCTGTTTCCTGCCTTGTGCAGAGCTGATAATCCCAACACCAGAGTGAGTCGTTCTTGCTTGTTTTCCTTTTGTTTGAATGTGTTTATAAAATTATACAATTTTATGAATAAAATGAAAACGTGCTGATGTAAACATCTGTTCTTCGTTGACCAGACCATGCTAGACGAAGACGATGTAAAGGTTGCAGCTGATGCTATGAAAGAGCTGGAGATGTTCATGCCCAGTGCCAAGGCCACAGACTCTAAGAGCAGCAAACAGAGGTGTGATTCATGCTGCCCACTGCAGAAATTTCACGTGGCTGAAAATGGTCTTTCTTGTTCTTATGCACTATTCTACCTGGTTTAGTTTTGCCTGAGAGGTTTTGGTAATGACTGAACCTAAATCAGACGTGATAAGTATGTGTGTAAATTTGCTCAGGTTACAGCTGATAGTCCAGACGTACTATGATGTACTGCACTCCATAATGCAGCAAACCATGTGTATGCTAATATTAATAGTAATAATCTGTATTCAGGTAAACACAGAACATAATTTGCTCTAGTATGGCTGCTTTTCAGTTTTCCAGATCACTGCTGATTAAAATCCTGGATGGCGTTGGTTATGACTTAAATCAAAGAACCTTCTCAAGTAAAACTAATCCAGTTCAGAAAAGAGCTTTAGTGTAAAGGCCTAATGTTCTTAAGACCACATATTTATTTGTGAAACGATTACTTCAGTTTTCTAATATAATCAAAATCTGCCTTGTTCAGATCTGAAGCCAGCAGCAGCAAGAAGAGTCGAAGAAGCAGAAGCCGCAGCCGAAGTCGGGACAGAGACAGAGACAGGGACAGGGACAGGGACAGGAGGAGACGCCACCGCTCTCGTTCTCGCTCGCGCTCCAGATCTCGCTCTCCTGACAGGGAGAGGAGGAAGCGCAGGAGTCGCTGGCATTCCCGCAGCAGATCCAGGAGTCCAGGCCGAGGGGACAGAGAGAAAGGCTCAGACCGCTGGAGGGACAAACATGTGGACCGGCCGCCCCCGGAGGAGCCTGCTGTGGGTGACATCTACAACGGCAAAGTCACCAGCATCATGCAGTTTGGTTGCTTTGTGCAGCTTGAAGGGTTAAGGTTTGTTCCAGCACTGTGTTTCCCCTTGTGTCTGCATTCGATTCACTTTAACCTTATGAAATCAGTTGAGACAAGTGTACTTTTGATTTAAGAGGCTTCGCATTTGAGCATGCTTGCTTCCAATTCATGTGATCCGTTTTGTATGAGTGTTATGTATTTACATACAGTGAGCTCAAGGAGCTTTTTATTTTCATCTGATGGTTATTCTTGTATGTGGATATAGGAAACGTTGGGAGGGCTTGGTTCATATCTCTGAGCTCAGAAGAGAGGGCAGAGTGGCAAATGTGGCAGATGTGGTCAGCAAAGGTCAGAGGGTGAAGGTCAAGGTGTTGTCCTTCACAGGCTCTAAGACCAGCCTGAGCATGAAGGTAAGTGGGCAGAAAAAACAGCTCATCCAATGTGCACATACACAGAACTCTAAATCCCTAGTTTAAATACTCCAATGCTATAAAAATCAAAAAACACTTCGGCCTAGTGGACACTATCCAACTTGTAAAAATTTGTATTGCTGTATTTGTAGTGTCGGTCGTCTTCTCACCATAACACTGTGCACGTTATGTAAATAAGTGTAGATAAGACTCACACATGATGATCCCTGACGAAGAGCACCTGATCCCAAAATCCCATTGTTGCATAAAATGTCTACCGTTACACTTCCAAATGTTTTGTATCTGACTCTGAATTTGAATCTGCATTAATGAGTGTGTGACTATTTTATGTATTTTTTTTTATTTAACTTTTTCTATTTATTCATTGACATTTTATTTTTATTAATCTCAAATTGACACTGAACATTAAATTAAATAAATTATATGCTCAAACTGGCCATAGAATGGCATAATTTAATTTCAGAGTATTGAGTAAACAAAACTTTACTCAAATTGTTCTTAGACAAAGTTACAGTAATTAATCCTGTAATGCCTGTAACTGCACCACACTATTTTCTAGCTCTGCTTTGCACTTGATTTTCGGACATCAAATATATGAGACTCTTTTCAGAAGTCGTCTACTAATACTTACATACGTATACGCATAAATGATAAAATAACCATTTATATAAATACATGATGTGAAAATCTAAAGAAATGTTTATAAAAAACAATAAATTCTAGGGAAATTTCTTTCATTTAATAGTGAGTGGGTAATGTTCAGAGGCATTGACATTAGCATGGCATTAGCACTCCTCTTTTGTTTGTGTATGCAAGAGTGATGATGTTTACTTTTACATTTGTCAGGATGTTGACCAGGAAACGGGTGAGGACTTAAATCCCAACAGAAGGAGGAATGTTGGTGGCGAGGGTCAGGAGGAGTCCGCCATGAGGAATCCAGACAGACCCACCAACCTCAACCTGGGTCACGCTCCTGAAGTGGAGGATGACTCGCTAGAACGCAAGAGACTGACCAAGATCTCTGATCCTGAGAAGTGGGAGATCAAACAAGTATGCATTCTTTCACAACTGCTTTTGCAGAAAAATTGTTTTACTGCTACTTGTGTAGGCCTTTCTGTATTGGCCATGTGTGTATTAACAGATCCCTCAGTAATGTACTTGTCCATTAGATGGCAGCATTGTTTTTACTAGTAAAAATTGTGCTGCTGCCGTAAAGACCTGTTGAATGCTATGTTAATAATGTGTGGGTATTTATTCATTTTTCATCCTTGTTTCCAGATGATTGCCGCCAATGTGCTGTCCAAAGAGGAATTTCCAGACTTTGATGAGGAGACTGGGATCCTGCCTAAAGTAGATGATGAAGAAGGTATGCTAGAGTGACCATTGCCTTAACATAACATAGTCCATTCACACATTGTTATTGAGCACTACAGCCATTCATGTTAATTCAGTGGGGTTTTTTTTCTCTAATTTGTCCATCTCTCAGATGAGGACCTGGAGATTGAACTGGTGGAAGAGGAGCCACCTTTCCTGAGAGGACACACCAAACAGAGCATGGATATGAGCCCTGTGAAAATAGTGAAGGTCATTAACATTCAACGTTCTAAGTAGAAAATGTATGGTGTCACAGGTTGTGCCTGTAACTCATGTGTTGTCTTTTTTTTTCCTTTTTTTTCCTCAGAACCCTGATGGCTCGCTGTCTCAGGCAGCCATGATGCAGAGCGCTCTGGCTAAAGAGAGACGGGAAGTGAAGCAGGCTCAGCGTGAGGCTGAGATGGACTCCATTCCTATGGGCCTCAACAAGCACTGGGTGGACCCTCTACCTGACGGTATGATTGTTATTTTGAGAACTGTACTCTTTATTATATCAGTCATAGCTTTAGGTAGAGGCATGGAATACTAGCTAGGTACTTCTAGGTGCAGTGCATAGTGTAACATCATTCAGGACAGCTATACGGATCCCCAGTCAAGATATTCCTATATAGGTACTACATCTAGAATGCTCTTTGCCAATTTATTCCTTTTCAGAGAGTTAGTAGCCTTTTCTGTGCAGTTACTGAACTTAAAAAATGCAATGAACGTTACATAATGTCAAGCACTGCCCCTCCCAAGCATGAAAGACGACTATGTGACTAAACAGTGGGTTTGATGGCCATCTGGATCTTGGATAACTACACACCCTCTGGCCTGGCAAGAGTCCATCCTGCTTGTCTCTATCTCAATAAGTGCACTCCTCTATCCCTCCATGCTCTCCTCTCACATTTATTTACATACACACACAGCTGAAGGCAGGCAGATCGCCGCTAACATGCGGGGCATTGGCATGATGCCCAACGACATCCCAGAGTGGAAGAAGCACGCTTTTGGTGGCAACAAAGCCTCATATGGAAAGAAGACGCAGCTGTCCATTATCGAGCAGCGAGAGAGTCTGCCCATTTACAAGCTGAAAGAGCAGCTCATTCAGGTCTGTGTTTTACATCCACGATGCAGTTACTTAATTACAACCTGATTTACGGTTATGATGATAAAGGCCTTTGTTCAGAATGTGCTGTTTCTTTGTGTATAATTTCCAGTTATAAGGATTGGAAGGGTCTACTGGGAACATGAGAAATCATTGTGCTCTGGTGTTGACATATCGTTACAGGCTGTTCATGATAACCAGATCCTAATTGTGATTGGAGAGACAGGCTCAGGGAAGACCACACAGATCACTCAGTACCTGGCTGAGGCTGGATACACAGCGCGTGGGAAGATTGGCTGCACACAGCCCAGAAGAGTGGCTGCCATGTCTGTGGCTAAGAGAGTGTCCGAAGAATATGGTTGTTGTTTGGGACAGGAGGTAAATAAGCTGTGTTAATATACATTTAATGTGTCCAACACACATGCCTGCCAAATCCATTTGTTGCATTTAGTTAGTTAAGCCTTGCATTGCCTGGGATAGAGTCATAATCATAATCATAACATCTTTCTTCCTGTTTACACAGGTGGGTTACACTATCCGTTTTGAGGACTGCACGAGTCCAGACACAGTCATCAAGTACATGACAGATGGTATGCTGCTGAGAGAGTGTCTTATTGACCCTGATCTGGGCCAGTATGCTATCATTATGCTGGACGAGGCTCACGAGAGGACCATTCACACCGACGTGCTTTTTGGCCTGCTCAAGAAGGTAGGGCCGTTATGATGAGCTAATTTCCGTTGGAAATTAAAGTAGTGGTTTGTACTTTTAGTGCACTTTGTCGCCTGTAGACTGTACCTTTCAACCTAATTAGTAATATAGCTAGTTTGAGATAATTGAGTGCTCCCGTTTTCACATGAACAATTGGCTAATGAAAATGGTGCAGAAGCATATGCACCGTGTAGTAAAGCACTTGATGTTAATGTGGCTACATTGATTTGAGAAGGTTAATTTAACTTAATAGCCATCATTTTCTTTTGGGTTTTTCTTATGCAGACTGTACAGAAACGCACAGACATGAAGCTGATTGTGACGTCTGCTACACTGGATGCTGTGAAGTTCTCCCAGTATTTCTACGAGGCCCCCATTTTCACCATCCCAGGTCGTACTTATCCAGTAGAGGTGCTGTACACTAAAGAGCCTGAGACAGATTACCTGGATGCCAGTCTGATCACAGTCATGCAGATCCACCTCACTGAGCCACCAGGTAAGCAGCTGATGGAAACTGTGTTATAATTGCAACAAATATTCAGACTCTCTTATCTAGGTTCAGAATGGGATCAGGGACATCCAGCAATCTGTCTGAATGAGTGGTCAGTTTCACTGAATAGATATACACTAATGTGTTTCTTTTAGGAAGTCTGCAGCTCATTACTATTATACACGTAAAATGTGTGCGAGGATCACAAAAGGGTTTTTTTTTTTTTAAGTAAACACGGATAGAGGTCCCAGGATGCAAACACTTTCTGATATAAAGGATGTTGAAATAGAATATTTGATTATAATCTAATTAGTCATGATCACATCATCAGAACTTTTGTTTGAATTTGTAGGTGATATTCTGGTGTTCTTGACGGGTCAAGAAGAGATCGACACAGCCTGTGAGATCCTGTATGAGCGAATGAAATCACTAGGCCCTGACGTGCCAGAGCTGATCATCCTGCCTGTGTACTCTGCACTGCCCAGTGAGATGCAGACCAGGATCTTTGACCCAGCTCCACCTGGCAGCAGAAAGGTAGCAGCTTCTGTCCTGAAGTAGCTCCGTACTGCAACCTACGAACCTATTACAGTTATTTAACCATGACTCTGTACTTTGCTTATTTGTGTAGGTGGTCATTGCAACAAACATTGCTGAGACTTCTCTGACCATTGATGGAATCTACTACGTGGTGGATCCAGGTTTTGTCAAGCAGAAGGTGTACAACTCAAAAACCGGCATTGACCAGCTTGTGGTGACCCCGATCTCTCAGGTACATTCACACGTGCACAGCTGAAGGCTAAAATTTACGTGCTATAGCTCTGTGAAGACTTAACTGTCTTTTGTTGTGTTGTTCTAGGCCCAGGCTAAGCAGCGAGCAGGCCGAGCAGGAAGGACAGGACCTGGCAAGTGCTACAGACTGTACACAGAACGTGCATATAGAGATGAGATGCTCACCACCAATGTGCCTGAGATCCAGAGAACTAACCTGGCCAGCACTGTGCTCTCCCTTAAGGTGTGTGCGTTTAAATACAGTCACACACTTCTTAACTTATTCTTGAATAACTTAGAAAATAGTTTGTAGTTATTAATCTGAATAGTCAAGTGTTTTGTGTGATATTTGCTAATCAATTTTTGTCACTGTGTAGGCTATGGGCATTAATGACCTGTTATCATTTGACTTCATGGACGCTCCTCCTATGGAGACGCTGATCACAGCAATGGAACAGCTGTACACGTTAGGAGCGCTGGACGATGAGGGATTACTCACTCGTCTCGGGCGCAGGGTATGATTTATTAAAGACTGTGTGTATGTTCTGTTATGTATAAAAGTATTGAAATGGTGCTTGAGTACACATCAGCAGGATGAATGCTGAAGCATTTCCTCATTTCTGTTTGTCTCAGATGGCTGAGTTTCCTCTAGAGCCCATGCTGTGTAAAATGCTCATCATGTCTGTCCACCTGGGCTGCAGTGAAGAGATGCTCACCATAGTGTCCATGCTCTCTGTGCAGAACGTCTTCTATAGGCCAAAGGTAACACTCACTGTTAACACTCACTCGTGGGTCATATCCATGGCCAGTGTTAATGTCTCTGTTTTCTTTTTTTCAAGTCCTGTCTCTAATTTATATCACCAGTTCTATAACTCGTGCTTCAATGTATATTCCATAAATTACATAAGTGGAATAAATTTAAATATAGTGTAATTAACCATGGCTACATGTTTAGATGATGCATTGTACTTCATGTACAAAACTGAAATTCGCAGCATTAGTGGTTCTGTTTTCCCCTTCTGTCTGCCAGTGGCGATGAAAATAACCTGGATAATGTCTTAACCAAAACCTTTCAACAAAGTGAAGTATGACTCAGTATTTGCAGTAAATACCTCTGTCATACAGTCACCTTTCCCTTTCCACTTTCTTGGCTCACACATTTCAGATTACTTGTGACTACAGTCAAAGCTACAGTATTTGTGTCCTCTAAAACTGGTGATAGCTTTCTCTCATCTCATCCTTTCTGCCTCAGTATTTTGTATACACTTCCAGCACCTTCTTCTTCATAGATCACTACGCACTCCTAGGCAGCTTTTAGTTTTAAGTCAGCTCTGCCATGTTACCATTGCTAGCCTTATTAGCTCTCATTCTCCCTGTTTGTTGGTTCCCTGTTAGCGGTGTTTCTTCAAATATTTATATAGCTGACTAGCAGGCCTGTAGTGGCTATGCGCCACTAGCATGGTCGAGCGGTATCCACTCACATAGCACGCAGTGTTGCTGAGTTTGCTTTGTTGGCTGTCTCCATATCCCCCACTGTCTAGCCGACTGGACGTGGCTACTTGCCGCTAGTTTAATTAAGTGGTTTTTCCACGTCACACTGTTCCCTGCTGAGTCTACTGGATTTCCACTAATACACAGCTCTGGGAATGGAATTGTTTTTTCCTCCACACAACAGACCCCTGATTGTCTTTGCTTAGGCTAAGGAGCCATGTGCAGCGCTTATTTTCATTTCCACGTCAACCTGGAGCATAGATGCTTAAGGTGTGTCTTCCAAGCACAGGCATTACAATTCTACCCTTCGGTCTTCTCTCTGTCGTCATGGGTATTTTTGAGCTGTATGCAAGCAGCCTCGTCTTTCATGGTGTCCACTGGCTTCAGGGTATTGCCTTATTTGGTCAACTGGCTCCACCAAGGAGCAGGCCATTCAGGACCTTGTTTGCATACGATATCCAGGTGATTCTCTCCACCACTGCCATTCAGGAGGGAAACGGTCAACCTATTACATATGTAACTGTAGTTCTTCGGAGCCCAGGCCTCCTTGTCATTTGGAGTTCTCGATGACCCAGTGAGAACTCTGAAAGAAGTTCCAGGGAAAGATGGCTGTATGCCAACGGTATTTATTGCAGATACTGTGTCATACATCAGTCTCTCATGTTGCTGTATGGTTTCAGTATGCACGTGGTCAAGAGGGTCTCCACGTGATTCTCACCACCCCTGATTATCTGGGGTTCACAGTTATTAGATATGGTCAGCATTATAATCAGATACGGAAACACCCTGAGAAAGAACAACAGTATTATGTTTCTAAATCAATACAAATGAATGTTGTTCATCATCTGTATGCTGTATTTCAGGACAAACAGGCTCTAGCTGACCAGAAGAAAGCTAAGTTCCACCAGCCTGAGGGAGACCACCTCACTTTACTGGCTGTGTACAACTCTTGGAAGAACAACAAGTTCTCCAATCCCTGGTGCTATGAGAACTTCATCCAGGCTCGCTCATTACGCCGTGCACAGGATATCCGCAAGCAGATGCTGGGCATCATGGACCGGTAAGGAATTTTATGAAGCTTATTTTACAGCTGGTCCAAAATATAATTTGCATTTATTTTACTCTGTGGAAACTTTGGGTGCAAACCTTATCTCTCTCATGCTTTTAGACACAAGCTGGATGTGGTATCATGTGGTAAGGCCACAGTACGTGTGCAGAAGGCAATCTGCAGTGGTTTCTTTCGTAACGCTGCGAAGAAAGACCCTCAGGAAGGCTACAGGAC
Organism: Pangasius djambal; assembly: GCA_022985145.1. Lineage (NCBI taxonomy): Eukaryota > Metazoa > Chordata > Actinopteri > Siluriformes > Pangasiidae > Pangasius > Pangasius djambal. The sequence goes on along the minus strand of CM040986.1, from coordinate 11,364,963 downwards.
ACTCATAGACCAGCAGGTGGTCTACATTCACCCGTCGAGTGCCCTCTTCAACCGACAACCTGAGTGGTATGTCTGCATCAACAGCGACAACTCCTCAGCCTGTAACGTTCTGTTCTTTGTTCTTCTCTTTTCCTCTGTCCTCTGTGTAACATGCTTTTTCATCTTCCTTCAGGGTGGTATACCATGAACTGGTGTTGACCACCAAAGAGTACATGCGAGAGGTGACGACAATCGACCCACGTTGGCTGGTGGAGTTCGCTCCGGCCTTCTTCAAAGTATCCGACCCGACTCGCCTCAGCAAGCAGAAGAAACAGCAGCGTCTTGAGCCTCTCTACAACCGTTACGAAGAGCCCAATGCCTGGAGAATTTCCAGAGCTTTCCGCAGACGCTAGAATGCTCTTACAATGTACTTACTGTCTGGCGGCGTCCTCTAATGCTGCTGGTGACACATTGAAAACATTGTGGATAGATCTTGAAACCTTTTTTTATAATTTCATTTGGAAGTACCTATATTGTTGGCATTTGGAATGCTCCTCCTTAAATCTCTAACTGTATAACAAAGGGGACCTTTTGTCAGTTTAAAGACAAAATGTGGTTTTCGAATAAATCAATGTACAACATTTTGTTGTATGATTTTTTTTTTTTTTTTTTTTTTTTTTTTTTTTTTTTTTTTTTTTTTAGATGTAACATATTTTGTTTCTGATTTCCTGGCATGACTCATTAGTATTGTAAAATGATGTACAGAGAGTATATTTGGTTCTGCAGCTCATATTCATTGAAACAAAACTGTTTAGTTTTAGCAGGCCATCAGTGATTTAAAATGCTAAAAATGGAGGTTGTGATAGATTTGATAAGTTTCATTTGTTTTTGTCTCACACCATCCTGGTTTTTGAGGTTATTTATTAACCATTATGGACCACGACTCAATACAGGATTATAGTCCCAACTAAATTTCTGTTGTAATTGTGTTACATGGCAGGAAGTGAGTGTGCAAAATTTTCATATTAATCCTCAATTATATTTTTATCATATTGAATCCTTTGTGCTGTGTAATAAACTTCTGTCAGAAAGGTCAGATCAGTATCATTTCTTCTGTTTTTTTGTTTTGTCCTTGTCCAAGAAACGGATTATATTATTTGATGTTTCCTCATAACCAGAAGTCCAAGCAGTGAAAACACTGAAGTAACAAGAACACACCTAGCAACCACCCCACATAAAATAAAAATCACTTAACTTGAAGAAATCCCTGTAAAGCAACAAGTTTATTTCAGTAAAAGAAACAGATCAGGTGATCATATCATGAATATATGATCTTATGAATATATAAAATATTTAAAAAAAACACTGGAGTATGGTTGATAAACATAATTGTAGTATTTATTTATAGTTTTATTCAGGTTATTTGGATTATAATGTTACTGCTTAAAGAAATGCCCTCCAGGACTCCAGGTCCAGCACATCATTCAGGTCATGAGTCAAAGGTCACCTGGCTCTTTGCTGCATGAGTAGTCATGTGACAGGAATATTTATAGCCTGGAAGGCAATTCTGGGTTTAGTTGTCTATATTAAACAAGACTTCAAGAACACTGGGAAATATTTGCGTGAAAAGTGACATATTTAGTGAAGAGTTTACGCTGCTCACTTTCTTGTGAGCTGATATATTAGAGGATTTGCAATATGGCTTGTTTACGTATTATGTTTGTTCATAAAAGAGCCCTTTGTGACTAATTGATCACTGGTTTCTTCCAGCAGGTTGCATAATTAAATCATACATAATCTCCTCACCTTTGTATCCTGAACACCCATATCATTAAGCAAATGTTCAATACCAAAGTGGGAAAACAGTCTAGTCTCAGGGTATGGTAGGAATAATAACTGATTCTTTTTATTAAGCACTTTGCTGAACCACAGGCACGTGTTTGTATTGAATAGGCTGCAGAGCTGAGAGGAAATCCCTAATGATATTAATTTAAACAAACCAAGAAAAAAACACCATAGCCTTATATATACAAGTGGATGGGGTTGAAATGTGCAATAGGTGCATGGGGGAATATCGGGGCTGTACGTGGCATTAGTACATGTAGCCTTTGGAGTAGGGCTGTGGGCCCAAGTTGGTGGCAGCGGGTTCAGAGGGGTAAGACACTCCTTCGTCCAAGTGAGACAGTGGCACCGTGTCTTCCTCATTGACATAGCGCTCAAACTCGGCCTTCACGCTAGGCCGCTGATTGTCAGGGAATGCCAGGGAGATCAGTGCCTCCGGCTCACACACGAATTTGTAAACGTAGCGCTCGCCAGCCACCTGAACACAAGATCAATGTTGTGATTAGCTACATGAGCTACTTTATAAATATATCTCGTATATACGTAATAAAAAATTGTCACTTTGAGTCCTACAGGTACCTTTTGCATAATTCCTTTCTCATAGTAGTAGCGCAGGGAGCGACTCAGTTTGTCATAATTCATGGCTGGACGGTTCTTCTGCATCCCCCAGAGCCTGGCGACCTAAAATAAAGAGAAACACAAATGTATGGTTTTCAGATGAGCTGCTGCTCTGGGAACTTATTCACACATGCACCTTTAAAGTTACTATAAACTTATATGTGCTCTTTTTGTGTTGTTTTGGTTTTGTTTTTTTTTGAAGCATGATTGAAAATGGTATTGTACATCAAAAATGAGAAGACAGGATACTGCAGAGCATTGTCTCTCAGTGCTAATTAGTAGCTGTCAGCTCTTCAGAGGAGTCTCAGTCTGTAGGAAGTACAACTGAGCAGCAACAACTGGATAAGCCATGACTGGCTCCAATATTAATCAAATGTCCAAGAAAAGCTACCACCACCACCCACACCTCATCCCAATGGATTCACCATTCACTACTGGATTTCTTATGAATCTGAAATTGTAGGACTGGGCTTTCTGCTTTAAATGGACCAGAACAACAATTAATGACATGTTCCTTTGCATCCATTCCTATGATGTTAAAATATAACACTATTAAAAATATACAATCCTACTGACACCCACAGCGACACATGCTGTGATATCATTCTGTCACTAGAGGGCATTGCTGACTGCGTCCTGTTTTAAACTTTTTTTAAAACGTCTGTCTAAAGAAGTTTGGACATTCCGATATGGTTCTTTTTTCTGTCACAAAACGGACTCTTTATATTAACCAGAAATATGACACTGTTGCAGAACCCTCACTTTCTCTGTACAAACAGACAAGCCAAAGCAGTACTGTAGCAGACTTAAGCATGTCAATTATCTCTTCATACATTAGTAAAACATACTCTTAAGTCTTAGCTGTTCAACAACCGCTACTCGAGACTTATGAGGCTGTCCCAGAGGTGCTGGTTTTGTCTGATCTCTCTGAGAGTTCCCAGGTCTAATTGGCATAGTAATACCCCAGCACTAATGAATGATTAATGCAGTACAGTAGAGCCGGCCTGATGGAGGCATCTCTGTGTGACCGTCTGCTGACTCATGCTATTTAGCCGTCTACTGATCACAGACAATGGGAGGTTAACATTCATGCCTCGACCACAACAGCTTGCTTTGACTTGGCCAAAGTGGAGGTCTGTAATATTTGGTAATGGAGCCACACTCCATTTTGTTTCTCTCTGTCGTTAAGTGAAGTAAATAATGCATGGCTGCTAATGGAGGCAGGCTTTGCGTGGGTGGGTAGGCCCTGGGGAAGAGCGTGCTGATCACAGGAAAAATCTCTACATCTTCATACGAACAGCTGAAGTAAATTTACTTACAAAAACACAATATCTATAAAATGTCCATTGAAGCTTTGCAGTGATAGGTCAATTTTAAAAATCTAATAATATTTTAAAACCAATAATATTTTAATAGGCTTTTTAAAACCAAGACAACTGAGTGTGTAATCCTGAAGACGCTTGCAACTCCTCATATTATACTGCCTAAAGTCCAGGAGTCTTGGCCTGCCACTTTTAGACATTGTGAAATAATAGTATCTTTACTAAGTCATATCATTCATTCATCTTCAGTAACCGCTTTGTTCTGGCCAGGGTCATGGTGGATCCACAGCCAATTCCATGAACACTGGGTGTGACGAGGCATATACCCTGGATGGGATACCATGCACACACATTCACACACTTATTCACACTTGGGGCCGATGTAGAGTAGTCAATGCACCTACTGGCATGCTTTTGAACAGTGAGAGGACACCGGAGAACCCATAGGAAACCTGCGCAGACACCATGGAGCTGTGAGGCGACAACGCTACCCACTGCGCCACTTTGCATAACTCAGATTGTTTACATCAAGTCAAAGGCAAAGGTGATCCAGCAAACCCTCACCTCTTCTGGCTCGATGAGTTTGAACTCCATGCCACGACCGGTCCAGGCAATAAAGTGTGCATTGCCAGGATCATCCAAGAGAGCTACCAGGAACTGCCAGAGCTGCAGAGAGCCACGCCGCTGATAGGGGGCGCCGTCACGGAACACACTGCTGCCCTCCTGTTTCACTTCACCTAAGCACAGAGAAATATGACACATTAACCCAGATGACAATCAAATTATATATATATTTTTATAGGTTATTTATATTTTATCTCCACATTTAAAAAGGGGAACACTTTACAGTACATTAGTTAACATGAATAAATTATGTACTTCAACACCATATGTAACATCTTCAGCATCTTCATCTTCTCTATTAACAAAGCAATATTTGTATTAATAGATGTTTTTTTTTTAATAATAATAAACCAGATAATCAAGACAAAGTGATGTTTTTATAGCTAGACTTCTTTCAGGCCCAATAACTAATGTATGCTAAGCACAATGTAGGCAGTCGTGTTAATAAGGGTCTATTTTTACATTTAAAGCATTTTGGATGTGTAGAAAAGTTCCAGACATCATTCAGGAAGGACAATACGGACAACATTTGTTCCCATGGCTTATTCACTTCAGCCTGGTATTAATAATCCTGTGCTTAAGGAAATCAGACCGTGAGAACTTTGCAGGCTAAATGACAACTTGATGGTGCTTCTACCAGTTTAGCCAGTGAAATGATCTACAGCTATTTGAGACCCATCAATCACCCAAACCATGGGAACTGGCAGCTCTGTTTCCTTCACCAAATCACAAGAGCCTAGGACATCATCATGCATGAGAAACTATAGTGTGTGACCCAGATCACGATAACACAGACTGCTTATTGTGTAGGACAGTATTGGATGCTTTTGAACAATAGATGATGTTACAGAGAAAGAACTGGATTGATTCTTGCCAGTGTAAAGGGTTGTGCTTCCTTTCCCATAGAGTTAGGCTGCATTGTCTTCTACTGTGATGCAAATCTCAGTGACAGTGTGAATGTTAGAAGAAATGGAGAAGTTTAAAATTAATGTGAAGTGCACATGCATGACATACCTTCAAATTTCTCTGGTACAACGCGGGCATCACTTTCAAACATGTAGCCTAAAAACAGGACAAAGGGGTGTGTAAGTTCACTGGCTTGAGTAATGTTTTTGGATCATTTCAGGGTTAAAGACAAGCTAAACAGAACATGGTAAAATATTAATGGCAGTCATTAGAAGAAAGAATTTCTGTCTGCCTTCTAAATACATGCAGGATAATGACATAATTGTACAGTTTCATAGCCATTCAACTACTACTGGCCATTTTCAGGCACGTCAAAGGATGGGGTAATTACTTGATCATTAGCTGTTAATTTACTAGGGTTTCAGTAAAGGAAGGGAATAAATGTCTATCATTAATCCTTCATTAAGGATTTGCTTGTGACTGAAATGACTCAAAATGGTGCGACAAATAGTTCTGGGTGAGCAAAGAAGTGGGTTATTTTTCTTTGCTGCAGGAAAAATACTGGCCTTGTCCAGTAGTAATATTTACCCTGGACTTCATCAAGCAGCAGAGAGACGAGTGCTGGTGCCAGTGGAAACACCGACCCGCTGACTTGGTTAGCCAATGACCGCACAGCACTGGCCAATCCTAGCCAAATATGACTGATGTGTGCAAGATACACACATCCTAAACCTGAAATTTTGTCTATGCCTTCAATGAAGACAGGCACTAAAATTCTTCAAATAATAAGCAGTGATGGCCATACGTTACCTTCATTGTTGTGCTGGGTATTGGGGTAGCCTTCGTTGTGGTGGTACATGGAGGTGCAACCAGGCACATCTGTAAGGCACAACACAAGGATGGCCTTGAATTACAATGTTAGGCTCATATCGCTCATCTCAATATAAAATCTGCACCCATCTCATTCTGTTGGAATGAGGTACGTGAATCTGCTGATGCGATAGCGTCTATCTCTGAATGCATCAAGGACAAAAGCTGCATTTATCATATCACCTGTCAACCATGATCTTTTAGACCCATGACCAACGAAGCAAAATGACTCATGACTTATGTTTTTTTATTATCATCATTGTTATTATGGCAATTGATTTCCTCCCAAGCTTAGAGTCTATTAAACCACTAAACAATCAAAACAAGCTCTGTCTTTGTCTCAGCAAAAGTAAATAAGTACTGGGGAGGGTGTAAGGTGGAGCAGTCTTGCGTCTATGTAGTTACTCATGCCTGGGGAATGCAGTGGCACAGGCCACGATAACATGTCACAGGAGAATACAGAGTTCTTGCTTCAGAGGTTAAAGAGCTATGCCTCTTGTGAAGCTAGCAGCTTTGCTACAGTATATGATCCTCTGTTACGTTCTTCATGTGAATGAATTTTATGTGAGGATATTTATCATATGGAGGATAGCTTTCTGATTGGTTCAAATCAAATTTTGGAAATTAGAGAGTTTTCCCCCACTCCTCTTGGGCATTCATTTAGTAGTGCAACCGCAACAGCTGGCTAGAGCAGGACTGGTGTTTCTACTGTTAAACTGTTGGGCGTCATCCTAGATAGCACATAGTATCCATGGCCAACTACCTTCTTCTGATGCCTCACACTTCCCAATTTGACAGAATTATTTACATTAGTTGAACTTCAAATCATGACTCATCAAAGTCATCAATACATTATAAAAATGGAAATACTGAAGAGGGCTTCAATTACAGCAGTTCATATCTTCAATAGTTATTGTTAGAGTTATGACTGTAACTTTGTTTGTGTGAATGCACCCTGTGGTGTTCTGGAGAAGAACACAGAATCTAAAACACTGCTGATTGTGATCTGTCCCCAGTGAGTTGTACGTCCGTGCAGTGTCAGTGACGCAGCACAGAGACTGCACTGGTTTGCAATGTGCAGTAAACGCTAAAGCTGAATGTGGATGGTCTACTTCTTCCTGCATCTACCTCACTCTGCCCTGCCCCCGGCCTCATACTCATGCCCCCTTCCCACCACCACTGCAGCTCACATTACCACCGCTATGCTTGTTTTTCCATTATGAGTTCATCTGCCTGCAGAAAAAGGAAGCTGCTGCTGCAACCCAACACCCTGAAGCACTCCAATGGGGATTCTAGTCTTTCCAGTGCCCTCCATTTTCTCAATGAAATTCCTATGCGTTACTGCCTTTCACAAAGTTGAGGAGAGGAGGTGTGGTGAAAAGACAGAGAGGAGAATAAATGGACAAATACAGTTGAGACCTTTATAAAATGTCATGGATGTGGAAAAGAGAAATTAAAAAAAAAAAAAAAAGATACAGAGAGAAGAATAGGAAATGGCTTTGAATTCATTGCTTACAGTAGTAGCCTCTAACATCTTTACTTTTAAAGAAAGAGATGAGATACACAATCCCTTTAATGGAGCTCAGCATGGTATGAGATGAGGTATGAGGTTAATGCATGAGTAATACTTTAGTTAAAGCTCCCTGGTCCCTGTGATTTTCTTCCAGTAATATGTTTTGTGAGTTATACCCATGCCTCCATGCTGTACCACATGATACACTCACCAGGCTCATAGGTGTAGTCAGTGGGTTCCTGCTTGACCATCATATGGGCTGGAGGGAACCTCTGAGGGGCCACTGTGCCCATGTGGGCTGCTCGCTCGTACAGCGGGTCCAAGAATTCCTGTTTGAAGCTCTGCTGGAGGTAGGGCATGCAGGGGTCTGAGTGCTGTCGGTGGTACCCGCTGCTACCCCCAGTGCCTGCACCTCCTGCAGGGGTAGAGGGCATACGTTGCAGAGTTTGACCTGGAGGTCCAAACGGGGCACACATCTCTCTTGATCCAGTTGGGAACCTGGAGCTAGAAAGAGTAAACCAATGCAAATCTTGAGCCATATATGGAACAACTGGATTATCACTATAAATATTTCTTATAATAAGTCCAAAAGTGTTATACTAACTGGTAATTATGGGTTATTTCCTTATAATTTGCATATTCTGGGATTTGAACGCTAAACCTTAGCTGCTGAGCTACCACTACCCAATAGCGATAAATAGTAGTGCTTTGCCACCAGATAGTGCTGTATGGTATGTTACAGCTATCTGTACCCTGCTCAAGTACCTATGTCTGTTTCCCAAAACATAACATACCCATCAATTTAGGTGAAGTTCTTCTAAATTGTGAGATTATGACATTTTTCATGGATTGCTAGTGTTAACACAAAACATTAATGACTTTAGTAAAATAGAAGATCTTTAAGGTATGATGTTTATTTGATGTTATTTGACCATGGCAGGAAGAACGTGACCAAAATGCTGGTGGCGTTACCTGGGATTCATGGGGTAAGTCTGACCATGGCTGGGGTGTGACTGACTGGCAGAGGGAGAGTTCATGTACCCCGTTTCAGGTCGGGTGCCCACCAGTGGTTTTGGGGAGTAATGCTGCATGGGGGACATGGGAGTCCCAGGGCAGGAGCTTTTTGGTCCTGCTGCTGATGTTGCTGCTGCTCTCTTCTGTTCATAGGCACTGTTAAGACACGCAGCATCACACACCATCCAAACACGTCAATACAATACAATAATCTAGCTGTCTGGCATTAGCCTATTTGAGAGTGTACTTCCTTTAGCACAGTCTAAACATGTGAACGCCTGCTGACCTGGCGTAAAGGCACTGCTCTCCACTGGGATAGCTGAAGCTCTGCTTGTGACTGCAGGACTGGCTGGGGTCTGAGCCTGGGCTCTGAGGCTCCTTCTTAATCTTCACCGGCGGGCTGTGGAATGCCACTGCTGCAACAAAGACAAACAGGTTCATTAATATATCCACATTCCAGCTCGGCCCTCTTAAGCTCAAGGAGCAGCCCTAGGACAAATACTTTTGTCTGCACTGGAAATACCAGAGTAGTTCAATGACTCCCCAGACCAAAACAGGATCGGACACATGTGACACACACACACACATGCGTTTCAACTTCTGTCTAGGAGACACTTGAGACACTCCTTGTGTTGAGTGATGCATTCATCTTCACTCTACTACATCAGACACAACACAGCTTTTATCGTTTCATAAATATTCGCTGACCTCACAAAACTCTAGTGATGGACAGAATTCATGTACCAGCCTTTTGTTTGTGATTATAACACTCAAACTGAGGTGTGTCATTAACTGTTTTCAGTGTTTAGCTTCACAATGTATGCTCAACCTCATAATAAACATTTTGCTCAGAACACTGGATCTTACAAAAGTGCATTGTGCTCTTTAAACAACATAACACAAAAAAGATTACAGCAAGAATACTGATATCAATTTTTAAAAAAGGATTCCTAGTTTGCCTAATTATCCAAATTACTCCATAATGCAGTCATGTAATGTACTCCCGATGTCTCCTCCTGTGATTTGTCATGATTTGCTCAGCTTATCTGTGGAAGATCTGGGTCTTCTACGTATCCCAAAATGCACAAATTGCAAAGGGTTGAATTTTGTGCACAATGAGCCAACAAATTTCAGAAACAGAAACGACGCTCAGTCTCTTGATTTCTTTAGGATCTTGTTCATCACTTTTATTTACTTCATTAAAAAAAAAAAAAAGAAAAATCACAACACAGTCAACTGCGTTTTTTTTTCACCATATCTATGATGTGACTGCTAATGAGAGTATGCTCTGATTTCCAATTGGTCACCATGGAAATGAGCTGATCGTATTTTCGTAAGGAAGGTGACACATAAAGAATGATCACTGATTAAAATAATTTGATTATTATTACTTAATTTAACTGTGTTTTTATTAAAAGAAAACCACTGTATGGTCCACACAAATAAGTCCCAGAACTCAACACTCTTCACATCTGAGATCCTGCAAATTAATGCTGCTATCAGCTAAACTAAGACTAAAATGTAACTAAAAACTCCAACTAGAAAAAAAAAAAAAACAAACAAAAAAAACTGAACAGAGAATTCCTACACAGGAAGCACGGAAAGGTCTCCTCAATCTCAAATTCAGCATGTGATGTCATATCAACATGGCTGCTCACAGCATCAGTAGCAAACACTTCCTTATTTCCACTTGGAAGCTTGAATGTCTGAAATTGACATAATTTCTTTTTTTTTTTGGAGCTTGTCAAAGCATGTCACTGATGACAAAATAATAATATTTGTAATAGACCATGCTAAATTAAGTGTAGACCCAACAGATAGCCATGAAAAACTGCATTTCCTTTAAGAGTAACCTGTCTGTCTTGTGTTAAGAAGGACTTGTCAGTGGAATAGCCAATGAGCAGGCTCGGCATGCGTGGGGCCTGGGTCTGCGCAGCAGCACAGCACTGCTGTTTATTATTGGAGGGGAGCAGCCACAGCTCTCAGACTGTGCGGTACAGGATGTTTTTCTGGGCCACTCAGGGTAAACAGCAGCAGCTGTGCTCCTCCAGCTGAGCCACAGCCTGTGTTTATAGCTGTTTATGTGTTGATTGTCGTGGGTGCAGACCTGACCGAACAGGCATGGCTTAAACCTAAGCTCAGGTAATTACACATTACCTCTCAAGGACGAAAGAGGAAGAGAGAAAAGGCCTACTCTTACTATAATACTGCTACAAAATTAACAGCCCTCCCACATGCATCAGACAGAGAGAGAGAGAGAGAGAGAGAGAGAGAGAGAGAGAGAGAGAGAGAGAGAGATGGGTGATAGGGAGATGGCGCTCATTTATCTCCTATTTTCCCATGCTGGCCAGGGTGACGAGGAAATGTTGGCTTAGGATAGAGCTCAGAATGGATTACAGAGTATTTAAGATGGCTTTTCAGACAGGGAGACGATGGGTTAAGCATTTTAATCCACTCAGCCCCTAAAAATGTGCCATAAAGTCTACAACTTTCATATGGCTACATACCAAGAGACATATTCCGATAGAAATAAACTTATAAATATGTATAAAGGTATTTTAGCATAATCTCTCAAAGCAGTTGAAATTTAAGGTGAAAGTTGTTCAGGATTTCAATTTTTTTCCACTAGTCTGTGGCATTGTGTATTATGTCTTTACAAAACCAGGAACATGTTTATGCATTAATACAAATTCATATTAAAAAATTATATGCATCAACTTACAAAAAATAATAAAAAATCTTAGAATTATACTACATTTTGTACCTGTAAAATGTCAAACTATGGCCCATTAATCTAAACAAGTGTCATGGTTGGAAGAAATCCTCCAGAAAATGTAACATTATCAAGATGTTTCCTGCTGCCATTAAACCTGCACTGAGTTTATAGACCAGGGGCAGAAGAGTAAACAGAGATGTGACACTAAAGGTACTTTGTGTTATACTTTTCCTGTCTTCTTTTTGTGGTAATTTGACAAAAGCAGCCAGTCTCTGGTTTCTCTCTTTTCGATTCATTTAGAAGTTACATCACATTTCCTCAAATCCACTCATATTTCATGGGTTTTGTTTCTTGTAAGAGAGGAAGGAGGGTCATGAACTTGAATGTGAAGTGTGACATCTGTGTAAAGTGTTTACATTTTTCTGATCGTATACTGTACACAGTACATACATAGAATTTGTTGCAGATTCTGAGTTTACGCATCAGGCTCATTTTTTTTTTTTTTTTTTACCTCCAATCTTGACAGAAATAGAAATAAATATTGAAATCTATTAAGTACAGGGACATCATACTTACATTTTTTTTTATCACTTATTATTATTTTTGTGTCCTGAACTAGAATTTATTTAATTGGACACGTGACTGTGACAAACAGCAATTTCTGCCTTTACTGTCGATCGTCCAATTAAAGTTACAAACTCAACAGTGGACATGACGATTTTGTTGTTACTTAGCATTGACACCTCTCTTCAAGAACCACACATACGTGTGAAAAACCAGTAGCATTGTGCGTAAATGACGAGAGTGTCTCTCCATTCAGAATGGCTCTAAAGAGGACCTGGACTTTACATATGTAAATAGCATGCTTCAGAGGAGAGGAACAGGGAGGTGAAGGGGGATGGTCATGGTTGAGTACTTTAGGAAGTGAGGATCATTATGGAAAGCCATTCAGACTACTCCCACCACAAACAAATCTCAGGACCTCGATACCCCCACTCCCACCCCAGACAAAAAGACAGCCACCAGCTGTGACAGATGGAGGCATCGCTGTCTCCTCAAAAAAGCCTCTGCAGCTCTGACATGTGTACCTGTTCCAACATGAATCCTATTTATGACTGAACATCCAAAAAAATCATACAATGTTTGGCCAGTCTTTTTTATTTGTATAGTAGCATCCTGGTGTATCAGTCTCTCAGTGGGATGTATTTAGAAATTCTTCACCCCATACTCTCGTTTATGGTAAGGTTGAATAGAAAGCTAACCTCTAGAACTATTCACTAAAACTTCTCGAAGGCAGTCATATTTTTTCCTCTGTGCTGAACCCCAACACCAGTGAAGATCTGGACAGTTTTAAAACATTGTATATTCACGTCAGGATTACTTCCTGCACGTTTTCAGTTCATGACAGCTGCAGACGAAGCCAGCTCCTAAATATCTCAACAGGTACAGTGATTCACCGATTATGGTACGTTTATATCCCAGGGACTATAAACACGCAGCAGTGCACCAGAGCACAGGCCAGAACATGTGACAGCTGCAGGCTGTAATTTGTTACAGTGAAGGAGCCTGAAAAAAATTGCAAATGAATAAGTAAACATGGTGTTTGATAAGATATAATTCATTCCAGCATTTGTAATGGACTGTGACTTTGTGTTTTAACTGATATTCTGGGAGTAAATATTCTTTTCCCCATGTTGGTGTGTTTGATGTATTGTTATGATACAGCCATACATTAGGCTGAGGTGACAGGCTGGCTGGTTAAGATATCTACCTTGCACCCCACTGGGCAGCTCCAGTAAACAGTGATGAATCACTGAAACTGACCAGGCTACCAAATGTGAAAGAAGGGCTTTAAATGATAAAATGGAGGTATTGATTTTTGGTATCCCACTTAACACATGACCCATCTCCCTGGAAACAGTGGCTGTCGAAGCCTATACACCAGGCTGCGTATATAATGGTGATGTGAGAGTGTTACGGGTGACAATCACAGCTGTCACAACTTGTCTAGGCAAAACGCTTTCAATGGAAGGACGGCAATATGCCAAGATGAGGGCTTAGTTATGAATAGAAGATTTGAAGCATATTGTTCATCATGCTGTTCGCTAGATTGGGGTTTGAGAAATACTTCAAATATGAGTCAAGCACTGGCACAAAAACTCTATTTCAAGGTTGGGATCTGGAAACCTTGTTTGATTTTACTTAGGTTTTTTTGTGTATTCAGTATGTTTTTGTATGTAACTCAATCTTCAACAACACAATCAGTGGAAAAGTTGAGTAAAGAGAGAGGGACAAAGAAAATGAGTGGGCTTCAGAGCTTTTAGGGAAACAAGTCTGACATTTCCACAAAGCACAGGAACATGTGCTGGACATGTGGTGCTCAGGTCAACAAGAGGAAAGAGAGCTCATCTCTCAGTCAGAGAGAGCACAAGATCTGGCTCACCTTTAAACCGTGCACTACTTTTTTCTCCCCCACAAGGTTTGTATATCACTTTGACTGGTCTGCTGATATTGAGATTCTCACTGAGAACAGTACCATATTGTATATACCATGTGCTATACATAAGATTGCAGTAAAAAAAAAAAAAAAAAAACAGCAAGCAGTGCTTGCGAACTTCAACATCAAGACGTCCTTCACTCACTAAACTCAGTTTTCTTCACTGGTATCAATGTTAATAAGTTAATGTCACAAACAATGTGTGTGAAAGTAAACTGATGCAATGTCACAGTAATCATATGGACATGGGTTTAACAGTCACCATGTGCATGTGATAAGAGTGATGCATGTTGCCAAACTCAACAGTTCCACTTCCCTTTACGGAGGATGAATGAGCCAGATGGACTTGGTTTACTAGAATACAGAAATTTTTCCACCACCATCTCATATGTACTCATTAAAATATGAATAAAAATAAACATGGGAAAATGTCTAATCTTTTAGAAGAAGACTAAGATTAAACAGAAAAAAACAAGAACCAGAAAGGTTAGTGTGGAATGATGTAATCTTATGCAACATGGGTGTTGTAATGGATGAGTGTGTGTGTGTGTGAGAGAGAGAAAGAGAGAGAGAGAGACTGTGCAAGAAATAAATGTGTGAAGATGTATATAGAAGGAGTAATTAATCTCCCTTCCCCCATCCCAAAGCTGTCCTCTTTAAATGTTTAATGCACTTATTGATTTCTCTCTCACTGCAGAAATTATATAATGAACCACACAGTAGAGATATCCATTCAGAGCAGCGATGTGTGGCAGGGAAAAATGGTCTCCTTATCTCCTGAGAGAGATAACACATGCCCATCGAATTCCTGTCAAACTCATGAGAAATACATTTCTACCAAGACCCTGCTCACTCTCTCTTCCAGTCTGGATTGAAGTCTTAATTATAATAGTTTGCATAACAGAGACACTCAGCCTGAATCCTGCTCTCTCTCAGCTACACTTAGGATCGACTGATCCATCATTGCTTTTCCAATATATGACCTGGCCTGTGTCAGCAGAATCGCGAAGACCTGCCTAAAGAAACGGGAAGGGGAAAAAAAAAACGAGTCAGGGCAATGATCCCATCTGGATTTTAACACACTTATAAAAACCTGTCCATCATTTGCATCAATATGACCTGTCAAAACACAGAAATACAGCTTCCAAATGGTGGTTGTGACAGTGGTTTTATTCCCCAGCAAAAGCCTCCGGTTCTCCTCACTCCTCTCCTGTGTGTTGTTAGATATACGGCGGCCTTGTTATCATTAGTACTCCCCCACCATTTCTTTCTTCTTTCAGCAGCAGAAAGGAGGGGAACGGGAGGGGGTGAGCAGACGACGTCCTGGGCTGGTTTGGGTTTGCATTCTCCTCGCTCTGTGCCCTCCCTTCCTCCATCCCTCTCCTTCTGGCCCAGTGAACACACACACACACACACACACACACACACACCACTGTCCATTCAGCATGCTATACCTCTGCTTGACTGAGCTCGAGGGGGAAGTTCCAGCCAAAGCTATGTCTGCAACAGTTACAAGGAATTTTTTTTTTTTACCCAAACATGGGGACTACAGTTTGTGACAGTTTACAGTTCCTAGTGTAAGCATTTTTTTTTTTTTTTTTTTAGATTTTTGTTTAGATTCATTTAACTTGTACATTTATGGGCAAAAAATAGTAACTAGAAACATTTATTTATTTTTTGTGTAAAAAAAAAAGGAAGACAAAATGAAAGAAGGAATAAAGGAAAACATAAAGGAAGAAAGAAAGCTTTACTTTCTTTCAGTCACTACTTTTTCGGGGCAGCTGGATTCATGAATGGTGATCCCGATTTCCCTCAGTGTGCTGCCTCAGCCAGTCCACACAACCAGCTCATTCATACAAATGTGGGGTTTAAGCGTGCATCGTGTCTGTGTGTGTGTGTGTGTGTGTGTGTGTCGGTGTGTGTTCGTGTTGCCTGTAAATGAGTTATTTCTCTGCAAAAAATAAGGGAAGTGAGGGAGGGGGGGGAAGGACCAGCCCTCTCTACGGGATAGGATGAGGGCTTTCTGCGCATTTCTGGCAGTTGTGAGGATGTTTTTGCAGACTTGTTGCATAGCAGCTGTATTTTGGAAAGTTGAGAGCCTTCAAGCAGTATATTTTCTTAGAGGAGGAACCGGGGGGATCGTACGACACAAAGATTCAGTGACATGACACATACTACCAAATGCTCACAGTCCTTCTCTCCAGGTTTCCATTTTGATCAAACTCTCTTCTTTGCAAAACTGGATTTATGGCCACAACTGACTATATAATTACTACAAGGCACAAAACCAAACAATCAGCCCACACAACACTGCAATTGCAGGATTAGATCACATCTTGGATCATTCAGAGAGAGAGAGAGACAGAGAGAGAGAGAGAGAGAGAGAGAGAAGGAAGGGGCAGAGAGCAAAACAGATTTTCACATTTTCAACTTGGTAGAGAAACAGGAAAAGGGAGGGGTTAAACCTCCATTCAGAAAAAGGAACCATGAGGGTGGAGCCTGCAGTAGGACATTTTCATGAATGGAGAGTGTAGTCTCTGAGTGATGAGTTTTAAAGCCTTATTTTCATAAGCACCGGGATTATATTATGTAGTCCAAATAAAGGTAAAAACAAACAAAAAAAATGCAACAATTAAAAAAAGTAAGAGCTTGTTCCTAGTTACATTCTAGATGATGCACAGAAAAGAAGGTAAGATCTCTCCCCCCCAAAAAAAAAAAACTTTAAGACCTAAAACCTAGAAAAATTATGACTCAACTTTAACTTATTTGATAAAAGCCTCAGAACGAGAACTTCTCAGCTATCATCCTACATACCATCAGTAAAATGGAGTATAATGTAAAAACCACCTTGGTAAACAAATATCTCATATGCCATTCCAAAATCAACTTCAGTATATTTGGAAACTTGTACTGATTTGGCCATGCCCTGCTGAGTTCTAGCATGGCTCTAAAAGGAGATTTGCTGGTAAATTTTCTGGTAAATTGCTCTCTACAGACCAAGTCAGTGGAATGTGCATCTGGAATAAACAAGTGTACACTAGTGCAGCAAGCCACAAATTTGGAACACCAATCTTGTCTTTTAAAGGATAACTTTCATCTGCTGCGGAGTTCGTTCCAAAACACAACAGCAAGAGGTCACAGATGCTTCATATCAAGGCACGGATAAAGCTAGCATGGATAACTGTAGAAAATGGAGAAGAAACGGTGACAAATTTTTTTCAGCGGTGTGAGGTATTACACAAGAGCCTGCCCTGCACAGAAAAAAAAGAACATTCCAGCTTTCTCAGTGAACGATGTGATCGCAGTTTCTCAGTTACATTCCTATGGCAACAACCTCAAAGAAAGAAAAAGAAAATGGGTAAACCTAGGATTTGATGTTTTGCCTCTGATGTGTTTACGGAAAAAGACACAAGGAGACTGTTATGAAACGTAGTATACTGACGTGACTTCCCAAAAAGTTAGAGCTTAAATGTCAGTACTACCGTACAGTGTACAGTTTCATATCTCTTAAACTGGTGGTTTCAATCTACCTCCACCACAGTGACCACAAACATGAGGGAACCCAAGCTTATTTTCATGGTCGCTGTCAACTATAGCCCTCTTTTCTGAGTGAACACAGACTGCCAGGCATACATATGTTATGACTGCATTGTACAAGTATGAAAGGGTGGATGTAGCTGTCAATCAAAGCTTTGCTCCACTTAGTTAATATGACGGGACTGTCAAACTGAGCCTCCACTGCCTTCGTGAGTAGCTGTCACTGACACACCACACTGTGGCAATTGGTTCTGCCCTTAATGGGGTTAAGTAGACATGACCCCTCAATGCCCCAGAGTTCATCTCCACTTCCTCCTTCACATTGTGGGACAACAGACAAAAACAATATGTTGTGGGAGCATCTGTCACCACAGGTCAGGTGCATGATGGGGTTAAATAGCAATGTTTGCATACACCAAATCTGAGCTCACGAGACACTAAGATTCTGTGCTTAATCCATTACTGAGCCACGGCTCAGTTGAAGTTACAATTTCTGTCACAGGAAAAAAAAGATTGTTTGTGTGATTCATGCCTTGAACTCTATGACCTCCTAAAAAAATGCCAGCAGTGTTTCCACAACAGGACTTTCAGACTTGCCAACGTGGTAAAGGCCCAACCCGTAAGTCTGTGAATGGCTTCGACAAAAGGTCCAGGAGAACTATTTACAGAGTGCACACCCCTCCACAAAACCTGGCACGCCATTGTGTGGAGACACAACAAAAAAGGAAACCAGCTAAAAAGGCAGCCTTGGTGTTGTGCGGTACAGGAATTTGCTTTCCCATTTACACCTCTGACAGGCACAAAAGGGAATCTTTGTGTGCGAGTTCTGAATGATCTTTTACCGGTTTCCTGAGCTGTTCAATTGAGCCTTTGAAGCACATGCAAATGGAAGGTGCTCTTTAATATGAGCATCCATATGTATGTGTTAGAGTAGCAGGTCGTGGATAAAGTGTCTCTCACAGTGGTTCTTACGCAGAGCTTCGGGGACGGTGCTATTATACCGCTGATAAACACAACAGCCACACCTAAGCCTCAAGCAGTTTCTGAATCAGTCACTCCCAATCTTTCAATGCAGAGTACTAACGTTCTTTCTTGTTTTTTCCCATTCGCTCTCTCTTTGCCACCCCCCACCCCCCCTAGTCACAGCAATACAAACCTACCCTTTTATTATATTTACACGCTGCCAATGGTTAGCAAAGTTTTAAAGGAGGGTTTACTTACAGTTTTCTGAGATGAAGTCAGGAACAAACTGCTCATCACTGTCAGGTACTTGAGCTGTAGTTTTAAAAAAAAAGGAAAGAAAAAAAGAAAAGAAAAGAAAATACATGCTTAGTACCTGGACTTAAACTTCCAAGATATGACCAAGATGAGTACACATTACAAAAGACAAACATGGAATTGTGAAACTGAGAATGTTATGGTTCTACAAATTATTTTGTAATGCATTGTCCTTACAATGCAGTTGGAGGACCAGAGTCATAATTTGTCTTTACACAGAGCCATTTGTTGAGTATAAGCAGTACTGTTAGCTGAGGAATAGACTAAGTGTGTCCATTAGGCTGGCCTGTCTCTCCCTTCATCTGGGTGAAACCTGAGTTACTGCCTCTGGACAGCCATGTGACCTTCAACTCTACTTTCCTTTGTGCCAGCACTTTTTCATCGGCGGCAGATCAATACCTCAGTTGAATGTTGCGTGTGCATATGTGTGAATAGTTTGATTACTAATCGATTCCATCAAATGTACACAGTGTTTCTTCTTCCAAAATGTTGTATTTTTGTTACAGGAGTACTAAAGATACTAACAGGAAAATGGTGGATTCCAGTGAGTTGTTATTTGGTTGCTGGCCATTACAAACATCACAGCCTATTTTGTTTTAGTCAGAGTGTAGCATACATACATAATTCACTAATCAAAGAAGCCACATTTGACTGTCTGTGTGGTAATTTATGATTTGCAGGTATTCAGAAGCTGTCAAGCTATGTGCCACTGACTGACAGTCATACTCTTGCAGCTTATTGAACCAAACTGATAGTGGATCAATCCTGGAGCATAAGAACTGATGGCCATGCTGCCTAACACCATCTGTCTCAGTCAGCATCATAGTGCCTGGTCTTATCCGGCTGATGGACTTTCAGAGCTGACTGATGTAGCTAATGTATGTGCAAATCTCATTCAGCATGTGTTCAGGCAAAATAAGAAGTGGAGAGATGTGCTTAGCTTGTGTTCATGTCTAATGTCTTGCTCTACTCAAGCCCACACTGAGACATTTCTCTGACAATGTTGACGTGGTCAGTTCGATGAAGGGATTCTGGAATTCATCACTTGCTTTAAGCCATACGAAGGCTGACTCTTAAGGTCAATTAAGAATTGGTTAAAGAGAGAAGCTTTACAATGAGAGGGAAGATGTGTTCAAGAAAGTGGTCATCTGACTTTTTTTTTTTGCATGATTGCAATGGCATAAGAAAATACAGCCATAACTACTTGCAGCTAAATTCCTGCAGTAGAAACTGTACACATCATTAGTGAGCAGTAAAATGTTTGCTTTAGTAGAAGAAAAAGTTACATCCGTAAATGGGAATATTGGAGATCCTCAGATTTCTGCCTCTTCAAAGGTCATATTCAATAAAGTCAACAGTTAGAGTCATATATTGCACAATTATATATTTATAAAAGTAAATGTGCCATGAAATGCATCAGTAGGAGTCTGTAGTAGTGCTAAGTAAAGTAAGGTAGTGCTTGCATTTCATGAACTTGCAAAAGAAAATGCGGGATCAATAATGGACCATTATTTCAAGGATAGAGGATTGTCTAAAATAAATCTGACTCCACCTTCAATACTGACCTTCAATCACATTTCTACCAGCTCTAGAACAGTAACTGGAGTCTTTCCATGACTTGGATGACTTTCATGAATGATGACTGTGTTCTTCTTTTTTACTGGGACAAAATCATCATTCATGGTGATTTACTTTTTGCCAATTAGGAATCTGAATAGATGCGAGCTGCAGACGTACTTGTTATGCAAAATAATCTTTTGTGGTTGCAGGTGCACCATTGCCATTATCACAGTCTATATGCCTTTCTATGGACACAACACACTCATTTACTCTCCAGTGAGTCTGAAAGAGGAGTGGGGGAGACGGAGAGCTCCAGGCAGTGGCCTTCTGTTGACATGCAGCCCAGGTAGGACGAAGATTAGACCTCACATT
This sequence comes from Pangasius djambal, assembly GCA_022985145.1. Taxonomy (NCBI): domain Eukaryota; kingdom Metazoa; phylum Chordata; class Actinopteri; order Siluriformes; family Pangasiidae; genus Pangasius; species Pangasius djambal. Next base: position 11,344,315 of record CM040986.1, on the reverse strand, counting down.
TAGCCAGAGTTTATTCAGAAACGTAATAAACCAGATCTTTCTGTGGTGGCTGTTGCATTGCCAGTGCTTTATAATATCGACTCAGCCACAGTCAATATCATAAAACATGATTTAAAAAATGACAACCCTTATTAGTACAATAAAAAGATTTCCATACTTTTATGTTATTTTTGCTTTCAGAGGAACGCAAATTTGTGGTAAGGTGTGACATAGGCTTACGGTTACAGTCATTGCTGCCACAGTTACCCAGACTGCAAAGAAGAGTAAGTCAATGTTATAAAATTGTACAGTAACAATCTTACTAATCTCTAATCTAAAAGATAAAAGGTCTTATTGATCAAGTGCAACTGTACAAAAGTGCAAGTGGAATTATACTGTATTACACAATGCCTTAAATATGCCCTTCAATTTAGAATTCTACACAGCTACATATACGGCAAAAGCTGATTTTCCTGGACCACTGCCTTTTACTTTCCATTAAAAAGAAATAGTTAATCAACAGGCTCAGCACACGTACTGTAAGAAAGAGAAGCCTGACTGTCTTACAGGCCTCATGCCATCTTTCCTTTCTTCTTAGCCCACAGACTATAAACATAGCAACTAAAAGAGTAATACTGAAACTAAAGATTATTCTACCACATCCTGTTTGACGAAAATTGTGCAGTTTCTTCTTTGAGCATGCTCATATAAATTACATTAATTTCCTACATATTGCCCCATCCTACTGCTTTAGTGTAATTCTATTAGACCCACTCAAGTTTTCTTCTTTTCTGCCCCGAGGAGGAGCACAAAGCTGTTTTTCATGAGTCAGAGCCAATATTTGGTCTTCCAGATCAAACAGTAAATCATTCAAGCTAGTTTCAACATGCCTGAAAAGGAACGCGTGCAATATGTGTAAGGGGAAAAAAAAAACATTAAGAATTGTCTGGACATCAGTGCCTCTGGCTTACTAGTTTCTGGAGCTAAACCGGATCCTAACCCAATCTTCCCCTCTCCTTCTCTCTCTGTGTATGTGTACGTGTGTGTCTCGAGTCAGTTCGCTTCCAGGAACGTCTTGTCGAGGGCTTTGAAATGCAAGTCAGCACAAGACTGGAAGTGTGTCTGTGCAAGCATGGAGACATGTTTCCTTTTTCTCTGAGGGAGGCTGAATGACTTTTTTTTTTTTTGGTCAGGCAGATCCTGGGAGGAGCCAGGAGGTTTTTCTTAAAGAGTAAAGGCTAATGACAAGACTCGACAAGCTTCCCCATTCACAAATTTCTTGACCTCGTTCTCGCTCTTCCTCTCACCCTTTGATAAAAAGCCCTAAAGCCGCTGTTTTTACAGTGTGGTGAATCATCCACAACCACAATCACTTGAAAATAAGCTGTTCAACCAATCCAGTTGAAAAAAACAAACAAAATCAGGGGGTAGCAGACTCAAGAAAACCCTACTACCCTTTTTGTATTCTTCTAAATAACTTTAGTAGTTTGTTAACATTTGATATGTTCAGTGTACATGTATGCGTATGTGTTTATATATATATATATATATATATACACACACACACACACACACATACATATACACATACATATACACATACATATACACAGTCAGGTCTGGAAGTATTTGGACAGTGATGGAGTTTTTGTGATTTTGCCTTTATACACCACCACAATGGATTTGAAATAAAACAATCAAGATGTGATCAAAGTGTAGACTTTCAGCTTTATTTAAAGAGGTTCCACAAAAATATGGCATTTACCATTTAGGAATTACAGCCATTTTAAGCAAAGCACCTCCATTTTCAGGGGCTCAAAGGTATTTGGACAATTGACTGACAAGAAGTTAATTGACCAGGTGTGGTCCATTCCCTCGTTACTCCAAGACAAATGAAGCAGATAAAAGGTCTGGAGTTGATATCAGGTATTGAGTTGGCATTTGTCAGCTGTTCAACTGGAGCTACCAATATGAAGTCTAAGGAGATCTCAATGCAAGTGAAGGAGGCCATCATTAGGATGAAAAAACAAAAGAGACCTATCAGAGAGATAGAAAAAAAACTTTAAGATTGGCCAAATCAACAATTTGGTACATTCTTAAAAAGAAAGAAAGCACTGGTGAGCTCAGCAACACCAAAAGGCCTGGAAGACCATGGAAGACAACTAAAATGGATGATCACAGAATCCTTTCCTTCACAACACACCCCTTCACAACATCAACAGAAGTCAAGAATACTCTGGAGAAGGTAGGCATATCATTGTTAAAATCTACAATCAAGAGAGGCCATCATGAATGTAAATACAGAGGGTTTACAACAAGGTGCAAACCACTGGTAACATTCAAGAACAGGAAAGCCAGATTAGACTTTGCCAGAAAACATCTAAAAAAGCCTCCAGTGTTCTGGAATAAGATTCTTTGGACTGATGGAACCAAGATTAACTTTTAAGAAAAGTATGGCGAAAGAAAGGAACAACTCATGATCCAAAGTATACCACATCATGTGTCAAACATGGTGGAGGAAGTGTTATGGCATGGGCATGTATGGCTGCCAATGGAACGGGCTCACTGGTGTTTATTGATGATGTGACTGCTGACAGAAGTAGCAAGATGAATTCTGAGGTGTATAGGGCTACACTCTCTGCTCATATTCAGCCAAATGCTACAAAACTGACAGGACGCTGCTTCACAGTGCAGGTGGATAATGACCCTAAACATACTGTGAAAGCAACTCAAGACTTTTTGAAGGCAAAGAAATGGAATATTCTTCAATGGCCAAGTCAGTCGCCTGATCTTAACCCAATAGAGCATGC
>CM040986.1:11214265-11341426 GCA_022985145.1 Pangasius djambal | reverse complement strand
ACTGAAGGTGGCTGCAGTGAAGGCCTGGCAAAGCATCTCCAGGGAGGAAACTCAGAATTTGAGTTTTGAGAACATGGGCTCCAGACTTCAGGCAGTCATTGACTGCAAAGGATTTTCATCCAAGTATTAAAATTATGGTTATATTTACAATTATGTCACTTTGTCCAAATACCTTTGAGCCCCTGAAAATGGAAGTACTCTGAAAATGGCTGTAATTCCTAAATGATAAATGCCATAATTTTGTGGAACCTCTTAAAATAAAGCTGAAAGTCTACACTTCGATCACATCTTGATTGTTTTATAAATCTAAAATCACAAAAACTCTGTCATTGTCCAAATACTTCCAGATGTATCTGTGTAATTATATATATATATATATATATATATATATATAAAGATCTGTGTAATTTTATATATATATATATATATATATAAAGATCTGTGTAATTTTATATATATATATATATATATATATATATATATATAAGTATTATATAATGACCTTGATGTTACTAGATCTTATCTTGTTTCAACTAAAACTGGCTGTATCTTTGAGTAGAACTGAGAGAAGAAGACAAACACAAGAGTGCATATATTAAATGCTTTTCTCATAATAACAGAAAGTGAAAGAAAATATAAGAGGAAGGAACTGTGAGGCATAAGTGGCATAAAATAAAACAGTCGGTTAAAAGTCCAGAGATTCCCATTTTCAAAGCCCTGAGCATTAATCACTCCAAGCATTAATTACAGCTTCACTTTGACATGTGGACATTGACCTTGAACTACAATAGCACACTGTCTGTGTCCCCTTCTCACCTTCTTTTCTTCATGTAAATAAGCTGTCCTGAAGAACCTGATATGTTAACATTAAAAAATTTTTGGTTTGTTCTTTTTGAACTTTATATTCACAAAGTTAATGTTAGTGCATAATATCCATACATTTTTAGATTGTGAAAATTAGTTCATGACTACATTGTCTAAATTCCCTTTGGGCAATTTTTTTATGCATTCATAAAATACATAGTCAAAAAGTACAGTATCAGAGAAGTTAACAAAATAAATAATACTGTTGACCAAACATTAATTCTGTTAACATCCTGTTTTGTGTTCATCACTAACCCAAATACTGTAAACTGTTTCTGCCAAGCCACATTTCACCCATTTGTCTCCTGACCATCCAGCTGTGATGCTAATTATTTGCATTAACGGTAAACGTTCACTATAGACTATATTAACCAAATGTCCAAACGGTATCAGTGTCTAAGTACCAGATATTTATAATGAGAAAAACAGCTTTAAAACCTATGTAGAACTAAACATTCGCCAAACATTACCAATTGTTCATTAATAATGAAAAATGCTGGGTAAGATGTAATATGGTATCAGATTCATACCCGAGTTAAAATCCCATTTTCTTGCAGATAAAATAGACACTAGACACTGGCCAAGAGTCAAGGAGATCACGTTTCAATCTATGTTGAACTATCCAGCCATTCATCTAATCAAAGGAGCCATTCCTTCTTGGTATATAATTAATCCCTTCTTTGCCCAAAGGCAGACACAGCTATATCCAGGTTATACTTGACAATTCCTAGTTGCCAGCAGAAGCAATAGCTATGATACACAAAGAAAACGCAGATCTTACCTTCTGTGAGCCATGTCTCCTGAAGTTGACTTAAATCTTGAAAGAGATCTACAGGATGTACAAAAACAAACAAACAAAAAACATATATTAAGACTTTGGAGCAAACTCTTCAATGTGGATCGAAAATATCAACTCTTTTAAAAGGTCACTTGATTACTGTTGAGTTACTATTACTTTTTGGAAAAAATAAAACAAACATGTACTCCGTGAGTCCAATGCCCAAATAAAAGCCACAGTAAGTTTCCTAAACCCGCTTGCTACTTTACCTTCGGATTCCTGAGGGGGTAATTCGGTGTCCATGTATTTCCTTTTTGCTGCCACCAACAGTCTATTTAGGGGCCCATTTCCTTGCGACCTCTGGAAAACACCAGGAATATTATGTAAGCGGAAATATATACACATGTGGAAAAAAAAAGAATTGTCACTGGGGCAACATACATGATGGTCAGTTTGTACTTGTAGACACACATGTAACATTTGAATACAAGTACATAATCCTTTTCACATATCAGTGTTGAAGATTGAAGTCTGCCATAATGTAGGTTGTACTGATACCCAGATTGATTCCTTTTAGATAGTCCATGAAGTGCTTTCTATTGCAATACCAGCAACTATCACTATCTAAGAGTTCAGTTTAGTTTAATAAAAAATAAATAAATAAATAAATAAATAATTAAAAACAGTCCAAAATGAGTCAGGTCAATTATTATTTGTATTGATTCAATTTCTGTAGTTCAAAGATCCCTGAATTTTCATACTGACCATCACGTAGCTAGTGAAGAGACAGTTTCTCTGGAGAGTCGTCATCATGCACGCGCACCATTATTCCAATTATAAACAACAACTTTATGAACCAATTGCAACAGCTAAGCTATAACTGTACACAAAACAATCAGCACATTTCAACAAAGACTATACTTAATGGAATACACAAGTTTCTGTGAGTTATTTAGGTTTAAACTCGGAGCAGTTTTCCATCGCAGTGCTGCGTAGCTCACACAGACAAGCACAAAAAAGGAGCAGCAGCAGCAGCAGCAGCGCGCGCGCGCATTCCCCAAAGCTTTACTCCAATAAAGCCGTACTTACATTAGCTAAAGTGTAAGGCACTTGCTGATCTAAATATCCATCCATGTTACAGTCCATGCGTTAACCGTTCGCGCTCATTGAGGCTGTGTGGAGCAGAATCGGAGCAGCCTGCACGGAGAGAAGGCAGTGGGACACACGCACACACACCATACACACACACACACACACACACACACACACACACACACACACCGACAGCAGGAGTTGTGAATGGGGCGTCCAGAAGGCTGCATGCGTAATGAGCTCCATTCACAAAAACACACTCACACACACGCAGCGCTTGCAAACTCTAGCCTAGTTAGCTTAGCAGCATGCAGCCAGGTAACATAAACATATCATGCTTCTGTTAAAGCAAAGCTCAGATTAGCCTACCCACTTTTTCTGCTTAGTTTTTTTTTTTTTTTTTTTTTTTTTAGCTTTTAGAAGATCACCATGTTGTGTAGAATTGTTTTGGAAAAGTGCATAAAGGATAATCGTGTTCACTAAAGCACGACTTAAAAAACAATACAGTGGAAACATTCCTAAACTGTTTATATTTAAGTGTGAATGCAAAGCGTGCATAGATGTAATTCAGTTTACATGATGTAAACTGTATTAACAGTTTAACCTCAACATGTTTTATTTACATGTCCAGATGGCACACATAGACCTAAATAATTTAGTGAAAAACTTTACTGTTTTCTTTACTGTTGATTTGGGTAGGAGCTACTTCTCTGGGTTTCGGATGTCCGCTCAGTCGTAAAGCTTCCTGATTGGTGAATTTCCTCTTTCAAGAGCTCAGATTTCTCTCTTTGTCCTAATGAATGGTCTTACTTATGAATGAAACCTCGACTCCTGCCTTTGCACCAATCAGATTCGAAACTGTACCAAAGCCTAGCAACGTGGGGGCGGGGCCTGTATCTACCTGACCAATCCCCGATCGAGAACCCAAGAGTTTTCCTTCTAGATTTTGCAGTTGTTTTTCATTCACAAAAAGGAAGGAGAAAGTAGAGAGAGGGGGAGAAAAAACTCCATTCATAAAAAACTTGCCCTGGCATGAATGTACTGACTTGTTTTCGCTCTATTAACAACAGACACGGCTGGAAAAAAAAACAGCACGAAGTCCCTCCTCAGCAAGCCTGCACTGCATTAACTAATCTTAACGCGCTTGATTTACTGACAATAGCTTAGCACGAACAGAGATTAAAATAGTTTTCACAGTGAATTCAAATATAGCAAACTTTTTCAAATGGCATTTAGCCTTGGCAAATTTTTTTTCTTCCGTTTTTAATCAGCTCGAGCTGCTTCCACACAAGAAGTGTTTCTTGTAATCAATTGCTGAACGTGTTTCGTGGTGTTTTTGTAGGATTTCTACTTTATATTTGCGCCGACATTTTGAAAAATGTCTGAAATGACTCACACTGAAAGGAGGAATAGAGCAGGGGGAAAGGGCTGAAAGACTAACAGATATTTTTGTCAGTGTATTGTTATCCATACTACGTTTTGTTGCCATCCATATATATATATATATATATATATATATATATATAATTAGTAGGTGTATCAACAATATACTGCAGGTTAGCTACACTTACACAGGCTGTTTACACTTACATAGCCTATGAAGCACAGTATATGGTTTTGACTAAACACCTGTTTCCTTCAGTGTTGTGAAAGTTCTCATTCAGAGTATTTACATTTTCTTTTATTATGAAAAAGCTCCATATCTGCAAGGTTTTTGAAGGTTTTTCCAATAAGCTCAGTCACAGCACATGACTAAACGACATGAAGCAAGCACTGTATTTAATCACGAATGCTAATTTTACTTACATTTATAAATACGTCGGCCATTTTGAAAAAATCACATGAAATGGCCATTATCAGTTTGTTTTGTTTAGGAAGAACACTGATGCAACCTAACAGTGTAGGTCTCACACATTATCTTATCAGCTCTGCTAATTTCACTTTAAACCTGCTGACAAAGATGGGGATGTTGAAACTCATGCCATGTTGTTGTTGTTGTTTTTTTTTTTGTTTTTTTTTTTAAGATTTAATGGTTAAAGCATTAAAGCAGAAGAATGCACTAGGGTAGCATTCTGCACTTTGACCTCCCAAGGAGATTCCCATTATCTCCCACAGCTGAGCCATTTGTGAAGCATATGTTCGCTTCTCATCCTGCCAAATAACCACTTCATTTTTATAAATGTAGATGGACAACTTATGAATGATTCATCTTACAATACCCAGTTTACCTACAAACTTTACATGTTTAATACAGTATCATCTTCTTTGTTGCAGCCTCCTCTTTTTATCATTCACTTCATTCTGTTACTTGCTCACTGGGGGTTAAGTCTGCAAATCCACTTTGACATAACATGTACTGTGAAAATCACTTTAAATTTCTATTCTATTCTATTCTATTCTATTCTATTCTATTCTATTCTATTCTATAAGTACTGGTCAGCACAATATAGATACTTACTTGATCAATTTCCTAATGATAAAATATGTTAAAAATAAAGACACAGTATATAGTCAAGGGGTAATTTTATTATTATTTTTTTACTTCTTACACAACCGCTGTATTATCATATTTTATCACAATTTATCATATTTAACACAAATATGTGTAAAATTATAATCTAGTATAAAAGGCTAAATTGCCTAACTTGCATGACACTCATCTAACTAGCTGATTAAAAAAAAAACAGATATGAGGGTAGATCAATGGCAGTGTACAATGTGATTGGATGATGAGTATGTGCCAGTAATTTTTCTCCCTTATTTTAAGTAACATTATATTGTGCACAATTTTTTTTAGTAATATTACATGCACAGGTTTTCAGAGAAGTCAGAAATATCGGACCTTTAACTGTCTAACAGCAAGGTATATAAATTCATAGACATAAAATTGTGTTTTTGGGTTGTTGTTGTTTTTTTTTTGGTATATTGGCTTTTAAAAGTGTGGTGTGTATAAAGTTTGTGGATACACTGGATAAAGTGTTGAAGCTGGGATGTTAAATGGCCATGGTTCTACGTCACCTGGAAGTCCCACTTCAAACTGACATTGTGTGAAACTGGGAACAGGCCATGTGCACTAGAGTGGGTGAAGAACCTTTCCTTCAAACCTCAGCTACATACAATGACTAAAAATAATCCCTACAAAAAGTTTGGCCACTGACTTATCTGACATCCCTTTTATGCCAGGTTGCCAAATTAGGTCTTGTATCCTGCACTGTGCTGGTCCAGACACATGCCCATGTCTACTCTGATTTCCTTCAGTTGTCACAGCCAAGGAACAAGTTTCACCTGAACATAATCTTATACAAAGTCTGTTGTGCTTGAATCAAGACTATCGTTTTATGTTTATATTTGCATATGAAAAACACACAAGAAATTGAATGTAAAAGTTCAGGAAAAGAGGACTTTTCATGGCCTGATATTTAAAATGCTTTAGAAATCATGTGAAAACTTTTGCACCACATTTTGTTTTATTAGTGAAAATAGATTTGATCTTAATAGCCATTATTATTAACATTAAAATATATTTTTATCGTGGCTCCAAATGTTCAATATGTCTCTCCATAAATGGAGAGGAAATCATTTTATTACAACTATTCCTTTCATCTAATTTACAAGCCAGCAGCTTACTAAGATAATAGCAGCTCTAAATAGTGACCGCAGTCAAGTGCACAGTTAGTGTAGTCTGTAGCTGTGGCTGTCTGTGGCTGGTTGTAAGTCATTGTCAGACGCTGTCAGATTTATACCCCTTGGCGCTGAGCCTGTGTGTCACATTGTGTTTGCCTACACCCACCCATATTAAATGATTTCTCACCAGCCCCCATGGAATGCCTGGCACTGTGTAACACATAACCAGATGAGTATGAGGCCTCTTTATATCAGCTGCCACTGTATGTGTTTGTCTGCGCCTGTGCGTGTATGTGTGTGAATGTGCCTGTCTCTGTGTAGTTTTTGTCTATTGTATAAGTATTTCTAGGCCTTTTGTTCTCCCTGTGTGTGTTTTGAATGCCTTCTTAAATGTGCTAGTGCATATATAGGTATTTGTCGTGCTGACGGGGTTTGTGTGTGCTTTGATATTGCAGCCTGCCTGTTAGTCATTCCTGCCGTGTGTTTGGTCGTTGCCTGGATGCCTGTGTGTGTGTAGGACTGGGCAGGAAATGTCTTCGCTGGCATTTGAGAAACCCTACACGAATCAGTCCAAGCGTGGCATGAGCACCTGCAGCCCAGCATCCTGCTACACACAGAGGCCTGCTTGTTTGTCAACAGGCCTTTTCCCTGTTAAAGTCAGGGTCTCTCCGTAAGCTCTGCGGTATGGGATATCAGTCACATATCTGGCACAATGGACTCCTGCTTTACATGCCCACTCTTCAGCAAAGGCTTTCTCATGCCCACACAGCTGCACCAGCCCAGCTGAGACTATATATCAGAAACAATGTCCCTACTTTTAATTCACCATCACAGTTTATCTCTGGCTACCAGCCACACATCAGAAGATCATAAAGAGAAACTTTTTTTTTTGTTCTAGCTCGAGATATTACAGTACTGGGGGCACACACACAGTAGGGTGTTGTTAGAGTCCCTAACACTGTTCATTTTGTTTAAAACTCAATTGTTGGTTCTGCCAATGTGCTGACACTTACACTTAGGCACATCCTGTTTTCCCGTTCATTCAAGTCAATTTAAGGACAAAGCAAGATCACATGTACAGTATGTCACATATAGTAATCCTCTTGTATTTATCTGCCTAGGGTAAAAATGTGATTTCCCAGAGGATAGTTTTAAATTTGGGGGGTTTTGGTCTATGCTAAAAAGTGAGGAAGAAAAAAAAAAAACAGAACAAGTAAATATATAGATACAATGTCTACCATAACTGCTAAACTGATCCAGCTGTAGCAATGCACTAAAAATACCCAACCTAAGAAATTAAATAGAAAGTTTAACTAACTAGCCAACACACATACCTGCCCAGAAAAGCTAAAATAACAGCATATTAGTGATGTAACCAAATAATAAAAAAATATTCTTAATAATCAGATAATGTGCTAAACAGATACAAACACAAAAAGTTTTTTTTTTTTTTTTTTTAACATGTTTTTAAGATAGAAATCTTGCCAGAAAGGTTCACAGGGCATCTGGTTGAGACTAGATGTGTGTATTGCTAGATAACATGACAAAAATGTCATTGGAGTGGAAGGATTTTACTTTCATGCAGGCACAAGCAAGTAGTCAGAGATGAAGCTCAAGGGACAAACAAAGATCACGGTAATGAACGCAGTGCATTTACAGCATTCATTCATTCATTCATTCATTCATTCATTCATTCATTCATCCATCCATCCATCCTTCGCAACTGCCTGGGTCACTACAGGGTTGAGTGGTTTAAATTAGATTACTAGTTTGGTTTGGCTTGGTTAACTTCTGGTTTAGGCCACTTGCACTTCAGGTTTAACTGTGAATACACACACAGATACAGATATTTGGAGCAGTAAATAGATACCGAGAGTGTCATTGCATTACACACCTAGAGCATACTAAAGCACGAATGAAATGGATGAAAATGGTTACATAGTAAATAGTTATAACTACAAGTAGTTATGGAGCATATTTGCAGTTATTGCAGTTAGTGCATCTGATGGTATACAGTAGATCCTGTATTTATTATGCAGTTATATTCTATGATGTTCCTTAATGACTCTCAGAAAATTAAAAAAGGATTCTTTGGACAGTTAAAGGTTCTTAGATTCCTACTTGGGACCCTCTGGTAGGGGCATATGCATATAACATGTAGGAGTTCCTCCAGTGGGATAAGCAGAAAATTTTTTGCTTGTTTATAGATGAAACATTTTTCCATAAGAGATTATTGTTATTATTAAGGTATATTTGAATTAGAATACAGTATAAGCGCTTCTGTAACACTTCTGTGTGCAAAATGTTTTGTTTAGTCCTAAATGGATATGATATTAGGCTTATATTAGGCTCTTTACTCTAATCACATAGAAGGATTTCCTTTCCTTTCTTGTATTCTTTTTTTATGTTTTCTGAGTGGATTACTGCTAAATCAGTCCAATTGCAAGCTGTAATTAGTCTGAAGCCCTATAAACCTAGCTATATAAACAAAGTAGAGATTTTCCTCTAAAGCAGTATGGGGGCGTTTGAGAGCCCAAACAAATCGGCCTTCATGTTTAGCTTGGATTTATGCAGTTATGTGTTACCTGATAAGTTTCAGCTTGAGCACAGATGTTGTAACACTTTGTGTAACACTTGGTGTAAATGACTTTGCATTTTTAGATTTTGATTCATATTTCCCATGTTTTCCACTTATAATTAAGCTCTTAACAGAGAAACTATCAACTATGTATGGAGCTTGCTTATAAATTTCTCAGTTGCATTGTTTTTGATGGTTTATTCTTGTAGTAGCTTGTAAAGTATAGACCTTAACTCTCTCTGAACCCTGTAAATCAGAGTGCGGGGAACGTGTGAACAGTGGTGTGAATCCCTCATCATGTTACACACAGGCCTGTAAAAAGCTGATGGCAGGGATGAGAGGCAGCTGGAATGTACAATGATTTTTTGTGATCAGAGAGGCATGTGGAACTTGTGCTCTGTGAGTGCTCAGATAATCAAAAGTGCTATACACGCATCCAAGGCTTGGTATGCTTTTATACTTGAAGCCGGTCACAGTAATAAAATATGTCCATTGATAGTGACCACTGGAATCAGAAGTACAACGGCATAATGGGAATACAATGCTTTATTATTTGACTAGGAGAAAAACGTTTATGAAAATTGTTATGAAATATTTCTGTATTAACTAGAAAGAAAATAATTTATTTCCTAACCATTTATTCACCTTTTTGATTTTGTAGTCAAATTACTACACAACCAATCAGGCCTGCTGTGACCAAGGAAACCCACATAAGCAAACCCCTGAGTAAACAGCTGTAACACGCAATCAGATTATTCTAATGCAATATTCAGTCTTTCTTTAGTAGTCCTTCTTCTTCCTCTTCCATTTTCACTTTGTGTGCTTGACTTGTGTAACATCTTAGCAAATTAGCATGAATGTAAATAACTAATACCCCTTTACATATCTAAAACCCCTTTACACAATGAGAAAAATGTCTGTAATTAGCCACAAAGGTTTCAGTGGATGAAGAAGCAGAGCAAACCATTTTACAAAATAGTTGCAGACGATGATTGGCTGTAATTTTTCACCATCATATTTTGAGCAAATAGATGTATTTCAGATTTATTTTGCATGTTAGTGGATTACTAAACTGCTTGGCCCCCTACTTTTCCTTGGCCCGGGACAGATTTCTAACCAAACTAGATCTATAATTGTTTATGGCAAAACAAGTAGGCAAGTAATAACTAATAGTCTTGTAAACAGAAGTACCACTGTCTATCTCCTACAGGGCTTTATTCATTGGGCTTATTTGAACATTGTGTTTACTCCAATATTTGGCCTACCATAAATAAAATGAGGCTACATTTACCATAAATAAAATGTGTTTTTTATGCTAATGAATACTTTGAATATTTTCTTTTCATTGCAGTATGCTCTGTTTCCACTCTGCTTTTCATGCCATTACAAATTATTCAAAAGAAACGTGGCCGTCCACCTCAGGACTGAACGCAGGTACACTCTGATGTCAGACTTCTGCCCAGTGTCACTGGATGAAGTCAGTAGCATGAGATCATTTTTCCATTCACCCTGCACAGTGGACTAGTGTAAGGGACACCTTCAGCCCAGAGTAAGTAACAGAGACTCATCAGGTTCAACTTAGATGGGCACACTCTATCATGTTTTGTCACCTACCTGAAACCTCATGCTAAAGCTTATCACATACACACACACACACACACAATTCAATACACAGATCTGATTAGAGAGATAGATTTACACCTCTTTCTGTATATCTACATCACAATATAAGCTTCTTTCATTAAGACGTGACATTGTCATGGGCCAATATCATAGAGAATCATGTAATATCCAAACCTGGTTCTCATCTCTTTCTGCTCTGCCCCTAGTTTATCTATCACAACATGACATCAGCCTTTGTCTCAGTTACACATCCTCCCCAGTGTCCTGATGGCTGAGATAACGCAGGAAAGTCACTGATTAGCTGGGAATCTCGTTACATTAGAGCAATGGATCCCTCCCTTCCTCTTTGCCCTAATTGAGATCAACAGAGGCAAAAAAGCAAGCAGGTGAGTGGAAATGCAGCTCGCTCTCTCTCTCTCTCTCTCTCTCTCTCTCTCTCTCTCTCTCTCTCTCTCCCATGCCCTATAGTGTTTCTGTCTCTCAGATTCTCACTCTGCACAGGCTCTGATTTCAGAGTTTTCCTGAAAAAAATGACCTTGCCAATCACTCTATCCCCAACCATCTTAGGGGTACAAGTGATGTAACTAAATGTTGCAAATCAGTTTGAGGGGATTTCTGAATGGTTCAATACATTCGTAGGGTTCAGTGACCCAGAAAATGGGTTTACACCAAAGAGGAAATGATGGCCAGTAATCTGTGACTAGTTTAGTGTGTATACACACTAATGGTGAAGTTCTTGAACAAACCACTGAAAAAATAAATAAATAAATAAAACTTTTCCACTTCCATCAGTCATCTCCCATGTGGCTCTGGTGTAGACTGGGTGTGAATTCTTCCTTGGATAAATAAAGGATCATAGCATATGCCTTTCCTCTTTGATCTCTCTGAGGTGCTGATGAGTTTGAATTATAGCATTTGTTCTATAGTGTTCTACATTTAGCCATAACGCATCAGCCATAGAGAGATGAACATACACCTGTTATGTTCATCTGCTTTAATCCATCTGAGTAATATCTAACTTGTTTGCTTCCATTATCTACAATAGAGATTGCTTGAGTTTATACAATGGCTTGTTCCATGATATTCTCAACGAGTTAGTTAAGAAAAGTCTGCGATGTGTCGTTTGATAGAGCAGCCTAACCTGAACATATTGGTAGATATGGAGCATATTTGCAGTTGTTGTTTTTTTTTTAATCTTACCTTGACTGTTGTAATTCATTGTGCACAGGAATTCCGACAACTTCCACAAACAAGTTACAACTTGCAAAATGTAGCAGCAAACATATTAAAACTTACTTAAAAACAAGAACCCGTTTTCAGATCACTCCACTGTTTCCTTTAGAATTGATTGTAACGTGTTATTACTAGTTTACAAATTTCCTAATGGTAATAAAATGTTCCAAATGGTGTATTAAGATCATCTACTGATAGCCTTGAATATTTGTCAGGCTCCATCTATCACTGATAAAAAAAAAAAAAAATCACTTTAGCTTTTAACTAGCTTTGCCTAGGTTTGACATATTACTTTTATGTTACTTTTATTTTATTCTAATTTTATTGTAGTTGTATTTTGTTTGCACGCACTTTATATTATATAGTTTTATAATTTATATTGTTAAATTTGTTCTTTCTGCCATTGATATGATTTATTTCATTATAATTATTTGATTATTTTACTATTTTATTTTTGACTACCGTTTGTTTCTTTGTTTGAGTTTTCTACTTCACACTGTAAAGCACTTAGCTCTGCATTTTAAATGTATTTTTAAGTAAATAAATAAAAGTTGTATTATTATTATTATTATTATTATTATTACACAGAGGATATTTCGATACTTTGTTATTAAGTGGTCACCTTGCAATGAAAGCTGGTATGTACAGAAATGGTCAGATATTTAACAACTGACTAGATCGTGTGTTGAAACATGGTACATCTCAAGTGAATTGTATTCATTCCACATAAAGCCCTGGGTGTCAGGTAGCTCCTGTTTTGCAGTATCATACTCCAGGACATGGTGCCAAGGTGAATCTCAGTCACCGTATCCTGTGACCCTTGATCAGAATAGTGGAGTGTATCACGTTTACACCAGCCCATCGCATCTCATTCAGCTCAGGGCAATCTATGGGGTGGGAAGATCTCTAGTTACCCATAGCCGCACAATATGTCCGTGCAGTGGGGAAAGTCAACACTACCATTTTAACACACACAGCAGTAAAGGATGATAGTATCATCAGGTCAACAGTAGCATGAACACACAGTTATATGGGCTTCATCAGAGTTCTGCACATAAGTCATCAGAGAGTATTCATGTGTGTTATGGATGTCAGTCAAAGTTTGTTTGAGGCAGGCTTTTTTTAAAAAAAAAAAGATCTCTGACTTCCATTCTCTCTGGTGTTCCAGGCAGATATACTGCATGTGTTTTAATGTGACAGGCATCAGGGGAGTATCAAACGTGTCTGGATTTATTGGTGAAAAAGCTAGTTTATGCTCCAGTTTAAGGTAGGCATACATGTGATTAAAATCACTGTAATTAAACGCACTGATTCTGGAGAATTCCTCCAAACTTAGTATTTGACTCTTTAGTGGTAACAGACGCCACCCAGTGGTCAGAACTGGGATAAATTTACATACAGAAAATTGACTTAGCAGTAGTTATTTTTTCAGTCCTGCTACTTGTTCTGACATGCTGAGATAATTTCTGAACATAGCAGTACTGGTTCTGTGTAGCCAAGAGCTGTACAACCTTTATTTTATTGACCTATGATGCAGAAAGTCCACAGTGAATCAGAGAGGTTCAGTTAATCAAATGTTATTAGTTATTAGTATTAAAGTATATATCTGTATGACAAAAATGTTAGTAAAGCTGTTACAGTATGGCTGTCCTGCTGATAATTACCTGACAATGAGAGAGTTCAGGTTAAAGTTTTGGTTAAGAGGAGGTTCCACTAGATGGCAGGAAAGCTCTCAGTTCACGCTGTTGAGCTGTACATTCAAGAGGAATCTCACTGCTAATTACTGTTTATTACTGAAATAACACCACCACATTCACAGCAATCAACCTAACATGGGTTACTGTTGTACTGTTTTTATTCCTTAAATGAAGATTATGATTATGAAAATATTGATGTTGACGATAATGATGATGATGATTAGGTGCAATAATTAGGTATTATTATATTATTATATTAGGTGCAATATTTGTATATAAGGATTTTAGGTAAATGTGTTGTGTTGTCTGAGATGTGTGTGTGTTGAATGTATTGGGTTGTGAACAAACACCAAGAAAAATTCAAAATACAGGTAAATGTATATGGAGAATATAATGATTCTTCTTCTTCTTCTTCTTCTTCTTCTTCTTCTTATTATTATTATTATTATTAGTTTATAATATTAGTAGTTACAACAACAACACAAATATTTTTTTCTTGTTTGCGCTATTGATAAAAGTGAACAAATCATACTCTTTTATGGCTTTAACCTATTTGTAATATACATAATTTATCTTTTTGAAAATTTGAAGCCAAATTGTGTGGATAGCGTAGGAGTTTATGTAATTAGACATGGACTGACTCCCACATCATGGGGTTTAGTGGGATTTAGAACTATTTTATAAGCGTGAGTGGTGAAATCCAGAGAGACTGGAAATACTTCATCCTTTCCAAATCTATCAGAACCAATTATACCTCAGTATGGTGTGAATGTACACGCACACACGCACACACACGCACACACACACACACACACACACAAACACACACAAACACATGCACACACACGCACACACACACACATTTGTTTTTCATAAGACTCTCTTGTAAACATCTCAATAAATCTTCTTAAACAGAGAAACATTATATCTTTCATATTTTCCCAAGATATCAAGTAAACAAAGAAAGAATCCTTCTTTCACTCAAATATCTAAAGAAAATATCTTTATCGTCTGCTCCACCACACAGAATCCTCTTCATCGCCTCCTCTTCACCACTCATTTTTTTCCCTTTCTCTTCACTTTTTCTTTTCTCTCCAGGCTGTCTGCCTTTCCCCTTCCTTCCTCTTGTTCTCTGCCTCCTCCACGGCATGTCTCATGTGAAATATGGGCCAGAAAGATGAGTGAAAGTTTGGCTGGAGAGAAACACATGGGCTTAGTGTGAAGTGTCGAAGGCCAGCAGGTAATAACAGGAGCTTTCTTTTTGGAGCAGGCAGCAGGATTTCAGCAGCATTTTGTTTCTCTGTTGCTGAACACTGCATAGGCAGCAGAAGGCTTGGAAGTGTAGAATGACACCCGTTTGCATCACGTGACATTTCTTGTCTGTTTGCTGTGTGGAACATTCCTCTATTCTAGTTATGGTTGTTTTCAAAACTGTGAAAGTAACTTTAGGTGAGGATCAGAAAGAAGGCTTCACACAGAAGTATCAATACTCTGTGCTCAGTCCCACTGTACTGTACACTGTAATTGGTATTTTTGAAATGTCAACTCATTGACTCATTTGTCACTTTGTCATTTTGACTGACTTTCTTAAAGCTACATCAGTTACTGATGCTGTGTTTTTCTGCTTTGTGTGTTGTCACAGGTGACGCCACTCCATAAAACTGTTGTGCTTGTGATTAGACCAACACTGCAGTTGTGTTTTCATTGCTACAATATGCAGTAGCATTTCACTACACATGAAAGGTTTTAGAGCCTTGGTTCTCAAGTTGGATCTCTGCCATCCAACCAGGGTTCTACAACTTTATTAACATGATATAAAGATTGAATAATGTCAAATAATATATATAATAATATAGCTATCATGTGTGCCTAATGGGTAATCCTTAATATTTTAAAAGTTGGATTATACTTATATTTTTTACGCTTAAAGGGGTCCCAGATTTAGAGTATTTTAAGTCACCTTTTAGAAGCATTCAAGCTTTTTCCAAAGTGATCTATCCATGATTATTGAAAATACCTGCACCAATGCCTTTTTAAGCATTCCTCTTTTTTAGGCTTAAAAATGTCATAATCTCTAAGTGTTATCTGCATTAATTATAATTTATAGCTTCCAGTATATTTGTTTTTGTTTGAAAAGGTCTCGTAAGTCATAAACCTACATGGGTCAACTGACAAGCTATTGTGTTATCTAGGACTACTAACATGAGATTATAGTTTAGTGTGGTTGTTCAGCGAGTGTTTGGACATTCTCTGAGTGGTGAGAAGAGATCCTGCTCCCCCTGTGCCCCCAACTCCCCTCGTACCCTCAGGCCAGGCCGGAGTGTCAGCACCCCCGCTGGGTCCTGGCTGTTTATCTCTTCCGAAGTGGCCGTGATTAATGAGGCACTGAACACATCCTCTTTCCCCTGAACCAGCTGAGTAAACAGGCCACGTTATTCCAAGTCAGGCCACTTTGGGAGCACAGCTACAGGTAGCTGCAACACAGACCAAAGTCCTGCCACCAGATCTCCTGGGTGGATGGTGTGAGGAGGGAAAGCAGTTCACCCTAACACACTGCAGTTCAGGTCAACATTTCTGAGTTGGTATATACAATTTTTATATATACAGTTGGGTGATAAATTTGAATTAAAAAAAAATTAACTTGAAGAAATCGGTGGAGAAACATAATGAGTGCAGATGCTTCCAGACATGTCACAGTTAAACAATTAACATCCTACAACTTTGGCATGTATAAGTGTGCTGAGCCAGCCCAGTCTACCTCGATATTGGAAAAGGGAAAAGATGCTGTGTTTCAATAAGAGGGTGGTGCAGCAGGTAGCATAGCCGTAGGATCCCTGATTCAAACCTGAGATCAGGTTACTGTCGTCGTGTTCTTCCTGTGTCTGTGTGGATTTCTTCTGGATTCTCATGTTTCCTCCTATCTCCCAAAAAAAACAATGGTGGATTGGCTAACCTAATTTTTCTATAGGTGCAGATGTGTGTGGATATGTGTGTATGGTGCCCTGCAATGGACTGATGTCCCATCCAAGGTGTATTCCCTTCTCACCCCCAGTGTTTCTGGGACAGGCTGTGGCTCCACCATGACCAGGATGAAGTGGTTTCTGAAGATAAATTAATAATATAGGAAACTGCATTTATTTCTATGGGAAAGACATCAGTACATAGGGTTGGAAAGCACATATTCAAAAAGGAAAACCAGAAAAGCAACTGTTCTTAAGGTGATCGAGAATAACAATGCGGAATGTGATCTCACTGTCAGCAAGAACTACATCCACAACTACATAGAGAAAGATATTATAGTAGAGCTGCAGTGCATAAACCTTTCATTAGAAAGACAAATGCATATTTGAGAGTTTAGTGGTGCAAAAACCACAAGCACTGGTCTACAGAGATGTGGAAACAGTGAGATGATCAGTTAAGTCATCTTTTGTTCTATTTTCAGTAAGTGAGTGAGTCCATGTGTGGCATACACCAAGAGAATGGTACAGGCCTGAATGCAGGCTTGATCCCTACAGTGAGGCGGTCTAGTGGCACTGTTATACTGTGGGAGAAATTTTGTTGCAAGGGTTTGGGTTCACTTGCTCCTTTAGAAGTGTCACTGTATATCAATGCTGAGTTATTCTGACGGATCACCTTTATCCTATGATGAAACATTTCTATCCTGATGGGAGTGGTCTGTTCCAGGATGTCAGTGTCCCCATACCCAGGGTGCGAGGGCTGACTGAGGGTTTTATTGAGTATGAAAGTGACATAAGTCATATGTTATGGCCTTGACAGTCACCACATCTTAATTAAATGAACATTTATAGGAGAACAGATGTGTTGGACAGTGCTCCTCACCACCATCATCAAAACAGCAGTTGAGGGAATATCTTTTGGAAGAATGGTGCTCATCCCTTCAGTACATTCACAGAGATGTGTAGAATCTACGCCAAGGCATACTGAAGCGGTTCTGGCAGTTCCCGGAACCCAACAGCTTACTAAGTCACTTTCGATTTGCCTTTAATTTGTAGTCTGTCTTATGTTAAAATAAGGCTGTTCTCCTTTTTGTCAGTTTATTATTCAGCCATTCATTTAAAAAATGAATTTAAATTTTAAATGAAAAATATATAGTTTCTAGAGCGGACCTGCTGACATGTCCTGTGAGATTAAAGGTTAACTATTGGACTAGTTTTCTGCTTAATTAATTTTTTCAGCACATTTAAGCCATTGAGCTATACCATACTGCCTACCTTGCCACTATTTCATTATTAAAGTGATGAGAACCAAATAGTGATTAGATGCACTCACTGTAGACAGAAGAAAAAGTAAATACATCCTTACTTCTTACACCTACATGGTTATTTGATTTACCAGTATGCATTTAAATCATTCTACTCTTCTCCAGGCAGGACAACTGAAGGCCACAAGCTTGAAACAATGTCACATAGAAACCACTGTAGCTGTTTTGAGACCCAGAGTGTTGACTCTATTTATTTAGAGGATTACAGGGTCAGATGTTTGTTTCTCGTCCAAAGCCCCGGTGTTAAACGTTGTACTCTTCACTTAGCAGGGGGCTTTTCACAGTGACAGTGTGAGTGTTATGGCGGTTGTTCCCTCTCTCTCATTCTCAGGTAACATGGCAGGGTTTTATGTTCTGTCTGTCATCTCACATTCAGGCCATTTGTCCATAGGCATTTCCTCCTTCATTTATTTGTGTTTCTGCTTTTGGTGTCTGGCCTGACACCTTTTAAACTGAGGCTGGTCTCAGAGTTTGAATGAGGGCAGAGCTTTTACGCACAGATGTGTGGGAGACTGCTCGAACAGCCAAACTCACTCCCTTTCCCCATCATGGTCAATTGCACTTGCTGTTTTTGAGCAGTTTAGTGCTTGTTCACTCGAGGTGTGAACTCGGCTAACAGAGACAAATGCTAAGTAAAATTCTCCTTCCCCTCTCATTTCTGTTAGATACCTGTATTTGTGAATCTCTAAGCCTGCTCAAGTCATTTTTTGATGAAGCCACTACGTCCTGCTTGATGTTGTTGCTGGTTCAGGTTTAAATGGTCAGGCTGAGGACAGAGTTTTGCACTGGATCTTTGTAGCTGGGTGAAGGCCTGTGCATGAGGGATGTAGTGGTATACTCTCATAAGGAAATTTGAAATAGTAATACTTCTAATGTTATTCTATATATGTAGATGACGACGTCCAAGAAACAAAGTTATTACTGCGTGCACCACCCACTGACATATGCAAAAGCTATAAGATTGTATGACCGGACATATGACAGGTTAAAGCTAAAAGAAATCCTCATTTACAAACACTCTAGCAGTTCCCATAATAGTTTCTACACCTCAATAGTTGCTCTGCCACAGTATTATGTCATTTAATGTCATTTTCTTTGCAAGCAGATGCTGTTATATACCAGAAAAATGGTTATCCTGATATTTTTCATACAACTCCACCTCTTTTCTTAATGGAGGTGTGGGCTGAGTGATAGGGAGAGGGCTGAAAGGCCCAATAATTACTGGTGACAGGGACTGGAGACATTGGCAGACACATCTCAGAGGCACTCCTACGTTCTCACAATAACCATGGCTTCTTCCAGACTATGATTTGGAGTATAAGAAACACGTGTAGCCTGGTGTTCCATGGTGTGCTCATTAAAGTCACTGTTAAAGTGACAAGAAATACTTAGCATAGGCTACTGTGGGCAATACGTATGATGATGTGTTGAGATGGCAGTTTTAAGTGATAAGTGATCAAATAAAAGTTCGCATTTGTACTAAAAATATACATCAAAATGTTATGTTTTCCTCAATGAATAAAAGCAGCATGAAAATGCCAGACGTGGCCAGTTGGACCTTTTCTTCTCCCATCTTCCAACTATCACTTTGCAAAGGTTATTACACGAGGGAATTAGTTGAGATGCACTACATGTTACTTATGCGCTTGGCTGCATGCAGTGAAAGGGCGTGTCAGTGGTCACATGCACTGCTAGATAGACTCCAAACACGTCTGCATATGTATGCTAAGGTTAAAGCTGCGTGGTTTCAGAAACATGCTGTCATACTCATAACTTTTTTTGGTAACATTACCAACCTCTTCAGCTACAGTGTCATTGCGATACAACATTTTACCCCTAGAAAAATGCAGTGTAATAAATGCTCACTAGAGTAGCATTGTTAAATATGCCCAATTCCCTTTAAATGAGCTGCTGTGTTAGATATACAGTCCTAGCTGTGTGACAGTTTCAGCCACTACAAAAAGAGGAAAAACAAAAAAAAAAAAAAAAAAAAAAGCAAAATTAATGCATTTGCATTTTAGTGAATGTAACTCTTTTTAAACTTGGTCATTTTCACAAAAAAAAAAAAAAGACTAAAAAAGCAAAAAGACGAAACATTTTGTTTATATTGACTAAAACTCTTCGGTTTTATTTGACTAAAATTGCTGTAGCTTTTGGTCAAATAAATTAGAATAAAATTAAAATAAATTCAGCAGACGGGCAAAGTCCATGGACTAATATCCTTGATGACAAAGTGTGTTATTGGAGCACAACAGTCAAAACGAAACCGCAGAGGGTATGCAAATTTGTAAGCTTGTGAAGGTGGGTTCAGCTTCTCACAATCCTCGCAAACTTTTCTCTGAAAGTATACCAAATCCAAATTAGCTGTTAAAATGAACATGATTAATTTATATGGTAAAATTAACCAAGTAAATTAACAAGGCAAACAAAGAACCACAAGAGGGTATGGGAGAGTACAAGAACTAGTAGAGCTGAATGAAGTCAAAACTTTGGTTTTGTTTTGTGGTTTAGAATTTTTAGATGATATCCGTCTGTGCTTACAAACTGAATGTGCTTGAGTGTGTTGGCATCCCATTTTCTCACACCGTGCATTTATGTTTATGTATGTTTATGTGCATTTGTGTCCATGCCTGTGTATATATTGAGGTGTGTGTAGATGGGGTGGAGGTGGACAGACCGTGGCTTGCGTGTCGCCTCTGTGTATTCTCCCGAGGCTGTGGGCTGATCTGTGGAAAAGCGCTTGACGTTCTTCCTCACAGTGGCCTGAGAGGAGCCAGTCCAGGAGAACACAAACAGAGGTGCTGCGTGAGCCACAAATCCCTGCTTCCTCTGAAACTTCCAACCCACTTTTTTCCTGTCCAAATTCCAAAGCCATTAAACTTTCCTGGCAGCCGTTCAGAAAACAGCAGAGTAAACCTCACCCAGACCCCCCACCCCCCACCCCACCTCTCCTGTCACGACCCTCCATCACCCCCCCACCCCCCACCCCCCATACACCAGCACTCGGGATATCAGAGATCTGCTGCCCCACTCCTTAAATAAAGATCTGACTTCATAGTTGTTTTTGCTGAAGATCAAGTTTCCTCCAAAGTGTCTACTGGTTTTTACAAAGGGTCAAGATGAGGTGTGGGTGACTGGGGCTCCCTTTCCACATGTTTAGTCTCAGACATGTCTGACTGCATGCCCTAAGAGAACAGAAATGACATAAAACATGGTCATATGAATGCCAAGTAAATACTCAGCTTGATGATTTCAATGCCGTTCCACCAGCAGTCCTTCAAATAAGTGGTGGCTGTTAAATCAGCACCTCAGTTAATTCATGGATGCTTCTCTACTGTGCAGAAGTAAGATTGAGCTGATCCATCATTTTTATGTCCCACGTATTGATGTTTGGTGGTTATGTATTAGTCGTAAAACCCAACTGATGACATGAATTTTTTCATTTTCATACATTAATAAAAACCAATTTTTATATATTTTTATATATATTTTTATATATATTTTTTAAAAATCATGTTATACCTTTCCAGGAATATATTATTATTATTATTACTATTATTATTATTATTATTATTATTACTATTATTATGTCACTCAGGAAGTGAAAATATATAGTCAATATATAGGCAATGTAGCTATTAATCTAATATTTTTTATCATTAATATAAATATAATATTATGAATCTAAAAGTTTTAAGTACATTTCTAGACATTTAAACTAATTTCAAGCCTGAAATTCTTTTGTCTATTGGTAGAAATATTTTACTAAAGCTATTTCCCAAAGGAGTAAGAGTTTCATGCTTGAAATTGATAAAATTGTCTAAATTCTAATCTTAGTAATCTCATGAAGAGATATGTTCTCTCAATTTGCATACAGACAAGATTTTGTTTTCACTTGCTAAGATATCAAGTTGCAGTGTTTAGCTAACATTTTCGTTATATACTTAAATAAATCTTATCATTCTATTTACACATTCACACAGTAGCTCAGAAAGTATTGTCTCGTAATGAAAATGCTAATAGTCCCTACACGTAATGCATTATCACTCCTACTGCTGTCAGTAAATAATAGCCTCAAATTTATGCTTGCATTAGTGGTACTCAGACAGCGAAAGTTCAGTCCTGAATCTGCAGGCTCTAGGCTTCCCGGCTTGTGGAGAGAGAAGCATGGTGCTGAGAATGGCTGGCTTCTGATGGGCCATGCTGTAATAACTCAGACACTAGCCTGGAGAAAGCTAATAACCTGCTAGGCATTGGTTTACAGTCATTCACCCTGAGATCTGCACTTCTGGATGCGACTTCCCACTCAGACGCCAGCAAATTTCATCGTAATCGCTGTGAGGGTAGACTTCCTGTCTTTCTCTTAGATGGATGGAGAGAATGAAAGCTGGCGGCAGGTGTGAGTATTGCTGATGGCCTGGCCAGTGGAGTAAGGCTCAGAGGTTCAACTCAGACAACTGGCTAGTATTGTTCCTCTCTATGGTTTTAGGGGAGTTCCTTATTTGTGAATCAAAGGCTAGTTCATATCAAAGGCAAGTGTTGTGTGGGATTAGGAGTGTAAGTCCATCAGCAGTTCATACAGCTGTTAGAAGTTCCGTCTCATAATCAGTCTGTCTGGCTATTGATGTCTGCTGATGTGAACTGAATGGCTGGGAAATTTTACACCCATTGTGCAGGTGCATCAGTTCTATCTCTTAGATTTATGGTATAAACAGGCCTAAGCTTAAGAACAAAGAGAATTAATAATGTCTGGTACATTGTAGGAAAAAAATTATTTTTTTTACAGCAAAATGTGGTTTTATTATTTTACAGGATTGTACTGTAAATGGCTGGGCAATTAGAGCCATGCATTGGTTTACAGTAAAATACCAGAAAATGCAATGCATAGTGGGATATCTAAAGTTTAGGCAGAAGTGAAAAAGGATAAAGATTGTCTGCAAATTAGTGGATTCTTTTTGTTGTAGATGAATCTCTCACCTAATTCTGCAGGGAATGTGTGACCGAACATCCTAAGAGTGCCCTGGTTTTACGCACAAGCTGCAATATGTCTAATTAGTAAGCCTCCTGACTCCCCTACAACCTTGGCCTCTTGTTTTTCCCAGACTAGCTCCACAGTGTGTGCAGCTAAATGTTCTCAAATATCTCATTTCAAACAAGAGGAGGCGGTGGTGAGAGAGTGAAAGCTTCTCTAACTGATGCTAGAACAGAGGTCGCCAGCACTACTCCTGGCATTTAACCTTGCTGAAGAATACAATTTCACTAATCAGTGACTTGCTTAGTTGGATCTGATCGCTATGATTTGGGTTGGAAGTGAATATTGCAGGAAGGTAAACTAGCAAGAACAGGGCTGGCGGCCATGGTGCTAGAATGAGAGGCAGGCACGGAGTATGTTGGGGAGGCAGAGACACCGGAAAATTAGATTTATTCATTGGAAATTTTGCTTTTGCCAATGGGGAAAAACTTAAGGACATTTCCACAACTTCATGCATCAGTACAGAACCACTTGCATAAATTATGGCATCACATTACTTCTGAAAAACCTCTGAATCCGGTTCATGCATACTTTAGTGGTTACCTGTTTAATGGGGGGTCATCTGAGAGCTGCATTTTATTTTATAACAAAACCAACTACTATAATAGTATAGTAGTATTTACTGATTAAACTAATTGTTAAAAACGTTGCAGTGTTGCTATTGCACATTTACTGAACATCTTTATCGCTATAGTAAAACTACAAGTTTGTCTAAGCTCCTCTTTCAGTGGATAAATGCTGGGCAGTGTGCCAGGGTGGCTGTCCACAAGTCATCCGTGCCAGTCGGGTCAATGTGACAACAAGGCCCTCTGTGTCTGCGCCGCAGGGTTCGGTGTGCTGCAGACGTGAGAGAGACACACAAGCAGGGCATTACTGCTGCTTCCACAACTAATCCTACCCAGACCAAGCAGCTTACTCGGCCCACAGAACACGCTCGTGAAAGCAGGTGCTAATTAGAGACAGCTTATTTCAGGGGTGGTATTTGTGATACTGGTGGCTGTAGAGTGTATGTGTGTATAAAACGAATGAGTCGGCGTGCCGTGACATCAGCACTCCACAATCCCAGAGAAAGAACAAGAGCGAAGGCAGACACTGACAGGACCTCCATTGTCTGATGAACACATAGGTCCATGTGTTAGAAATCATCCTCCCACGTGGCGGAGGCAGAGATGCAGACTGTAACTCAAGCCCAGGCCCAGGAACATGCCGTTGATGAAAGACAGTAGGGGAAGGAGAATATTAAAGCCAAGGCTCCAGAAATCCCAGCCTGTCACGCCACAGCTCAACCCTTCCCCCAGGGCCTTATGGGAGTTGGAGTCTGACAGTGGGCGCAGAAAAAAAAGGGAATTGGTGGGAGGTGTGGAGGGGAGGAAATGAGGAAGCATGTGATCCACATCAGCTCTGGTCTTGTGGATAAACCTAGCCCTAATATAAGTTTTGTCAAGATGTGGACAGGACAGTACAGGATGGCTCTTAGTAATATTTCCCAAAACAGTCCTTCAGCCAAGAAAGCCCTCATTTTTACCCTCTCCCAGCTCCCAGCACACCTGTACTAGTTATTCAGTGGTCTTATCTGTTGGGGGGGTTAGAGAAAGTTAATACTATTTGTTGATTTTTAACGCATATTTAAAAGGAGTAGGTTTATATATTCAAACAGGTATTACATATATATTCATTCATTCATCTTCAGTACCCACTTTATCCTGGTCAGGGTCTTGGCAGAATCAGTCCCAGTAACACTGGGTACAAGGCAAGAGAATAACTATGCAATAAATATCTTTATTTATGTAACAGTATTTTAAGAGCAAGAACTGACTTGTTCAAATCTTCTAAAATCACTAAGCAAACTAAACCACTTTCAAAAAAGTCAATTCTGGGCATTTTGTATTAACAGGCAAAGGTTTTTAAAATAACTCAATAACATTCTTGCCAAATCACAACATCCGACTGCTCATCTGACCTTTGAACACAGCGTATGAATTGTGCGTGTACACAATGGCCACACTGCTTTATTTTTAGATGCAGGTCTTGCATGACGGTCACTTCCCACAGCTGAAGTGTTCCCATGGATTTACTGAGCTGAGCGATAGTTCATGAGCTGACCCAGAACTGAGGCTCCTTTGGTGGCCATTCACACTGGCATAAATACTCAAACCAGACCACTGACAAACCCTGAGCTCAAGTGTGTGTGAACCCACCACCTGTGAAACACGTATGATTATATTTATCAGCAGAGATTTTTAATAAAATGGACTAATATCACTTTTAAATTACATGGCATACAACCTCAGACAGTATCTTAAGACGCAGTTACCCTAAATTTAAAGTCAACTCGAAATAAAATATCACTTGAAGTGGCCATAATTTTGAGAGTAACGTGGAGAATGTTAAGACATACGTTTTGGCCTCTCAAAATATGTAGTGCAAAAGCCAAGTCTGGTATTTAATGGGGCAATAAAACAAAACTAATGCACAGTAGTTTTTTTTTTATTGATTAGCCATGGACTCTACTGTAGAAAGCAATGCAATACTGTTATATTACAGAGGCATTCTGTTTAATTCAACTGAGTCTCTCATAAAGCAGCATCTATACCTGCGAGTCCCGATTGCTTTGGAAATTAAGGTGATGCGCCAGACTCTGGATCAGATGAATTGATCATACAAGACTTGAGCGGAGACTTTCGGGCTGCTGGGGCACCTCTCAGAGTGATACATGGAGAGACAAACATGGAGAGACAGACAGAAACTCTGAGAGAGCTTCTCGAAATAGTCCAGGAGCACTCAGTAGCAATCATTCATTCCAGTAGCACTCAGTGCTTAATAGAGTTTGGGGCTTGGTGTGAGTGATCCCTAGTACACAGAACTATAAATGTATGATATTATAAAACCCACTATGGTTGCATTGCATTTTCTTTCTTGCATTTATGTGGACAGGATGACTGAGCAGGATGCTAGATTTTTTCCCTTATTCTTCCCATCAGTTTGGTCACCTACCAATTCTCAACCACCAGCCAGATCTCCCCTACCATACAACAGCTACCAACCAGGGAGGGTGAAGACTAACTAATACACTTCCTCTGAGACATGTGGAGCCAACCAACCTCATCTTTTTGAAATGTTACTTCTGCTGTATCACAGGACAGCGTAACATAGGAAAGTGCTATTTACCCTCTTCTGCATACATGAGCTCACAGACTCCCACGACAGGGGAGAGAGTAATGACATCCCTTCCACTCAGGACTCTTGATCTCCAGCTGATATGGGTGTACACTTTTCTGTTGCTCCAGTTGGGAGCCTATAATTCTAGACATTTGCCTATAAAGGCCAATCATGTGAGTGGAGGTAGCAGACTGGGGCCAGTGTCAGACGGACACAATGTGTGGTCTATTTTTGTAGGATTTTAAAGATTCTCTGTCAGCATTGAGAGATGGTTAAAAGACACAAATCGTTATTGATATCCAAAACGGGTAGGCAAAGATCATAACCAAGAATCACCAAAACAATATCTTGGTAAGTGGAGAAAAGAAACTGCTAGGAACAGTAGTAAACTAGTGGAAAATATTAGGTGCAGGTACAAACAGATGAAACAGGAAGTTCAAACTTGGAATCCTGAAAGCTCCCATTAGGAAGCAACAGGAGATCAAAAAAAAAAAAAAAAAAAAAAAGAATGTAAACACATTGGCTATTGAGTTAATTGAGGAATTAAGACCACTAGAAGAATATTACTTGGCTTTTTAGAGTATATTAATGTCTGTACACTATGAACATTGTTTCTCTGTTTCTGCGACATACAGAACATACAAGTCCTTTCTTCTCTCTGCGTTCTAGTAATGTAAGAGCAGGTCAACTTCAGCAGGTAGAAATATCCAGTTTGTCTAGTCAGACTGACCTCATGCTTTCCTGCTCCTTTCAGCTATAGGATCCATCAGAGGAGCATTACAGGAAGTCTCGCATAATTTAAAACTGTGCTGTGCATCCCTGGCCCAACTTGACTGATTGTGGAATGGAACTGCAAGATTTATTTTTCCTGGGGGTCCCACTAATCATTATAGCTGCTTTTAGGGGGAGGATGGCCTCAGACGTCCACTGACCACATCCTACATGTACACACACGTACAAGCTGTTTAAACAGGCATAGACACACATACTTGTACTTAAACAGGCAACATGCATTTACATACAGAGCTACACAAACCTGGAAGCACACAAATTTTCCTTGCATCCTCTTTTTAGTGCTACTGCTGTCTTGGGAGGCCATGCGGAAACCATCGCACATTTCCTCTGGGCTGCTTTCCTCCCATCCAGAGGTTTCTCCCGCTTGTGTGAGGGCAAAAATCAGACTGTAGTGTGGGGAAAGGGGAAATAGATTTGCAGGTTGCTTAAAATAACACTGCAGATGAGAAGAATGAGAAGCAGGCATGTGTCTGAGATGAACAAGTAGGGAATTTGTTTGCCTGATAAAGGCCAGTGTCACTGGGTTTCTAATCTGTTAGTTGCGGGAGATCATTGGGGAGAATGGGGTGCCAAATGACTCTCTCTGACTGAAACCGGAAACAATATTGGGCAACAGAGCATTTTAGAATACCTGTCTTTTATGAATGGAATATGTCAGTAAAGTGTGCAGCCTATAAATTACAAGACAGTGGTTCAGTATTTATTTATGTCGTTCAGTACACCAACGCATTAGGTTTGTAATGAAATACTGACCATAATGTTGAAAAGTCAGATTTAATTTACGAATATTTACATCTACATTTGTAGAACCATCAAATAGCCATTTTACACATCCGTTTTAGGAAATCATGAGTAACTGGCACAATTAACATCATTTTAAATAAAAGTTTCATGTTTCGCGACTGTGCAGGAATTCTTGAGTTTTTCCAAAAACAGCCAAATTCAAACAGGCCCAGAATTGTCCTTTTCACAGCTTATTCATGGAACAGATTTGGGAAAAATACTGAACCTAATGCATAAAATAAATGCTGATTATAAAAATTAACAAGCAAAAGAGGCAAAAATACATGTAATCATCTATTAAGCTACAACTTGGTTATGATAACTTGGATGAAAGCAAATGCCTATGGCTGATTAATAGAAACATTCATGATGAAGTAGACTTACACAAACCTCTCTTTCAGACCCAAGAGGACTTTTCTCTAAAGAATAACACATTACCTATAGTATAGTTAGACATAAGAAAGAAAATCAGGAACAAATCTCACATTTTTCTGAATTCTGAAACCAATAAATATCACAGTGCTGGGTATTTGCTATGCTGATGTTCTGCCAAATCTGTTTCGTGCTTTATGGGGCTTTTTTGCCTTCAATTTTGACTTCAATATGTGAAATTCAATTTCATGGAGGTTCAGGTCAGACAATCGTCTTGACTAGTAAGGAGTATTCTACAGTATTACATTGTTTAGTCATTGTCCAGCTGCAAGATGAGACATTTGGCTGGATGTGGAGTTAAATGGGCATTGAGTGAAAGGAGTTAAATTTGAGTAGAATTTGAGCTCTGGCAGTTACACAGTAAAGTAGGAAAACATTAGAAGTAATGTTCTCAAATCCACCTCCAAGAATCTGCAGTGGCTGATGGAGCTCATAGCTCGTAAGATAATGGCTTTCCATAATCTCCATCTACATAATCTACATAACCTTTCCATAATCTCTTCTACAGTTTGACAAAGCTATAGAAACTATAATGCAGTTATTAATCTGAACAGTTTACTAGATGCTATAATTACGTTAATGATCACATTACTCAGATAAAATATAGAGATATGTCCAGCTTCGCCCCCTTCTTGGTCAGCTGGTTTCTCTATCTTGGAAAAGCAGCTTTATTTCATTTATTTTGGAGTCATTAAAATGGGTTGCAGCACATAGTGTTTTTCCCTACAGCACTACTTCGATTGTTGTCCATTTAGCCCTGAATTCCATCATGTTTGCATTCCTGAGCAGTAAAGATGGGGGCGTGTCTTTAATATGACTGACAGGAGAGATGTGAACACAGTCAATGAGATTAGCACAGTACTTGTTTTTTTCCAAATGCTTTTTTGTCTTAGTTGTACGATAGACTTGCATTGATTACACTGTCTCTACAATAACATTTCATCATCTTCGCCAGATATTTCCACTTTATTTGTAATTATAAGAACAATAAATATATTGATCATAATTTGCACATGCTTAGTTCTGTGCTTGGACTGGAATGAATAAATGTAATAATACTTTTACTGCTTGCCCTGCAATGGATTGGCATCCAAAGGTGTATTCCCACCTCGTGCCCAGTGTTCCTGGGATAGGCTCCAGTTCTGCAAGGTATTACCAGGTTGCTGAAGATGAATGAATGAATGAATGAATGAACGAATGAACACCCTTAGCATGTGCTGGGATGACTTGTTATTGAAAAAGTCTCAGTGTGCCTTAATGAATCAATGAATTGTTATGAACAATTACAGCCTGCAAATCTCACTGCTTAACCCACTAGTAGCCTTACTGAACGGGCCAAAAGCAAGATGCTTTGTCTTGAAATTATCTGCCTTTGCAAAAGCGTTATATCAATTTAAAGTTTTTGCTTTTTTATCTCATGCTGTTTTAATGACACAGCATTTATCATTTATATAATTGCTACATGATCAAAACAGGATAAGCTTTCCTCTCTCCAGTATGTGCATTTTTTTTAAACATAAAAGCAGTTTTTTTAAATCATAAAACGTGCTTTCAGAAATAATTTATTTTCCTTACATGGAAATGCCACTTAAAGTGAAGTCACCTGGTACTTACCCAACTATGGACAAAAGTGGTTTTGTGTGCATATTTATTTCAGTGGTGACAGAAAAAAACATATTCACGAACACCGTATTCACAAATGTCTTTATGCTGTTTAAAAAGGTCACTAAGTGAAGTTAGCTTCCATCATCATATACTGTCTGGCAAATTATTATTTTTTTGTCCCTGTAATGTCAGGGATTTTACCAGGTAATGTTGCCTAAATAAATTGTAAGCATATGCTATTGTTTATGTATCTTAGTTCTTTGTTCTCTTCAAATTCGTTCGGTAATGAAAAAAGCTATCCCTTGTTTAAACATATTCCATTTAACATCCTTGTAAAAGGAAATCTAATATATGTTTTCAGACAAGATTATTTATTTTTGAAAACGTCATAGGTGTAAATGAACTGCTACCCGCTATATGTCCATTTTCATTAGGAGCCCTAATACTATAATTATGCTTTATGTGTAGAGTTTATTTTGACAGCCATTACCTCTAATACAATAATAGTGCTCATAAGAGTGGAATGCAGAGGAAGTACAGAAGGATGGGCTAAGAGCAGCTGTGGTTGGCTGGGGTCAGGAGTGCTGGATGAGTTAGGTCCTACTGTGGGCGCGTTTGGAACCATTCCTACGCCAATCCAGCACAGAGGCCACTCACCTCTCCAGGTTTTGTTTGGTTGGACGGCTTCAGTATAGGCCCACTATTGTAAAGCCACTGGACGCTGGATGCTTTACCACTGTTTTCTTTGGGAAGCAGGAAATTAGATGACTGGCTACCTGCTACAACAACATCCTGCACTTGAGAAGTCATCTTTGCACCCATACCCACCTATTTTTTCCCTTCTCCTCAGCCCTACGCCAGTGGTCAGCCGCCAGACTTCTGGTGTGTGTCAGACTCCCACGTGGGCTTGTCTGAATTCCAGTCAGGGCTCGGATCAATTCTTGTATCCAACCAGATGCTTCCGTTAAAACTAGAATCAGGGCCAAGTCTACATTTGAAGCCAAATGTATGTAGAGACAATTTAACACTCAGGTAGCGTGAGAGCCCTCAAGCAGGTACCTTTTATGCATTTACACAGAAATTCTGTATTCAGTTAAAAGGAGTAGACCAACCACAGAGCTAATACATGTTGCAGCATATATTAGCCATAACAAAATCCAGTATCTCACACTTGCAAATGATCATCCCTAGAAAAAGTTATTTGTCATAAATGATGGAAGACTTAAAAATCCATAGCGCACATCCAACCGTATCCTCAGCTCATACATGAAAACGGATAATATGTTACTTTAAATGTCATTCTTGGCATAAGACGTATGAGGCATAAAGTTGTAGTAGTCTCCCTTGTGAACTATAAATCATTTTTAAATTTCTGTTTCTTCAAACATTTGAAATATAGATTTGTCTAGAAAGTTTAAGAGATTGTACTTATGGAGTCCAGACTACTGAACAATAATGCCAGAACATAAAGAGTGTCTTACTGAAAGCCAAGAAGGATGGCTTTATGATTTCAAATTATAATTCAACATTTGCAATTGTTTCCATTTTTAAGTGATTTATTAACTTTTTGCATTTTTCAATATGCAACATCTGTGTTTTATCAATTTCATTACATTCAATGGAACAAAAGAGGTACAACAATGATTGAAAACAACTGTTCAATAGAAAAAGTATATTCTAAAAACAACTTGACAGCATGACTTACAATAAAAACAAAGAAATGTAACATTGGGGCCTGGTGCATTGGAATCGGATGAGCAATCCTCAGATTTTGAGGGATCCTGTGATCCTGTAACTGGCGGCTTTCAAGCTTCTGCCATTGTATCTGTCACTGTCATCACTGGAGGCGAAGGCTATTAAACAGAACTTGAACAGTGAATATGGATCAAATTTATGTTTGACAAATATATTCTCTGGTATGACTTTCACAGTTTGTGAGTGGATAATGTAAATATGTGAGTTTCGCTTTAGTAGCATGTCCACACCAATGGCCCTTAAGAATGCTGTCCATCCAAAAAAAAAAAAAAAAAAAATTCCCTCCATGAAACAGTTTATCTGAATGTGTGAAGAGACTGGTGGAAAACCTGACATCATGTTAATTTCATTTCATATTTATGGCTCCTCTGTAGCAGCCTGGGATCCCTGGATGTGTCTCTAAGTGAAGGTGGAAGACAAGGTCATCACTCAGAGCTGGGTGAGGCTGCAGAATCCAACTCATCTGCTTCCAGGTCATGAGGGGAAGCAGGCTGGCCACCTTTCACCCTCTTCCATTTCATACGTCTGTTCTGAAACCACACCTTTACCTATGGATAACAGTCATCATTACTAAAACAGCACTGATATTCATTTGAAATATTATATTTGGAATCACAAGTTACTAAGCATCAGCATACACATTTCACACTGTAATGGAATCATTTTTATTTTCTTATGTACCAAATGGTATGTGTTTAGTAATAAAGTAACTTACAATCTAATTGTTTTGGTGACTAAACACAGAGGAGCACAAGTTATAACTCTTCTCTCTCAGCATGACCCATGGACACACAGCAGCTCAGGCCATCTGTTCCCACACTATTTTAAAGTATATTCCCTTTTCTCAATCTATCTGCCATTTATTTGAGAGAAAGAATGTGGCACAAGGCCAAGAAATATCAAATATTTTGGGGGTTGAGATATGGAGACAGAGTAGCAGAGGAATTGAGAACGATTCCGGAGCTGTTTTGGGATCTAGCATAGCTTGTGTGTATTTGTGTGCAAGTATATGTACATGTGTGTGGGCCTGGGAAAGCCATCTAGGACAGGGCTAAGTGTGGCTTTATGAGTGTCACTAATGTTTCATTTCATTCAGTCTGATTTATGCAAAATGTATAGCTTCTGGGGAAAAAAAAAACATGGATTATATGGTAGTACAAAACAGGTGAAAGTGTTGTACCTGTCTCTCGGTGAGATCCAAGTTAACGGCAATTTCATAGCGGCGCAGGCGGGTCAGGTAGTTGTGATGAGTGAACTCAGCCTCCAGCTCTCTCAGCTGCTCCTTAGTGAAGGCTGTCCTTTCCTTCCTTGCCTTGCAGTTTGAGTCAGGCTTAAATCCAGAGTCCTGGATATCTGAAATATACAGGTCAGGGGAAAAGTCATTAAAGGTGTTACGGATTTCATAATGAGTAATTTCTTTAAAATATGCAGGTGTGTTGTGACTTTCCCATTTAAATTTCTGAACAACATTTTGTACTACATGGACTTTTCTATGGGTGAAACGTTAAAATATATGCCAATGGCTGACCTCCATTTCACATGTTATGTTTAAAGGACTCCCACTTTACGATATATTTACTGGTTGTTGTGACCCGTCCAGGCCACACACTTCCACGGAGGTGCAGGAAGATCAGAGGAGTCGTAGGACCAAGTTATAGTGTGTCAAGGTGGTAGGGAGCATGCCAAACAGGCTACAGAGGACTCACATTAAGAAGGAATGCACCGAAACATTGTTAAAATTGCTACTAAAAGAACAAAGAGTTGGATGGGTACAGCTGAAGTGTGTGTCTTTCTCTGTGTGTGTTAGTGTGCGTGTGAGCATGTTTTTTATATATTGTAGGGGACCAAATGCAAATGTCCCCACAAGGATAGGATAAATGGGGAAATTTGTCTGGTCCCAGTAAGGAAAACATTTTTGTTGTTGTTTTTTTTTAAAAATTTTTTTACACTTTTTTTTAAGCTTTTATTTAAAAAAAAAAAAAAAAAAAAACTAGAGCTAAAAAGTTTCCTTTAGTTACATTACATTAGATTACATCTAGGTGTAGGTAGAGCAATTACTTAGCTTCATTAATAATTATGTCCAAACGCACGTGTGTGTGTGTGTGTGTGTGTGTGTGTGTGTGTGTGTGTGTGGTGTGTGAAGTCTGTCCTTTTCATGCACTCCTTGCCACAGTAATTCAACATAATCTGACAACCCACAATGGAGCAGAAACAGAAAATTTAGTTTGCTATGAAGTGGGAAAGTGGAGACTCTGACTTTTGTCAAGCTGTCTATAAAATACTTAAAACAGCGTGTGAGGACATGGCAGGTTGAACATTTTCCGTTACAAATGAATTGGTTGGTCAAATAAATTGTTTGCGCCATCCAAACCTTACGAACTCAATTAACTCTCGAATCATAGATCAACATCAGTAGCGCCACCAAGAATTGACGCAAGCCCTGCAAGAAGTCTATAATTTGTCAAAGTGAGAATTTGTGGTTGGTGTTTGCCAGATCCACACGGTCAGACTGTGAAATAGACCGCAGTCATACGGGCACATGTGAGTGCGGAGAGCCAGCAGAGGAACATTCTTATATGGCAATCTGTGTTGCCTTAAAAGAGTGTGCATTATTGTTATAATTAGAATCCCATTCGTTTTAAACACACTGCCACAAGTAGTACATGGACATGTGGTAGCAGGTTGGGGAGAAACACCTGGCATAGTATGCACATGTGTATGTGTGTGCGTGTCCACCAAACAGTCTCTAATAAATTTCCCCAGCAAAAGCCTATAAAGTTTTAGTGAACAGCCCTAACCTCAGCAGGGAGCCTGGAGGACAAACGACATTTGGCATGCTCTCAAGTTGTTGGTCCAAATGAAGCCAAAATAAGTCTGCAAGTTAAGTCAACAAAATAACAGCGGTCAATTGGTTCTGCAGCATGCGTTTAAAGCCGCTATTACAAGTTTTCTTCTACAACATAAAGCTTTGTTGCGTAAGATTTTGAAAATACTTAAAGTAATATGAGAAGCAGGGACCCTGGAAATAAGGAGTAGTAAGAAAGAATTTTACATGTTTCTACAATTCTACCTAAGCATTTTATGATCTATGAATAATTTATTTTGCCGTTTACCCCGTTTACTTCCCTTACCTTTCATTTCACAGTCACCTAAAATTAAATTGCCTTGTCATACTGGAATGATCAAATATATCAATATAATCATATGATCAATATATCTGATAACAATTATGTACGATCTGTTAGTTGTTTTTGTCACATGATGTGAAAACCCAATGAAAATACAAACAGCGCTGGGAATGATTATCTTGTCAGCACTTACCACTTCACACAGCGTGTCCTATTAATTTTGTGCTCGACATTTTCTTTTTGCACGTATATGCAAAGCAGTCATATACACATGTATGTGGAATATTTTGCTTTTAACGCTGGGTAAATTTTAGAGTGGTGCATTTTCCTTCAGTCATTTCCAGAGTGTGTTCAGTGAGGATTCTGTTACCGCTTAATGACAGGAAAATGTCAGTAGGTAAGAA
Source organism: Pangasius djambal (assembly GCA_022985145.1). NCBI lineage: Eukaryota > Metazoa > Chordata > Actinopteri > Siluriformes > Pangasiidae > Pangasius > Pangasius djambal. Next base: position 11,306,562 of record CM040986.1, on the reverse strand, counting down.
TGCAGGAGTGGAATCATATGGAAGTTATATTACAGATGTGGTCTGGCATGTTTCTACTGTTAGTGAGTGAGGGTTACATTAAGGTAACTCCATAAGAGAGGCAGCAGATATTTATACTGCATATGAAGTCATAAGACATGGATGTATTGAGGAGATAGAAAACTTCAGGATGGAGTTTGTCTAATCATTTCTACAAACCACTCACAATTGTTTCAGAGAGAGAAAAGAATATTATCTTGCCTTTTTGGCCACTGAATTACAAAACCACTCAAGCGCTATTTGGGAAATATATTTATCTTTGAGAACGTTTCCTTTATTCCAGAAAGGCTGCCCTGTCTCAGTTTCCACAGAGAAGTTGAAATTAATGCCTGCTCCAGATGTGCCACAAACTTTGACGTTCTATTTTCCTTCGCTCAGAAAAGCACATAATTGGAAGTGTGCAAAAAGCTCACTTCTACAGCTATTATATAGATTTAATCATTTCCGAATTTTATTAACCATAACCATGGGGATCACTGAAATTTACAGTCCGGTAATCAGTTTCCATATGACGATACATTAACACCAGACATTTCTACTTTCCAAACAGACAAGAAACTATAAGACAACTAGAAATAATTGTTCCAAACTTCTTCTATATTTTTTAATACCAGTTTAGTAATATTAAACTCATTATAAATGTGCATGTCAGAGGATTAGTATCAGTTTCATGATTATTAACACAGGTGAAGTGACTCACTGTATCACTGTTTCCATCAAATGAATTCAATAATTTGATCCATAGGCTGCTGCTTTCTATTTAGCCTTGTTTGTCTTCTTCATGGCTGTGTATGTATTATTTTTAGGTCAGTTCATTAATTGGCACACTGGAAGCATAAAAATGATCTTATATACTTGTATATGTGAAAAAAACAAAATATAGATATTGTATGGAAACAATGCAGTGGGCATATGAGCATTACCTAAGTGCCTAAGAATTTAAACAATAGAAGGAAACTGCAGAATAACAATATATAAAGATTTATGTCTTATGGGTCACCTGCTATGTCTATTAATGTAAATTTTGTCATTTTCTTTTCCTGTAAAAAATGTCAAAGCCTGGGGCATTATGTGTGAAGATGTAAATATATAGTCTTATTCACTGTTTTCTCCTAGCAGGTGCAATATGCTCATTGTTAAAGCCTAACGTTGTTTGTTGTTTCTTTAGTGCATTGTGAAATAATTACTTCCTTATGGAAGACCATTAGGGAAATTAGATAAACAAAACATAATAAAGTGTTGATGATTTAAAATACAGTGGTTAGTGATAATTTAAAGATGGATTATTTTTTTTTCAGTGAAATATACATTTTGAATGTAGGTATTCACAGCAAATTTTTTTTTAAAAATCATCAGAATTATCTTCCAGAGCTGAAAATGTATATTACATTGCAGTTGCATGACTGCATTTATTTGTGTAGAATCTATTTAAATTTCCTGCCTAGTTGTTTGATTTAACATATAACATAATGTTCATTTTAGAAGCAGTCGTCTACTACATATAAAATTTCTATACAGCTTCTAACAAATAATGTGAAACCTATTGCTAGCATATCAGAATTTATATGTGTGTCTTCATGTATGTAGTTGGTCTTATATAACTAAACGAATTGAGGCCATAAATACACATATGACTGCAATGTGTTCAGTGTTAAAAATATCATGTGTTGCATAAATGCTGAAATATTAACATACTCATCTTTCAACAACAATATATTGATTATGTTTCCGTGTGGTACTGATCACATGAAATGTTGAACAGGAATTTTGCATAACACTTGATAATTCACCTGTTTTTCAGTGAGTTGTTTGTCGTATCGGAACTGACATAGGACTCACCTGTGAGTTCTCGTTTCCTCTTGCAGCTCTTCTTCTCTGTATCAGTTGTGGCTATGCTCTGAGGCGAGTAATCTCCTTCTAGCCCTGGTGTCACTGTCTCGGGCAGCCTGTCTGCTCCTGCACTGCCCATGTCTGTTCCTCCGGCTGCTCCAACTGTCACGGCAGCTGTATGGCATGGCTCCTGGCCCCTGCCACGTGGCTCACATGGGCTGAACTGCCACTCTGCCCGCTGGTACATGCCTTGCGCCTCCTGGTACAGTCTCTCATCTCGTGGGTATGAGTGCGGCGCTGGCACCAGGCACGAGCTGGAGAAGTCTGTGTAGGCCAGGAAGTCGGGTTTCTGATGCAGGGAGAAGGAGGCCTGCTGGTAGGGCTGTAGACCGCCTCCGGAGACACTGGCAGGGTGAGGGGCTCTGGCACATCCCCAAAGAGCACTGCCAGGATGAGAGCTCCGCATGCAGCTGCTAGCTGGTTGATCCATGCTGAATCAGAAATGAAGGCTTGAAGTCACTCACACACAAACCCCACCACACACACCCAGCGCGAAGCAGAAGTCCCTCAGTGAGGCAGCTGGCTGGCGCTGACACAAGTCTGTGTGGGAAACGTCCACTTTAGCGTTTGTTTTTACACACACATCGTCATTTTGCAGAGCCAATCCTGACAAATCACACACTCACTCGCAAATCTTCTCTTCCACTGCTTCAGCGTGTTGGTCTATAACTTAACACAAAGTGTGAGGTCAAGCACCCTCCAGCAGTGGTGTTACTGCAGCATCTCTTTCCCTGCCTTTCTCTCTCTCTCTCTCTCAGTCCTTTGCTCTCTGAAAGTGTTGTGTGTGAAGAAGTTGTGGCCCACACTCTCACACCCTCTCATTCAGCATTAAGGTTAACCCACTGTAAAAATCCACTCTCAGCTGCATGGGCCACTCTCACAGTTCTGAGGCATTCCTGTCAAGTGATCCCACCTCCCTTTTAAACGCTTAGGTGGGAAAGAGTGGCAAGTTTATGGAGTGTAACATGAGCTTGCAGAGGAGGAGTCCTGCAGGCCACATGTTGGTACCCTCCAACCCAGCCCTGCTTCATCTACTATTAATCATGGAGGGAATTTTATATGCACATCTAATGGGATTTCCAGGCACAAGCTTTTAAAGAAACATTGTCTATAAAATATAAAACGAACACCCACATGGGGTTTCATTTTTGTTCTCCTCAAAACCCCATTTTCATCTTTTTTTTTTCATTTGTATGCAATTTAGTTTCAACCCCTAGATCATATTGTGTGTGGCAGCAGTGGCACTGAGAGGGAAATGACTTCCTCCACAATGATGTAAAAAAAAAAAAAAAAAAAATCACATGACGGCAATTTTTCCACACAAATTTAAGCTTAAGAAAAGGTAATACATAGACATACATCTGTTAATATAAGCACCACATTTCCAGAATCATTTGAATGACATCATTATTCAATACTAGAATAGATATGTATGATATGACCATTTAAAATATGTACTATTTCTGTCTGTAATTTCAATAAAAATTTTAATTGTAATAAGCTCCAGAAGTGGTTTACTATCATTTGAAGATACACTTAAAATGTGCAACTATTGAAAGGTGAAACATATTTCTTCTCCCAATTTAGTGCCAAATACTGCTTACGGACCCTTCCCAATTACATGTAGCTAAGATCTGAAAGTTTGTATTTTTCTAACCTATTTTATCAATGTAAATGTAAATATTTGGGCACAATAAATATTTTTTGTTATGTAGAGCATATGGTAGAACCCCCCCAGAATGAGCATTAGCATTTGAGGCATATTGTGCTTATCACTGTTAATCACAGTTAATCACTGAAAATGATACTGTTTAAGCGCAGTGTGTGCGTGCATCTTGTGAATGTGGTCAGACTGTTATTTCTGCACATAGTTTGGACCATTACCTCACATTCTTTGCCTTCGGCTCTGTTTCTGAATCTATCAGTCCGAGTTATTAGTGAATGTTTATACTGACTCATTGCTCTTAGCTGCTATGCGGTCTCCTCTGTTATTTCAGCACATTTGAGGTTTGAATCCATCTCCGGGGCTCAGGCTTGTTGAGAATAATGGAAATTATATGTTTACATTGCTATTTGTAAATAATTGTGGTTGATGCTCCAGATTTTTCCTCATACTGTTCCTTGGCTCTCTGTGCAGGCGGCCTTCTTCTCACCTCCAGCAGAATATTCGGCTGAGCCTGAAGGGGCTGAGGTCAGCCTGAAATGTTTTCTCTTTCCCTTTAGCCAGCGAATATCTGAGCCATGAAGCATCCCCCTCTTTACTGGCATTGTGGGCCAAGCCATAACCGCAGGGGTCTGGGGTTACCCAGCATTTGTGGTTAGTGAAGGCCATCTGCGGGAGAGCTGTATATCTGTGTGTGTGTGTGTGTGTGTGTGTGTGTGTGTGTGTGTGTGTGTGTGTGTGAACACATTTTTGGAGGGAAAGTAAATGTAAGTCATAAGTTGATCACCCCAAACTGAAACCTGTTGCTGTCACTCTGGTAGGGCAGATTCAGGGCAGTGAGAGTGTTTTCATGTTTTTGTTTGATCCATCTTCATGACACAAGGGAAGATGAAGTGGATGGGAGTCAGGAGTATGGGCACGCTGGGTCACCACAACCTGGGGTCAGAAAGCTGTGGGAGCCCAGAGGAGCCTATGGGCTTGTTGCACCCCTGCTGATGTCCACTTCACTCAGCACACCAGGTCCTACACAGACACATGCTGATTGCAATAGCTTGGCAAATATTTCTGTTTATTATATTCATAGTTTAACTGGAGCAGGCTTTAAAATGTTAAAAGTGGCTGAATGACAGTGTTTTTAATAAAAGCAGCATGTTTGTTATTATCGGATTCTCCAACAAAAAGTGCACTACTTATAACTGTGCTTGTCCATCACCACCAGAACTCATCAAGATTAAGACATCATGTCCTTTTTCAAATGTTTGCTGTAACACTGGATAATAATGATTTGAGCTGCGTTTTTGTTAAACCTCATTTTCATCTTTTTTCATTTGTAAGCAATTTAGTTTCAACCCCTAGATCATATTGTGTGTGGCAGCAGTGGCTGTAAGAGGGAAATGACTTCCTCCACAATGCTGTAAAAAAAAAATATCACATGATGGTACTTTTTCTACGCAAATTTAAGCTTCAGTGAAGAAAATATGTAGACAGACATCTGTTAATATAAGCACTAAATTTCCAAAATCATTAAAATGTCATTGAACTGAACACGGAACTGAAGCTCCTGAAATTTCAAATGGAGTTTTGTTTGTTTGTTTGTTTGTTTGTTTGTGTTTGTTTTGTTTTTGGTTTTGTTTTTGGTTTTATTTGTTTTTTACTTATTTATTTACTTTTGCTTCAGGACCAGGATCCTGAAGTAAAACCATTGCCTTCATTGACAAACGAGGAGACAAATGAAGAGTATATGATAAGTCACATTGCGTCCTATTGCACTGCTGTGCAAAGACAAAAAGATAAAAAGCTTTTGTCATCTAGATGGCTACCCATGAGGCATCATGCCCAACCAAGCTTAGGGGGCACGTCGTGCCACAGTGAGTAGTGTTGTTGCTTCACAGCTCCAGGGTCCTTGGTTCAAACCTTTGCTTACTTTAGTGTCTGCATGGAGTTTCTGTGCATGTTATCCCCGTGGATAAGCAGGTTTCCTCTGGGTTCTGCAGTTTCCTCCCACCTCCCAAAAACATGCCAGTAGGTGGACTGGCTATGCTAAATTGCCGCTAGATGTGAATGAGTGTGTGTAAATGTCTGTGTAAATGTCTATTATCTAGGCAAATCCACCAGCAGCATCTGAAACGATATGAAGGCAGTACAAACTACATAGATAGATAGATAGATAGATAGATAGATAGATAGATAGATAGATAGACAGATATCATGCTTCTGAAATTTACGTCAGTGTTTCCCATTGTACACCAGAACATGTGGTTTAGGGCTTCTTGGGGAGGGGGGAACACTGATTCAGGGGTGAAAAACAAATTTATGCTTCCCTCTTGTGGTGGAAATCTAACAAAAAGACGTCACACAGACCTGAACAACACCATGCCCAGTTCTTCTAGAGAAGAAATTTCATTCAGATGTTATACTTTCTATTCATATCACAGCATTGCAGAATGTTGCCATCGGCAGTATGTTTGAGGAGGATCCTTTATTCTTCTTTGGTATTTACTGTGCTCAGGGGAGTGTCTCTGGGTCTTCAGGGATGGCTTGTGACTGTTGTGCTGTGTGTTTGCGGAAAACCTTCCTGTCCTGTCCCAAACAGCCCAGAGCCAGACTTCCTGCGGCGTAAATTGCTCTTTGAACCATACTTTCAGTCACTCTCCTGAGGGTTTGCAGGATTAAGCACTAGCTCACTAAATATCCTGATTGGGAACTGCCCCTGCAAACACTTCCTCCGATATCATACAAGTATGCAGTTTACTTGAAAGACTTATACAAACACACACACCTTCCTCCATGCAACTCCGGTCGACTGGCTTGTAACTCCCTAGCCATCACTGTCATGCCTACACATATGTGAGCAACGTCTTATATTCCAGCTTCTGAATTCTCAGGGCACTTGTGGTTTCAGGTCTAAAGTGTTCTGTTTGTTGAATCAGTAGATCTGGTTCAGTGCATCTTACATGTATCATAAATTGTTGCTGCTTTGTGAAGTGTGTTATTCATGGTTGTGGTATTTTTCTCTGCCTTCAGTGGAACATCTGCAGAGAATGAGCTTGCCTCTAGAGGCCTGCTGCCCCTGACAGTGAGCCACATCAACTCCATCGCAGGACTCTGCATCTATCACTTTCTCTCAGGTATGCTTGGGTCATCATGGATTACTGGTTAGCTTCCATTTCATCAGGTCTTAGCTGCCTTTTCATCTTCAGCATATAAGTATCAAATGGTTGGAGCAGGATAATGCCAAGGCTTGGTTTGTTTTGGAAGGAAGCACATTATGCTCTCTCTTGTCATCTAATTTTCACAATGAATTCCACATGTACTGCGTATTATGTTATCGTCATCACTGGATGCTCCTAATGCAAACTTTCTTTTTGGAAACAACATATGTTTCCAGGGTGATAATTAATATTATTGTCATCAGAGGATGGTTTGTTGCACTTCTCTATTGTTTTACTAAGCTCTGAATCCTTTTCCTTCCTGGTTGGAGTGGGGGCTGGTGAAAGAACTGATCTACTATGTGTTTCAAGACTGTTTTTGTACAGATGAATAATTTCCTGAACAGGTTTTTTTGGTAAATCTGCCTAGAATTTGCCTACTAAATTCTTACAGTAGCATAGTAACACAGCTTAAAAGCAAATGTTTTGGCTAAAGAATCCATTCATTCTTTTAGTTCATACAGCTCTAGATGGAAATTCTGGTAGGAGATCTTCACAGACTGAACTTTGGTCATCATTAGAATAATATCATTTAAGACATCATTCAAGAGTTGACAAGACATGATGAGAGTTATCAGTAATGAAGCACGAAGCTGTGGAGGATTTCGGTGACGATTCAGGCTGAAAAGGAAGAGGCAGTGCTGGGTGCTAATCAGACTCACTCTTCAATCAAAAGAAAAGAGCGAGGGAGGAAAGACATTCCAGATGTCAACAGTAAACTTGGCGCAGCTCCGGTCTCTGGCCACAGGAGCTCTGTGTACCTGCCCTGCTAAATCCATTAGCCATCTCCTGCACAGAGACCCACACTTCCAGAGAATTCTCGGAAGCCTTTCAATCAGCCTATGTAGCGGCCTCCATCTGCCAAGCTCTTCCAAAGGCATATGAAATAGCGGGCAGTTGAGCCTACCACCAGGGTGGTGTTTGGGAATTCCACAAGTAAAGGTGTGGGAATTTGCTATAATTAGATCTGGGCTTTTCTCTGTTTTTAGTGGCTGAATGTCTTTGGATGATTCCAAAGTGACTCAGCCTTGATTTCTGCACTGCTTTGACCTAGCTGACCACAGAACTGATTAAAAGGGGTATATAGAGGATAGCTACACTTGGCTGAGGTAAACCACAACCAGCACTGGTGAGACAGCTTGGCTTGCATTGTGAGAGTGCATAATCCAGTCAATGAACTCTAAATCAGGGGCTCTCAATCGTTTTGCAGCTCTTTGCCTGGAAAAAAAATAATCACAGATTTCAATTCAACATTCAAACAGACAAATGGGTTATATAAAACCACAATAATAAATGATAAACCTTTAAAAAATGTGCCAAATTTTTTTTGAAAAAATGGATGACCTGGCTTTGCTTCACTGACCCTGTTTTTAGAAGTAGGCAGGAATTTAGTAATGTTTCAGGGAAAAGCTTTTTTTATGATTTTATGAGAATTCATGCAGCAAAGGTCTTCCAGAAGGCCAGCATAACTGTTTTTGCTTAAAACTGGATATACAGGACTTTTTATGTACACCATAACTAATGTACATTATACTAAATGAAAAGAATTTGAGAATCAAAGATTGTTTTTGCATATTGAGGCAGATAAATCTTAGAAGATCTGTTGCTGTACTGAAGGCAGTGGTGTATACCCTGGTAGCAAAATATTTCTGCTTTACAAAATATTTTTAACAATTTTAACTTTTACTTCATTTCAAAAAGACTACTTTTATGTCAGTAAATTTGCCCAGATGCATATGTGTCTTAATGCAAAATTCCAACAACAACAAAAACATGTCAGTTGACCATTATTTCCCGGCTGTCCAAAATGGCTCTTCAGATGTGCGAGTCGACTCCCAGCATTCACATTTCAGAGCCAACTTAAAGATCCGATTCATAGAGCAGATGCGATGTTTTTTTTCTTACTTTGTCTGAGAAAATAGTTGTTAAGAAATGGTTGTTACAGCTATTTTAGTCTGTCAGTGACTATAAAAGCTATCAATATGAATATTTATATCTAGATGCTAGTTTTCCAGCGACATAGTCATCATAAACAAATTATATTAACGTTAACTAGCCGACTTCATGAAACTTAGCAATGACCCACGGTGGTTAAAGCTCACATCAACATTGTTAGTGCTAGCTTGAAACTGGTTAATAAACCATTATTTGTATTGTGCATACCTGTAATGACTTAAACATCAGAAATCCTGTCAGGTTAGCTTGGGCCAGCTTTCTGAAATCCGTGGGGTTGCGTCTCCATGTGGGATGGATACTGATGCAGCTTCAGTGGCAGATGATTTATGGAGTTATATGAAGATCAAATTGATTTATGGAATATTTTAAATAATAGTTTTATCCCCACCTCATGCACAGTGTTCCTGGGATAGGCTCAGTATCCACTGCAACCCTGACCAGGATAAACAATGTAATGAAGTTGAATGAATGAATTATGATAAGTAAAGTTAAAAGTATTACTTCTGTATTACATTTCTTTCTTAAAAATGCCTATATCTCATTTACCAGACTGTTTCTTTTGGAGCACCTCTTAAGACCATTTTACACCAGACCACAGCAACGCCTCATCAAATACACTCACATATTAATTAAGACAAGTGCAGTATGGGTGCTTGAGTTCTATTTTTGTGGTTTATATAGGGAACTCATTTAATGCAATGTCTTAGTTTGTTTGTTTCTACAATTTCTTGTTACACTATTTCCTGTTTTATTGTTTCCGTCCTAATTAGATGTTACTTCAATAAGGTCCTAATATATGGACATAGCTCCATCTAGTGGACGTCAACTAAACCTTGCATTTTCAAGTCAGCCTACAGTGTAGCATTACCCTATGTAAAATTCAGTGTTGATGCTACATGATTATACGGTACAGGCTCTGTAAAACATCTTAAATTTATTACAGCTCAGACAGCAAGTTCATAGACGTTTCATAGTAACAACTAGTAGATGCCTTTTTGTGGGTGTGTTTGCACTAATGTTTAAAATGTTCCAGCACAATGTGCAGTCAAAGCCAGGCAGGTGTAATACTTCCATTTGGACTATGTCCAAATCACTTACAGATTTCTATCCATCTCTTGGTACTGGTGAGTAGTGTGTTTACCAGTGTGCTTTCTACACACTTTATACTCAGAACTGTGAGAAAATGCAAATGCACTGACACTTCAGCTTAAGCACTTTGAAAATGAAGGATTACGGGTGTGAGTTTAATATGTCTAATATTCTGGTATGCCACATTTTCAATATGTTTCTATTTGGCATCACTGTGCTGCCCTCAGGCATTAAGAATGAATATGTTGCAGTGATACATGATTTATTACTATATAGATGTGATTTCCTACAGACTGCAGTGCCTCAGGATGGTGGAATCAAACAAAATTATAAACGTGTGTAACATATGATGGATGGGGTGACATTCACCACACAGCTGTTTAACTAAAGAACACACATGGAGAATTGCTAAGCCTAGCTGGTTTCAGGTTACACAAGTGTTGGAGACTGCGTTATAGCCGTTGTATGGTCTTTATCAATGTGAATCCTGAGAGAGTACGGCCATGGATGACCACCAAGAATAGAACACGGAGACCTCCTTAAATGAATAAGTAATTACAGAGATTAGCTAGGTGACACTGTTGTTGTCATTTTTGGTGACTTGGTAATGTTATTCTGCACTGAACGTGACCTTGGCCCCTGGGCATTGAAACTTCTCTAGAACTCTGTCTGTAAGAGCCTTCTGAAATCTGCTGCATCATTACAGTTCAGATCCCTGAAATCCACCAGGGATTACATTTATTCACTGTATTGTCAGGTTTATGGATTTAAAAGTCTAAAACACAGCAACATAACACACTGTATGCTCCCAGTTGTAGTGGCTATGTTGAAACCGTGTTTTTATACTCCCCTGTGTCTAAAGTTGACCTAGATTACACCACCCAAGAACTGTTTGCATAAGAACATCTGCCTTCAATTTAAACCCAACTGGCCAAAATCATTTCTGTCATTATTCATAGACAATGAATGACCCTCACTTTTTTTTTATTTGACTCCAAGACATTACAACATATTTATTTACATTTTGCTGAAACATACCATATTGAGAAGTATACTTGCTCAGCATTCACAGGGCACACACTGGATCTGGTAGTCCTCACTTTTATTATAAGCAAATCTAAATATGTATAATGTGAGGATTTTGACGCTTGTGGGACAGGGCAGAAATCACACTCAAATTCGGCCCTGTTCTCTCATTTCTCTAATGGTAATAACAGTGCAAGTGCAGTACTACAGCTTGCCACTGGTAGATGCTCTACGACTTAGTTTCACACACACTCACACTAGCAAAAGTTCAAGTTTACACACAGATCTGAATATTTCATGGGATGTTATTAACATTTATTTATTCCGATGCTGGACAGAACCCATTCTCATGGTGGCTACATCGCATACATGGAATACAGGGGAATGTTTGCTTAATCAAGCTGATCTGGGAGCGCTTCTTAAACACAAATTCTGAATTGTTTTGTCCATCTATATATTTTTTAAACTTTGTTGTTTAAAACATTCTATTGACAGCAAGTAGAAGAAAAGCTATGAGAACTAATAGAATATGATTCATGCAGCTAGGCCATAGCCTGGTGCACCAGGCTCTCCTGAGCATTATTTCATACACATTTTGGCCATTTTTACATCTCATGTTGTTTCAAAGCTTCAGCGTGTCCTTCCTTCACACAAGAGTACAGTTTCAAACATTTGCCTCGGTAAAGACATGTCCATAAATCAGCGCAGAACTAGCAGTTATATGACAGTTTTGCACTGCATCGTAATGTATTTTGCTCAGTTTTGGCTGTGCAAGTTCCTGAAAAGATTGTCTTCTATTGGGTGTCTGTGCAAAGCTATCCAAGTAGTAAAGTTTTTCTACCAACAGCCAAAATGCATCCCTGATGTGTGTCTGTAGTTTAGCAGGCATCAAAATTCCAGTACAAGTAGTGCAAGCTATAGATTGTAGCATGTAATGCTGTAAATAAATTAATGAACTAACTGGAGGGTGTTACAATTACACATATCAAATGAAAAAAATATGGTTTGCAAAAGTCAATAATGAGTTCTTGTTTTTCTTTCTCTGGTTGATGGACAGGAGGCAAAAGTTAGTGACCTCAACATCAGCAGCCTTCTGGGACTGCTTGTTCATTGGGTAACAGTGGATACCTGTAATCTGCTTGGCCTGTGCACATAGCCTATACTACTCCCAGTGTGTGTAATAAGAACTAATGTATTAGCATGTCAGGTTGCATGTTGCATTAACTGTAATAAAGTAATAGCGTATTACATCCATAAATATCAGTCAGAGTTTGGTTAAAAAAACAGACTTTAAACATTCTACAGTGCACCATTAAATCCATTAAGAATGGAAAGAACTGCAACTCTGCCTGGACTAGACCAACCTCCAAAAGTCAGTGAACTGGTTAGAAGGGCATTAGTCAGAGAGTCATGAACGGTGAGTTGGAGATGGTTGCAATCGCAGTTAAAGCGTTTATTAAAGAGAGGCAAGCAGACAAATCCAAAACATGACTCAAAATCAAAAACAGGAAACAGTCAGAGGTCAGGTGATCAGCGAACAGATATATAAAGGGGATATCCAAAAACATACAAAACAAAAGACAGAATGAGATCAAGAACCAAGGCAGCAAGCATGGAAACAAAAGGCTAAACATTACTTTGCTACAAACAAGTAAACACAAGGGCTAATCAAAGTGAAGACTAGGACCAGGTGTGAGTGATAAGGACATGTGAGGGATGCAACCAGTGAGAGAACATGGGTGGAGACAGCACATGAGAAAACATGACAGCACTGAAGCGCACCGTGCCACTGCTGGCTGTTACGTGCACTGAGTGCTTCTGCAAGCAGCGTTCGATGCGAGGGGGAAATCCCCCCACCAAGGGCTCTGCTTCCACGTTGTCTACAAACACTCCCTCTGGTGGTCTGGTCCCTCTGGGTAAAATGTCCAGGCAACCCCCAAGGTCCCGAGGCAGGCATAGTCCATCATGTTGACTTTTCCAAGAGGAGCTGGGGAGCAGACATGGGACTGGGACAGGCTCGCCAGGGTCAGGTGGCAGGGCTGGGACAGGCTCGCCAGGGTCAGGTGGCAGGGCTGGGACAGGCTCTCCGGGGTCAGGCAGCAGGGCTGGGACAGGCTCGCCGGGGCCAGGCAGCGGGGCTGAGACCAGCTTGCCTGGGTCATGTGGCGGGAACAAGGCCTGAGAGGCTGTGCCATCTGCCTCTGGCATGAAAAAATCTTGGGAGGCAATGCCATCTTCCTCAGATAGGAGCTGGACTTGGGAGGCTGCCTCATTGGCCTCAGGCATGAGTGGGTCTTCTGAGGCTGCCCCATTGGCCTCAGGCTTGAGCAGGACTTGAGAGGCCGCTCTAGCATGTGCAGGGTGTGGGAGGCCACCACGTTGGCATCTAGCTGTAGCTTGGCAGGGGAGGCCACGTTGTCGGCCACTGGAGGGAGCTCTGCAGGGGAGACTGCCCAGTCGGCCTCCTGCTTTCAGCTGCAAAGACCACCCCGTCGGCTTCTGGCTGGAGTTCGGCTGGAGAGGCCACCCGGTCAGCTTCTGGCTGGAGTTCGGCTGGAGAGGCCACCCCGTCGGCTTCTGGCTGGAGCTTGGCAGGAGGCTGCCTGTTGGTATTTTCAACTCCAGTGTTCCGCTTCTCATAGTATTTCATGAATGGCTGAGTGGGTTCGGCCAGTGAGCCAGGACAGCGAGAACCTTAGCTATTGCTTATCATTGGGCTTGGGGTTTGAAAGGCTTTCAAAATAAACTTTGCAGCAGGTAGCATTCCAGGTAAACTGCAAAGCCATCGAAGGGTTCCAGGTGAACGCGAAGTAATCTTTCATGAGAGGCAAGTGGAGATGGATGCAATTGCAGTTAATGCATTTATTAAAGAGATGTAGGCAGACAAATCCAAAACACGAATCACAAACAGGAAACAGTCAGAGGTCGGGCCATCAACGAACAGCAGTATAAAGGGGATATCCAAAAACACGCAAAACAAGAGACAGAACAAGATCAAGAACCAAGGCAGCGGCAAAGTCAGGCAGCAAAACACTGAACATTACTTCGTGACAAACAAGGAAACACAAGGGCTGTAAATATACAGACTAATCAAAGAGAAAACTAGGAAAATGTTTGAGTGATAAGGGCATATGAGGGATACAACCAATGACAGGACATGTGTAGAGGATATAAACCAAAACAAAACACACATGGCAAAGTATACAAAACATGACAGCACGGAAGCGCACACCATGGCGCTGCTGGCTGTTATGCGCACTGAACGCTTCTGCAAGCAGCATTCTGCATGAGAGGGAAATCCCTGACACAGAGAAGCAAGGGTAATTATTAACGTGCTGCTACCACCACCATGCTTCACTGTGGGGATTATGTTCTCAGGGTGATGAGCAGTGTTGAGTTTCCGCCAAACATAGCACTTTGTGCCAAGACCAAAAATGTTAATTTTGGTCTCATCAGACCAAAATTTAAAATATTTAAAATATTCCTTAGGAGTGTCAGTAATTTTGCTGCATATATTTCTGAGAGTAAATACTATTATTTCAGAAAGTAGTTCTAATGAGAATGATTTTTTGTTAGAACAAAGATTTCTATTGTTTAAGTGGAAATTTTGAATTGTTCATTCATCTATTTATTTTCTGACCACTTTTTCTGGTGAAGGTCAGATTCCAGCTCCTACTGAATCCCCAGACATTTCCAAGCCAAATGAGACAGAAACTCTCCAGTGGCTTGTGGGTCTTCCCTGTGGTCTCTGTCCAGTGGGGCATGTCTGATACAGCTCTGGTTGGAGCCAACCAGGGGACATCCATGTAAGTTGACCCCTAACCTGACCCCCTGTGGCCTGTGGTTGGGGACTTTGTCATTCTGAAAGAGACCACTCCCATTCAGGACAGGAATGCTTCATCATAGGTTTAAGGTGATCAGTCAGAATGGCTTTGTATTCATTTGTAGTGACTCTATATTCAAATATCAACTGGTTTCTCCTCCTACAGCTTCAGAAGCACATCTTTACACAGCTAACGAAGGACTTTGTGTCAAAGCCATTCTCTGGAAACATTGTGTATTGCTCTAAACATTTTTACTACCTATATATTTACAATTATACTGCAGTTATTCCCTGGATTTTTATATACATTCATACTTCATGGATGTCTTACTGCATTAATCCACCATGCAGTCTGTGTGTGCCATCTAGACTCAGTGGGTGCTGGCTGTGTGTGTCTCTTGCACACTTGTATGAGTGCAGTTCCTTGCTCCCCCTCTCACCTCCTTTCAAGCAAGCATGTCAAACCAGCGGGTCAAGCTTCTGACTCTGTAAGAAAAAAGGAGGTACTCATTGTATATCAGCTGAATGACATTGTCCAAATATGATCTACCCAATACCCAAATGTCCGCCTTTCTCCCACCCTCTTCCCTTTAAACTACCCTCTCTCTTAGTCTCTTTTCTCTTCTGTCTTTATTGACACCATGGTGTCTCTTTATATTTAACATTCATTCACACCAATGACAACTTTCTTTACTTTCTCAAATCCCCACTTCTCCAACCTCTCTAGCCTTTTCCATTTAGCCCTCATTTCACATTCTCCATTCCTCTTTTCATGCTTTATTTATCATAGAAACAGGCCCCAGTGGTATAATGGTTTATTTCTCTCACTGAATTTATGTACATATGCTGAAACCTACCATTTCTAATGTGCAGTGTTCCATGTTTATTAGGGCCTTTTCATTGTGGGTGTGTGCATGGCGCTTGTATGTACAAGCTGTGTGTGTGTGTGTTTTTGTGTGTGTGTGCGTGTGTGTGTGTGTGTGCATGTGTTTGTGTGTGTGTATGTGCATGCATGTGAGAGAGGGAAAGAATGAGAGATTCATGCTTGTTGTATTGTAATGGACGGACTCCTGCGGCTCAGTGCTTTTACATACTTCGCAGTTCTCCTCAAAAGTAAACAGTCTGCACCATAGGAATGTTATCCCAAAGCCACTAATTTGCCTTGATTGCATTAATATTTTTCTACTTAAATTGCCCTTTTCCCCTTCCTATTCCTGTTCTTCCCTCTCTCCTCTGCTTTTCTCTCTTCCTTCTGCCCTTGCATTGCTTTCTCTATTAGGGCACAATTAGGGGCGATTAGCTGGCAGACAGATGCCCTGCAGTTCCGGTCTGGCTATGAGCTGGGGTTAAGCAAGATACTGGGCAACTCTCTGGAGATCATAGTATAGAATTTTATTTTAAGAGTAAGAGTAAGAGTAAGGGCAAAAATAGGGAAATGATTGTTATTTCCTCTCTGATCCCACCATCGCTGCCTTGTACATTAACCTAAAATTCCTCTCTCAGGGGTTGTGTGTTAAATTGAAATACATTTTTCCTAAGATTCACTAGTTAAATCCTCCCTCAAATCCTGTAATTCATAAAGGCATGTTTCTGGCTCTTGCTGGTCATGTTGTGTTTTTCCTGTGTCCTGTCTTTGGATCTCTGCTTTGCTCTTCCTATGTAGTACTGACCTAACATAAGCCTAACATTTTCTCAGAGGGCTTCCCAGGCAATGTTGTATATTGAATGTTTTTCCCGATCCGTGCTGACTCCCATAAACAATATTGCTATGTATGTGCAATGAAACCTCTGACCTGTGAAACTTTTAAACAGGTGTTTGCCTGTTTCCTGAATGGGACTGCTGAGCTAGAGTGAATGACCACAGGCTCTGCACTTTCTCTTCAATTGTATTGCCATACACACCAGCTTTACTCCACTAATACCATACCGCAGGTGGTTCTTCACTCACAGCACTGTTTATGCGGCAATATAATTTACCCGTTGATGATATGCACAGACATGGGCATAGGTAGTTTAATCTGTCAGCATCACTAAGAACAACCAGTGATTGCAAGAGGTTTAGCCTGACAGCCTATTGCATTGCAATAATAGAGCAAAGTGCTGGACTCAGCATATGTTCTACACCCATACAACATTTCTCACTGTCATATTCAGTCAGCTATTCACCAGATGGTTTTGCTTTTCAGCACCAGCAAATTTGTGCATGAGCGCGAAATGTCTTCTTTCACACCTGGCTTGAGGGTCCTCCTTGGTCTTTGATGAACTGGGCCAGGCATGAATGAGAGTGAGAACAAGAGATGCAAGGGGGCTAAGGGAGAGATTAAGACTCTTCGTGCATGACCATTCAGCAAGAGGCAAATTTCCAACAGAAACTCCCTGTTTCTCTCTCTCCCTGTCTTTCTCTCTTTATCATTCTCTCCTTCATCTTCGTTCATCTCTCTTTCCTTATTTTTACTTTCTCTCTCTCTCAGGACTGAAGTAAACACATGCGTTTAGGCACATACCACCTCTGTTTGTCTGCGTGCTAGTCTGTTCCCGGTTTTGTCAGGAAAAAAAGATTTATTAAATAAACAGGGCATTATGTGTCTCAGAGGCAAGCCTAAATATTTGAAAAGCCGCATGGCATCCCCTCCATTCTTTGTCAAGACCTTGATGATCATTCCAGATATCTCCTGACAGTAGCCCCATTAAATAAAACATTCATTCAAAAAAAGATAGGCACTACTTTGTATCATTCACGTATTATTTCATTGCACACATTAATGTTCAGATAGGTGGAACAGACGTTGCACAGTTCTGTGAAAAGTGGACTATTATGAAATCTTTTCTGCCTGAATGTATTTCTGCTCTGCTCTACTTTTCAACCCTGTAATGCATGTGCAATGCGTGTGGAAGTGCATTCAGAGGAATCTGCAGGGAATTGGCCCACTCATCCAAATCGTGCTGTGTCTATCTCTTTGAGCTCCCTATCTTTACCAGCATAATTACAGACTTCCAATCATGCTGTTTACACAGAAAATTGACTTTTTGAAGTCCTCTTCACTATACATTCCTATAGCCTTCTAAAAATTAATCACAAAAACGCATCACCTCAGTAATTAACAATATTAAACTGGGCCATTCATATATCAAGGTCGTTATGGCTGTAAGACATGTGTCTTTGAAAGCCTTCTAATAATGATTTGTGAATATAAAGACAAGCATCTTTGTGATATCCTAGAACACTTTTACATTTTCATTGCAATGATAAAAAAACAATACAGTCCTGTGTTTTCTCCCAGAAATTAAGTGAGGGACGGTCTTAGGATTACTACATGGAAAATGCAGTTGCCCTAGGTCAATGTCATTTCTTCTTCAAACCTTTATTTAGTCAGTCCTTTACTCAGAACAATAATGAATTGTGCTACGCTAATACTGCAACTGTAACAGTAAGTGTTTAAGAAAAATAACAACACTTTTTATGATGTCATTATATGATGTGGTTACATTAAGACTACAATTTGCTCCAAGCCCAAGACCCACAGCAACAAGTACAACAAGGTAATCCTTTGATGGTTTAACCAAGGGAAGAGGACACTTGCTCAGACATCACATGGTGTCCAAGGTCAATTGGACCGAGGTTACTTGGTCTGAGGTCCCTTGGTGTCAAAAAAGGAAGTGACCTCTGAGGTCATACAGTAACCTTGAATATGAGGTCAGGCATACCAACCAAGAGGTTGCTGTGCATGTCAAATATATTGTTTGACCCACCCAAAAGTGTGGAGAGTGAACCCCATAATGCTGGAAACCACAGATGGTATGAAAGATGTCCTGGGGCCAGAGGTATCAAATTTAACTAATCTCATTTCTGCCTTTGGTTGGCATCTACCTTCAGCAGAATGCAAAGGGAATGTTTTTGTTACCTAGGGATGAGTTTTGCGAGGCTGTATGCACAAATCTCATAAGGCACCAAATAAATGCTCCCCTAGGGATAGTGATGAGCTGCCATCCCAAAAAAGAAAGTAATGACTGGAAAAAAGAATGTTATATTTGGAAGTAATGATGAAGTGATCAGCTCCATTGTGCTTGTACCTAAGCTGGTTGAATGGCTCTATTTCCGTGTGGACTACCATAAAGTTAATGCCAAGTCAGAATTTGATGCATATATGAACTATGCCTCAATGAACTATGGCTGCAATGTGCCTGTCTCTTCTGTCTGTATACTACATTTAGAACCACACGTGCCCCACTTATTACATACCTTCATTATTTTGCATTAATTTATCTAATGTTAGATCTATTTATGGGTCACATCACCATGGAAATTAATGGGGGTCGGAAAGCCAAGATGCAGCATTAGACATTAGAGTGTCAAGCCTATAGATAAGGTGTGTTAATAGTGACCACAATTGTGCTGGGGACTCAAGAAGAAGGTAGATCTGGAATAACCAGTAGGGAGTATTTAATCTAATTATATTAACTGCAAAGGCCAGGCTTAGCTCCTCATATTTGAGTGCACGGGGGCATTCGAGGTAATGGATATTTAATCATCTCAGTGTTCTGTACTTGGGTTTCTTGTTTCCCCCCTTACCAAAAACTGCCCTTTTTGTTTTTGTGGCCATCTGTGAGCTCATGTATGCAGAAAAGGGCAGTTAGTGCTTTCCTCTGAGTTTGTTCAGCGGCATTGTAAAATCACATTAGCAGCAGTTGCAAAAAGATGGCTGGCTTCATGTGCCTTGAAGGAATCATGTGCTAGCCTTAACTGTGCTTGGCTGGTAGCTGTTGTGTGAGAGGAGAGAGCTAGCTAGTGAATGGGAATTGGCAAAGGACCAAATTGGAAGAAAATGTGGTCTAACAAAAAAAAATAAATAAAATAATAGTGATATGTCAATATATGGGATTACATCATGTCACTAAGCCATTTCTTGGGCACTTTAAGAATTCAGTCTATCCAGTATTTCCTTTTCATAGTTTAAGGTTTTTTTGACCTTTGTATTAGCTACTTTTCATGTTTTTTTGTGTGTTGTGCAAACTTTCGCACCATTGATGGTAAATATCTGCATTAGACTCGTAGTGTATTAGTTTGTGGATATTTAGCTTTTTATGAATAGGCCCTGATCTGCATCAGGCAAAGGGGATATATCACAGGCAGAAAGGGATTGAATGTGGAACATGGCAAAAAAAAACAAAAAAAGAGGGAAGTAGGTGCATAAAGAGTGATGTAGAACACCTGTCGAACTAATAATGTCTAATTGTTTCTCTTTAAAATCTCTTATGTGTCCAGCCATGGACACTGAGGCTCACCCACTAATCCCACTACGGAAAATCAAATGTTTCCTGGTTTACCGATGGCCACTAGGAGAAAACGAATACAAATATGATAAATATTCATTGTTCAGAATCTTTTGTGTACAAAACATGTTTCATAGAGAAAACTGCCATTTCTTACCGTTCTCAGCATCCATGTTAATGCATTGGAGCACAGATTGTCTGAGCTCTGAAAATGGGGAGGTTTTCAGACAGGGTTAAATGGGAGTGTGATCAGACCCAGCTGGACCTCTGGCTTACATAAATCTGGGTTCAGTTCTAATTCATCAAGAGGAAGAGGAAGAGAGTGAGAAGGTGACTGTGCTAGAGAGTCAAATTTGGCCTGTTCATTGGAACAGCTGAGCTCACTACTTCTGCACTATGTGATTAGTTGAACCAAATCTGTTTCTCTATAATCAGAAAAGGAGAGAGGGGAAAAGTGAGAAAGGAGAAGAATAATACGAAGTGGGATCTGTTTGTCTTTGTGCCATTTGAAATTAAAGATGAAGTGATGTATAATCCAGCACCATGGTTTCAGAGTTACACCCAAAATAAATAAACAGAGAGCTTGGGTGGTGAGTATGTGTGTATAGCAGTTGCATTTTTGAGGCCTGTCCACGTGTGTGTGTGTGTGTGTGTGTGTGTGTGTGTGTGTGTGTGGTGTGTGTGGGAGTGTGTGTGTTTGCACTCAGGAATGTGTGTATGAAACTGTGTTTGAGTCTGTGAGAATGAGCATGGGTGAGTTGGCTGCAGGAGCTGCTAAAGAATCTCACAGCTTATTGTGTCATCTTGATGGATTTCCCCAACTAAAACTTTGCAGGAGCATACAAGAGAGAGGAAGCGAGAGAAGGCACAAGAGAGATAGAAATGTAAAGGTGTCATTAATGATTACAAGACCATGAACAACTGAAGTGGAACCTGGTCCCTAAATACCTGTCAAGCTACATCATTTTTCATGAGCTAAGGTCTGGCATGAAAATAACAGATATGCGTAGGTGTGAACGTATATGCTGAGGCTCTCAAGGCAGTGGGTATTTTACATTGTTTTAATACAAATTTTATGACTACTCAATGGTAGTTTATATATTATCTGAGCAGATGTACATGCAGTCTTCTTTGTATTCTTAGAGTATTCATATTTTTTATTTACAGTTGGGTGGCCACTACAGATTTTACATTTCCCCAAGTTTCTTCATTGTGGTTCATGTTTCAAAAGTTGGTTCCAGAGTTTGCCTCATCTCATGTGCTTTTAATTGGCCTGTCTCAGAAACCTTCAGGGCTAAGTGGAAGGCAACTGGGGTTCATACCTTCCCCAAGTACACAGGGTACAGCTGAGGACACACACTCACACCTGGAGAGGGACGTGGTTTAACAGTGTGTTGGAGCAGTGAAAAAGAAAAAGAGACAACAAACAGGAGGAAGTATAACAGAACAGGAGGGAAAGCAGAAGAAAAGTTCTAAGAAACACTTTTTAACTTGTTAACATACAACCGCCCCTGGCTCTGTCAGCACTTTTTTAACACACCATTAAGCTTAGATGATTTTTTTTTTTTTAACACTTTGGAGATGACAGGTGTTGAATGCCAGGATAATCTTCCTTTTTCCCCTTTCTCTCTTGCACACAATCATCAGGGAGGCTCTAAAGAGGTATACTTTTTCAATACTATGACATGGTAAATGTTTCGACTCTATGATGTATGATACTTTCAATGCTTCTTTTTAATTAAACTAGCAGTAATCCAGCATATTTTCCAATAGACAAACCAAATTGTGCATGTTAATTTGTCTTGCATGTGTAAGACGCACACAGTGGCGCCACTGACAAGTTCAGGGATAAAGAAAACAAGTTTCACGCCCTCAACTTGTGGAAAAGACGGACACAGACTGGGAGTTTGGGCATGTTTTTACATTTCTGAACGCATGTGGCAAACAGACACAGCAAAAACAGCATGCTAATGGCAAAACCGCAAACATGAGCAACCTGGGGAGAAATCTGACCAACAAGCATCCCACTCTCAACCTACATATGGCAGGTTAGATTTTTTAACATTTTACTGAGATTTTACAGTCGAGGCCAAAAGTTTACGTACACCTAAGACAGTCAAGCTCAGTTTTTCACAACTCTGTACATTTCATGTCACCATACATTTCCTGTGTTAAGTCTATTAGGGTATCTACTTTATTTTCATAAGAGCTCATTTCAAAATAATAGCTAGACACAGATTTATTTCAGGTTTTATTTACTATGTCAGATTTTCAGTGGGTCCAAATTTTACACACACTTTGTTAGTATTTGGTGGCATTTAATTACTTGAACTTGAATCAAACACTTGGGGGTGCATGGATTGTCGTGCAGTTGTGTAACCACGTTTTAACTTTCTGACTGATGTCTTGGTGTGTTGCTTCAGTATTTCTAGATAATCCTCTTACCTCATTATACCCTCTATTTTCTGAAGTGCACCAGTCCCTTTTCCAGCAAAACACCCAGACAACATGATGCTGCCACACCCAGGCTTCACAGTTGGAATGGTGTTCTTTGCTCGTGGTACCTCCAGTTGCTTGCAAATGATGAACTGGACTTGTGTCAGACTTGTGGCGTTTTTTTCTGAGGTCTTGGCTGAGTTGTATGGATTGTTCCAAAAATTAACCGACTCTGACGTAGGCCCTTTTACAGCCACAGATGCACTCCTAATTAATTCCTAACAATTGGCTAATCAGAAGCTTCTAAAAGTTATTAAATCGATTTCTGGAATCTTCTAATTGATTGTTTTAAATTTATTTCTGAGGCCCTAACTGACTTGCCAAAAGAAATGTATGGTAACCTGAAATGTGTGGAGTTGAGATTGAGATTTCATTGGTATTACAAATGAATCGTCTAATATTTATGTATCCTAATTTTAAAGAAGCATGATAAAATATTGGTGTTCAAAACAGCAATCATAACCCTATTTATTTATGCTGTTTAACGGTACATGCATGCTCCTCTGTGTTTTTACTCACCACTTAGAAGAGCTATAATATATATAATATACTATATAGCTATAACTGTTATAAGAAACATTTTGTGTATGTCTTTAGGGGAGAGCCTGAGACATTAATACTCAGACAAGAATCCTGATACTACAGCTGGTACTGAAGTCCACATTTTGGTATCATGGTGATCCTACTCAGATCCTCTCTGCTCTTCACATGAGATCTGCTCCTGTTGATTTTTTTTTGTCCCGTGCTGATATGAGAGGATCTTTCCATTATGATAAAAATATTCAGAAGCAAGGAAAGAGAGGTCTAGTCTGCTTTTCCCAGCATCATTCCTTTACAGCAACAAGCAGGAAGACAGCAAAGAGGAACATATTTCTATGTAGAAGCTTTGTGCAAGTCTCCTCATTTTCCCACATTTATTGAGTTCTCTGCTGTGTGTATATTCCAGCAATGAG
Organism: Pangasius djambal; assembly: GCA_022985145.1. Taxonomy (NCBI): domain Eukaryota; kingdom Metazoa; phylum Chordata; class Actinopteri; order Siluriformes; family Pangasiidae; genus Pangasius; species Pangasius djambal. Next base: position 11,283,147 of record CM040986.1, on the reverse strand, counting down.
TGGCACAAGTATTGTTATAACCTCTCATTGAAAAAGGTCTCCCCATATCCGTGTGTCTCCCTGCTGGAGAATGTGGTTCCTTGGTAAAACACATTATATGGGTGTTCATCATGACCAGGACTTGTCCCTGACAGCTCCAAGAATGGCCTCACATATACAGTGGATAGAAAAAGTCTACACACCCCTGTTTTTGTGATGAAAATGTGAAATTACAACATATAAAAATTAAGTGAAAAGCAATCAGGAATATTCTAGAGAAAAATAGAAAACAAAATTACAATAACCTGGTTGCAAAAGTTTGCACACCCTTTTGTAATTGAGGATGTGGCTGTGTTCAGAATGAGCCAATCACATTCAATCCCATGTACAAAAGTAATTATCATACAGCTGTCATCAATGAAATTATTCTGATTAACCTCAAATAAAGATCAGCTGTTTCTGTAGGATTTTGTTCACATCTTGCTTTCATCTGAATGCTGAAGAAATGGTCTGCAAATAGCAGACAAAGCATGCACAGTGTCTCACTGTTGAAAGGAATCGATCAGGAGAGACGATACTTTTGAACAAAAAAAAAATTCCAAAACATTAGAGGTACCATGGAACACTGTGAAGGTCATCATCAACAAGTGGAGAAAATCGGCACCACAGTGACATCACCAAGAACAGGACATCCCTCCAGAATTTACAAAAGGACATGGAAAAAACTTAACAGGGAAGCTGCCAAGAGACATACAGCAACATTAAAGGAGCTGCAGGAATATCTGACTAGTACTGATTACTCTCTGCATGTGACAGCAATCTCTCATATTCTTCACGTCTGAGCGACGGGGTAGGGTGGTTAGACGGGAACCCTTTCACACAAAATACATCAATTCCAAAAGGTATAATAATTCCATCATTCCAAAAGGTATGTTTGGCGCAAAAAAAGGTACATCAACAAAAGAACACCATACCCACAGTGAAGTATGGTGGTGGCAGCATCATGCTTTAGGGCTGCTTCACTTCAGCCAGAACTGTGGGTTTTATCAAGGTGAAGAGAATCATGAATTGCTACAAATACCAGCCAATTTTAGTGTAAAAGATTCAGGTGTCTGCTAGTAAGCTAAATATAAAAGGAATTTCACCTTTCAGTACAACAGGAATGACTTAACCAAAAGAAGATTGATGTTTTTGAATGACCTCGCCAGAGCCCAGACCTGAATCCAACTAAAAATCTGGTGGGTGACTTGAAGCAGGCTGCGCACAAGAGATGCTCTCACAATATGATGGATGTAGAATGTTTTGGGGAGAAAGAGTGGGAAAATATTGCCAAGTCAAGATGTTCCATGCTGATAGACTCTTATCCAAAAAGACTGAGTGGTGTAATAAAATCAAAAGATGCTTCAACAAAGTATTAGTTTAGGGGTGTGCACACTTATGCAAATAGGTTATTGTAAGTTTTTATTTTTCTTTTTTCACTGTTTTTCACTTTATTCGTATACTTTGCAATTGCACATTAAAGGTGGGAAAAGATCTGACATGATTTACTTCACAAAAACCTGCCATTTTAACAAAGCTGTGTAGACGTTTTATATCCATCATACAAGCTACAGGACAGGATATATTCTTAATATGCTACTATACCCTGTTATTTTTGTACTCCAAAAGAGACAAGTTAGTTATTTAGGGATCGATGAATGGCAATTATTCTTCATACTAAAGCAAATATTGAGTATAAACCCAGAACTGCAGAGTATGACCTCAGTGCTTGGTTTTGGCACACTCCATGGCGTGAGGTGGATACATTTCCTGTTGTTAAGGAGTATTGAGGTTCCCATGTGAATGTCTATAATTGCTTTTATAATTGGGCAAAATGTGTTTGAAATGTGTGTATGATCTTCGATAAAGGAGCTTATCATTGAAATCTGATATGATTCCACCCCTTCCTCCAGGAGACGGGTACCAGTTAGCTGCAGGGAATCTATAAAAATGTGTCTGGTTTGCCAATGGCTTGTACAGTATGACATATTTGGAGGATGTTGTGTAAGTGTTAGGGTGGCTGTTTTGTGGTAAGTACCAGCAGTCAGTGAATGGCCCAGTCTGGAGAGATAAGATCTGCTGCTGAGCTGCGTTCTATAACAAACACGAGCCGTGATAAATGACAGCCTATTTACCCTGCGCCGCAGACATAAACAGAGGCCCACATGGCTGTGCTGTGCTCATTTAGATATACCACCACTATTATTCCAATTAAGGTTCAGTGCCTATGAATCCATTGAGGGTTCACTGCTTGCCTGAATGGAGAAGGGGAAGTTGACTAATGTCACACACACTCTCACACTGATAACAAGAACAGCAACAGTGCATGAGGAGGAGACAGTCAACTAGATAGGCCTCAGTCTGGAAAAATCTACTCAGTGCTATGGCGCCCAGAGATGGCTTTGGTTGATCAAATTCCAGTGTTGGTGCTCAGAGTTCTACTGGAATAACACCAGTCAATTTGAATTTGTTTCATTCCTTAAAGTTTCTGGGTGAATGGCAGGCCAGTCATATTCATTGTGTCAGTACTAATTAAGTTAATCAAATAAAAAAAACATGCAGTTTTGATTAAGAAATAACAAGCAACAGAAATGCAAAACAGAGCAATCTGAGGGGACTTTTTACGTACACATATACCAGTGCCAAATAACACTGCTAAACAATGAACAAGAAATGTTGCACTCTTCTAGGAGCAAAATTTTAGTAATAATAATAATAATAGCAAATAGTAAATATAAATTACATCACTAAACATTTCTATTGTTGACATTTTAGTGGGGGCCCATGTGTTGAGTGTGTGGGAGCATGTTGGGCAGGAGACAGACCCTGAGGCTGTTGAGACGCATTGAGGAGGAAGCCAGAGATGCCGCCAACCTCTTTTTGACTAATTGTACTCACAACATACCCTATAAGGCTACATCATTAATTATGTGCAAACCCTTTCTCTACTTTCATTAATGACCAAAACATGGTGTAAAAATATTATGTATAGAAGTCATGTTCGCTCCTGTCTATGAGCCAGACGACAAGGTACTGAGGTGTGTTTTTACGTTTCTGGAGCAGAAAGACATCTTGGTACATGGCTATTATGTGATTGAGGATGAGATCAGGAGGATGAGAGAGTTATTGCCACATTGCCTTTCTTAACAACTTGTTAACATTTATATAAAAATTGATGCTTGCTGGCCTTTATCCATGGTGTAGTTTCATGTGGTATAAATGTTTTGGTGTCTGATATATTCATATTTTTTCAAAAAATGTAAAGATAAGAATACAGGCTTCTTTGCTAAACCCTCTTTGACCTCCAACTGTAATGTCCTCAATTTTCAAAGACATGGTTTGTCCTTTGTTAGAATATCTGTGGAAAAAAGGTCTTCTTTTCAAACAACTTTTTTATTATAGTTTGCAGATGTGACAATGCACAGAAATGCGTCCAAGCCATTCCCCATGCTCTTAAAGTGGAGTGTTTCATCTGTTGAGTCATGTAGAAAGCTTTATAGGGTCACCCTGAGAAGGGGAGGCCAGAGGGAACTGGGGTTAGGGTGCTTATTTCAGGATTGGATTAACATCTCAGGGAGCAGTAATCGTTGTTGAATTCCCTTGCCTCGTTGCAATCAGATGCTCTAGTGTTGTTTTGGCGAATCAAAAAATCTTCGATGTCTGCTAAATATTACCATGAGGAGTTGAAATTTGGTTTTACCATCTAGATTGGGTAACATGGGACGTGTATTGGTTCATTTTTTTCAGCTTACCTGAACTACTGAAATGGAATGCTGATAAAGCTGCATGGTGTCAGGCTGTCCACTGGGTCCTGCTCCCTTCCTGAGCTGACTGTGTGAGTAGAAATGATGGATGGAGAGCCCAGTCCTCGCTCCAACCATGCAAAGGCCACAGTAATGTGAAAAGCAAAGAGAAGTTCCATCTGCGCTACGTCTGTCTCCCTCACTTTCTCTCTTTCTTTCCCTCTCTGCCTTTTGCACTCCTTTGCAAAAGTCAGAACGTCATTACAAACAACTCTGATTTGCTGAAGAGCATTTAGGTTCAGCCCCAAGCCAAACTGAGGTCTTGGGACTGTAAACCAATATCAGAGAGCTTCGTAAGACTGATTGCGTCATGTAGACCCCCTCGAGAAAGTGTGATTGATGAGCTCCCATCTTTCCTGTCTCTGGATTTGTCCATTTTATGTACTTTTGTCTGTCCTTGCATGTATGTCATTGTTTTTTAAAAGGTACATGAGCATGTGTGCTGTACTGCAATTCCAGTGTAAAAGACCTGAGCTGAAGCCCCTCAGGGCCATTCCATGATACGTATCTGTGGGCTGGCGTTTGGCGTCTGAGTGATTATCAGCATTCTGTAAATAGTAACTCAGTGAGTCAGAGTGAGGAAACGACCCTGCCACAATCAGCGCCATCACTCCCTTCGCTAATGGTTTCCTAAAGTGGCCCAGATCAGCTTGTTTTTGATGCATTGCTTTTTCCGTTTGCAGATTTAAGAAAGTCAGACATGATGAATCACAAGAAGCCAAAGAACTTTCATTTTCTGGTCATGATAAATCTGAGTGGCTTGTTGCAGGATGATAAATTGCACCATATGAAGCAACTTTCTATCAGCCCAAAGGATTAGCATTCATCTCCTGTTTTCTGGTTATGTCATAGGTCCCTAGTGTATGTGGAAGTAACTGCACTGGAATTAAGTTGCAATCAAAGTGCTTTCGTATGTCTCTTCTGTGTAAGTCCTTCTTCTTTTATTCTTTTAAAGATAGCCCTATTTGGAAAAGCATTCTGTTTATAGTAAAATCATGCAAGTGTGCACGAGCAAGTCTTGTAATGTGGTAACTTGTATTATCCTTTTGTTCAACACAACACGGGGGATATATTAAAGTGTGCGAATGGCTTAGCTTCATTCAAAGAGATGGAAATTAAGGCTGAATGAACTATGTTAGTCAGTGGCTTTGTGGGTAAGACTGACAGGGGTCTCCTTTGTAGCGGTCTGCTCCATGCTTGGGCTAATCTGAGCAGAATGTGGCTCAGGCAAGTAGCCTCACTGCCAACCCAGACCACAGTGTGGTTGGACCATGTCTGTCTGTTATTGGATACAGAATGAACTGCTCATGACGCATTTGTTTATACTCAGTGTCAAATAATGGGAACATTAAATATTTGGCTCAAAATAATGATAACCCATCTGCTCAGCAAGAAAAAATTATTTGTGAATAAAAAAGCAAACAGACTATTTATTTATTTATTTATTTATTTATTTTCATTTTTCATTTCATTCATTTTCTTTTAAGCCTGATTTAATTTGCTGTTTTGATTATGCCACCCCAGCTGCCCTGACTGTGGATTATGAAAAAGACCCACATACTGGACTTTAAGCATCATCAATAGAACGTATCTTTCACTAATATAGTGCAGTGTCTTTCTCTCATGCTCTCGTGCAGAGCAGAACTGTCTTCGGTGCTCGTATTAACTAACTTGCTGTTATTGTCCTTTTCAGTTTCAGTTATTCTTTCCTGACAAATGAAGCTGTTGGATTTCTGTGAGATTTCACACTTGTATATACAACATTGTCTATAATACATCACATATGGTAAACCTGCTCATTTACACTTTGCAACTGACAAGTGAAAAAGTCCACAGCATATTGAGTTCAAGGTCATCCCATTCATTGGCTTTCCTCTTTCCCTGCTGTTTTTGTGAGGTGCTGGGATAGGAATTGACATGTTCAGCATGGGAATGTATGTGTATGTGTGGTGTATGTGGTGTGTGTATATGGGAGCATAAGAGAGGGGCGGAGGGAGAGAAAAAGCGAACACGGCTCTTTAATTTGAATTTTTAAGGTTTCGGCTGCTTGTCTGATCTGACAGCCGAACAGTATAGCTGCAGCCATATGGTGGGAGAAAGCTTCTCAAGTCTCAAGTCCAGCTCCATAATCAATTATCCCCTCAAACAGTCAAGAGCATATCTACACAGTCCTGCTCCTAAATATCCACCAGCATACAGAGGTTACATCCAGCTCTAATCTAACACACCTGATCCAGTTAATCAAAGCCTTCAGCATCTGAATATTAAAGCCAGGTGCTGGCTTGAAATCTCCAGGAATGAAATTGGGCACCCCTGCTCTAGAGAAAAACTTGTTCATACTTGATGTAGAGATCCATTGAGAATACTAATAGTTCAGACATTTTTTATTTGGTTATCTTTAGGGTGGAACAGTGGCACAGCAGATAGATTTGCCACGTCACATCCCCAGGGTCCCTGATTCGATCCTGGGTCTGCGGTTGAAGGTCCTTCTTAGGGTTTTCCTAATGCCTCCTAAAAACATGCTGGTAGATGGATTGAGTTTGACAAATTGCCCCTAGGTGTAAATTGAGTGTGTGAATGTGTGCCCTGCAATTGATCCACTGTGACCCTGACCAGGATAAAGTGGTTACTGCAAGTCAATAAGTGGTTATCTCTTCATCTTTACCTTGTGTAATAGTATTCCAGTGTTTTATGGTGTTTTTTTTTTTTTTTGGCAAATTGACAACTAGAGTTCAAATTAAAAACAGAATATATACAATTATTGAAGAAGGGTTGTTCCAGGATTCTTAGCTTTCTAAAAAGGTTCTCTGTTTAAATGTCTTAGATAAGGAAACACTCTGTTACATAATTGAAGAAGGAACTTTGTGTTCTGCCAGAAGGACAAACAAGGAACCCTTAGAAGTTCTAGATTTAACTTTTTTTCCTAAGAGTGTAGGTTTCAGATAGAGCCATAAAATGAGTTTAGAATGACTTTTGTAAAGTATAATGATTTGAGGATATTTATCCTGGCAAAAACACAGATCTCACACAGATGGTGGAATTTATTCAATACTTAAAAGGTGAAAAATGAATATTAAATCTGGAAGAATATGTGCTGATCACACTATGTTAATCATCTGAGAGACTGAAACTTTATTAAATGGGAGCTGGTCAAGCTGAAATGTTATTTGGTAATAAAAATTTCTATTATGTTTTTAAGTTGCCTTCAGTGCATTGTGAAAGCTGCTTCATTCCCCAACATCCTCACCATCTGAGGCAAGAGGCTGTTCTCCATCACTGATACTCTTGGCTCTGTGATCTCTCTGTTTCCACATGGGCACATGTGACTTTGAGACCAACCCCACACCCCTGATTGGCCTGATGCCATTTTTAAATTTCTATTAATGTCTAGAACAATTTTATCTGGCTATATTCTAACCTTCCTATGATAAAATGGCATATGCACTAAACTTGCTGCTTAAACTTAAACTTAGCGGCATATGCTGCTGCTAATCAAATTAGGGTCTATATGATTTTCGGGTAAGATTTTTCTTTTAATGAAGTTGTTAATACTGTTATGTTAATATTTTAAAATAAATGAAATGATTTTTTAGAGACCCCAGCAGATACATGTTGCCCTCGGGACAGCATATAGCACCATAAATAAAAGCATTTCTTTTGTGAATTTTCTGACCAGAAATGTTGTACAAAAATGGTTTTATTCTGGAGCTCTGTAAGGCAGTGTTTAGGTTGGGCTACTGGAGCAAACTAGTGAAGATTGACAAAAAATCCCTAATATATGTACACTACTGTATATGGCCAAAAGTTTGACCATAAAACTCATATTTGCTTTTTGAACATCCTATTCCATATTTAGTCCCCCCCCCCTTTGCTGTTATAATAACCTCCACTCTTCTGGGAAGGCTTTCCAATAGATTTTGGAGCATGGATGTGGGAATTTGCCCATTCAGCCACAAGAGCATTAGTGAGGTCGGGCACTGATATCGGGCAAGAAGGCCTGGGGTGCAGTCAGCAAAGGTTTTCAGTGGTGTTGAGGTCAGGGTTTTGGAGTTCTTCCACTCCAGCCTTGGCAAACCATGTCTTCATGGGTCTTGCTTTATTCATTGTCATGCTGGAACAGGTTTGGGACTCTTAGTTCCAGTGAAGGGAAATTGTTATGCTGCAGCATACAAAGACATCCTATACAATTGTGTGCTTCCAACTTTGTGGCAACAGTTTGGGAAAGACCCACATATGGGTGTGATGGTCAGGTGTCCACAAACCTTTGGTCATCTAGGGTGTATATTATTATTAGAATTAATATAATTCCCCCTATATACTATATCCCCTTTTATATCCTCTGTTTAGATCCTCTGCTTCAATATGGCTCACACTGTGTTACTCTAAGTTCTTTCTATGCCAGCTCATTCTTTCAGGTTGACGTTTGAAGTGATAAAGGTCTTGTAATTTGTGCCTGTGTTCTCCCTTGGGCTGAGAGCTGTATTAAAGGGCCAGGATGAGGACATTCTTTAGAAGTCCAGGCTTATGAATAATGCTACCTGGGGCCTATGCTAGTCACTTAGCTTGCCAGACTTTTCTCAACACCCTTGCATATCGACTGCAATCAAGCCAGCTTTCTGGAGGGGAAGCACAGCAAGTCATAGACAATTAACTCAGCACAAGCCTCTCTGGTCTGTCTTACAGCATGCTAATTTAAAGGTGAGGAGAGGGTGTGCTGTTTCCTTTGGTTTCAGTTTTCAGGCTCTTTTTTTCTAAGGTCATTTTGTACGCCTGGATATTGTTTAAAACACTTAAATCCTTTAATGTTTATGTGTATCACAAATACTGCTGGAGGGACCTTTAGCATGCAGAAGGTGTTTTTTTTTTTTTTTTTTACATTTTTAACCCTATGACACACCAACATAATGACACACATGCACTAATAGCAGGTTGTATGGATTTGTTCAACCCTGTTTCCTATCTAATTATAATGATATCCTTTGCAGTCTCTGTTTTTTTTTTTTTTTTGTAGGTAAATCCTGGGTGGGTCCTTCCTTTTCATGACATATTTTGAAACTATAGGCTTTGCTTTGTGTTCATAGCTATAAGAGAGAAAAGGTATACTCTTTTATGCAATTCCTCTAGATTGAGTCAGTACTGGTAAAGGAAATGCAGTATACATAGAATGTAGTAGTGATTAAGCCTGTGTTTTCCCTAACAGGTTACTACAGCATGAATGTAGCTATCTTACTCTTGCTGATTTAATGGCCAATCTACAGTCCATATTTTTCAATATAATGATGCAACTATATTACCCCCTTGGAGAGTGGTTTCATTTACTAAATTTGCATTGATGTGCACTGGCAATGCTACAAGTCTCTTTGGTGTTACTGAACAAGCCAAGAGCATTTGCAGTTTAACACTTGATTGCTTGTCTAGTTCAGAGTTGAGTTGGATTCACTCCATACACTTTGATTGTCTACTCTAGAGGTGTCATTTTCTCCCTTTTTTCCTCCCTGGGGGAAATACCACCACTTGAACCTAGACCCAATATATCAAATTGAGCTAATCACTTCTAACTAAAATTTTCCAAAATCTAATAGCTTTATTTTAAACGGAATCCTTGCCTGATGGCAGTAGACCATTTAATTTTTTGTTCTTGATAAACAATGACCCAAGCGTGGTGGATCTATATTGATCTATGAGGAACTGCAATGGAATTTGTTGCGTTAAGAGATTAATACAAGAAGAAATACCTGAGAATGTGTAATAACAAGGAAAATATTTGTTGCTGCTTTTGCCTACAAGAATATCTACCAAGGCAAATCTTCATTGTGTTTTCTTGTCATTTTCTCCTGTATGAGCTCATACGTCCAAAATCTGTGCACTGTTTTTAATCCGATAGGTGGATAGATAGAAAGTGAGAGAGATACAAGTACAGTATGAAGAAGACTGAGTGGAAAAACTGGTGGGATTAGAAAAGTCCCAGAATTCAAAAAGCTTTTGTATAGATTCTAGCACCTAAGTTCTCGCCCACCTCTTGGCCACAGAGACTCCATAGTCATGAGATTTTTCCATGGAATTATCAGTTGTCTACTTCTGCAGATGGACTTTACAGATGAATGTTTAGTGCGTCCTTCTTCTTGACAAACCTAGCTTTGCATTTTAGAAAGATAATCCACTACTATACTGCAGGGGGTTCTCAAATTCAGAACTGGGGAAGTTTTCCCTACACCTAATCTAAGGCAGAAATAATTTAAGAAATTATACTTAATCCTTTAATTTTATACTTCATTAATCTAATTCTAATATAGAATTACTTATTCATATTATACGTTACCTGAGTATAGTTAATACTTTCAATGAAGTACCTGAACTAAAATAAAATCATCCAAATCCATGGCAGTTTGTATGGGTACTACTACCGACCATCTTTGAAGAGGGACTAGTCTCAGTTGATCTTTTACATTAATATTTTAATAAAATTACCTGGTCTCATTAAAAATTCTTGCAAATATAATTTAAATTGAGAGTTTTTTTACAGGTTCGTATGAAGATATTTATAAGGGTACAAATGGCAGCTCCATCATTTACCCTAACCTTCTAATCTGAGTCATATATATATATATATATATATATATATAAGTAGAACGTTTGCCTTTTCCACTCCTGTATTAAACACACCACTTATGACTTGACTCGGAAACTCAAAGGCTTGATAATTACCTGATGAGTTGGATCAGGTGTGCTAGCCATAGGGAAATGATACTCTGCAGGGCACTTGGAGTTGGAACTGATCTACTGTTTCTACCCCACCTTAAATCTATTTCCTTTCTGGCAGCATTTTAGCTCAGTCCCAGTGTGCAAGGTTGACTTATAAGGTGCCAATGGAATGAACCTGCATGCATGTGCTGTACACATTACTGCTGCTCAGACTTTAAAGAATGATGGATACATCTCTGGTTTTGGAATGTAAAGAGAGAAAGAGACTGAGGAGAGGGAAAGAAGAGAGATTAAACCCATGCCCTTTTTGGTTTCTGGGTGTTGTAGGATTGTTTCCAGAATAGTGAATACCTCATTGCAGGCAGGCGTTTTGAGGGATTATAGTTTCCTGACATGCCTGTTGTCAGGAAAGGAATAGAATAAGCCTGCTCCACCCAAGTAAGCAAATGAAATCAAACAAAAACAAGAAAAGGCCGCATCAATGCACTCTATCTTTTGGTCTAGCTCACTCCACATCAACAAGGATCTTTCTACAAATAGCCTGTTACTTGACACAGCCTGGCACACCAAAAACAGTGGTTCTGGAGAACAATGAACTTGCTCACACAGCGTTATATTCTTAACCTGGTGTGTCTTTTACGTTCCATCACCAAGAGTTTACTATTGCCATTGTTCAGCTCATAATGGAGCCTCGTAAAGGCCACACAGCCATTTCCTCTTTTGTGTATTGCTTTTCAAGCTATTGATGTGTCATTTTATAATGTTTCAATACTGTAGAAGGTCATCGCCTTTTGGTACGCAGTCCTCTGTGCATGTGCATTTACGAAGACATGATAGGAACCATTCTTTTCAAAGCTCTCTTGCCCTTTCTCTCGCAACAGTGTCTCGTGTCTGTCCCATGGGAGGAAACACCTTTGTCTAATTCCATTTATCAGGCAGGGTGCAGCATCAGAGCTTCAGTTTTTCCGTGTACCTAAAACCAGCTATAAATGTGTATTGCCCCAGGGTCTCGTGCAAAACGGGTGCACTTATTGCTGTGTTGCAAATATACTGAACTAGTTCTAATTAGGTCATGGCACTAATTCAATATAGTTATTTCAGTGATGTTGGAGGGGGAAATTATTGGGTTAAAACATGTTAAAGAGGAACACATTTTGTTGATTAAGCTAAGATACTAAGAAATAGACAGATACATAAATCAGCAAGGGGTTTTTGCTTCAGCTTCTGTGATGCCTTTAAAATAAAATGTTGGCTTTTCCATTACTGTGAGATCAAGGATTGATTTGCAGCATGTGGCTATTTGTCTCTCAAACTCAAAGATGTTAGTAAGGCTCAGATATCAGGTTTTATGTCATCCTCACGGCTTCCTGCTTTTACCAATAAAACCATTGCTGGCTTTTTGCATAACTGCATTATGAAGTTCAGTTCTTACTGAATGTATATAACTGTTCAATAAAATGAATCTAGCTGGAGAATCATAGCCTGTTGTATAAATTTTGCCTAAGTCATAAAATGTTGATTTATAGATTTAGTCCCACAGTCTCTAATTCAGGGGGAATTGGGGCTGGTGGGAGGATTCTTCCCAGCATTCCACATGCCTCAGAGAACGTCCCAGCAACCCCTGCCAGGCCCAGCACTCTGCCTGCACCGGCCTCCTCCAGGTTTGACCTGAACTCAGCCTGCACTGAGAGAGAGCAAGAGCCATAGAAATTAAAACTGCCTTCCCACAAGACCACTCAACAGGCACCTCATTAAGCATATCGCATTCCATCTGGGGGGTGCGGGAGGAGGGGGGTGGCAAATATCGAACACTCACACTTACACACACAACCCCAACACATTTAACAGCCATTTTGTTCCCCCAGCTTTGATGCTGTGATGGTTGCTTGAGATGACTCTATCTCACCACATCAATAATAAATGTTTTGCTTTGAACATTGATCAAAGAAGAAGTGAAACCACAATTTTGCCTTAGTATTGTGGCATTGTGTTTCACGTGAATTGCTTAACATTGTGTATCAGCTGGAAATTTGGAGGAGGAAAACACATTTGTCTTCGTCAATAAGTTTTGCTTATTTAAGAAACAATCAGTGCGGTTGTTCCTTAATCTTGTTTTAACAGTGGCACAAAAACTTGGCATTGCTTGGTTTCGATTCTTAGACACTATTACTATTTTGTGTACTTTGGCTGGAAGTTGGTTTAAACGATGTGAGATTTATTGTTATCTTAAAAGGAGCATGAGAAATTAGAGCTTAAACATCATCAGCAACTAGTTTTTCAGTAATTTGAGAAAACACAGTGGAAATGAAATCACTTCAACAAAGCATAGAAAGAATCAGTCCTGTTGCCTTCCACAAATACCTTTGAGTTTCACAACCACCAGCAGTGATCTTTTTGGAACAAAATAGCTAAATAGTTGTACAGGATCTTAAAGTGCTCAGTTAGAGGAAGTTGGTGGTTCCCCAATGAAAATAATGAATAGAAGAAAAAATTATTAGAGAGAGTGTTCTGCAACATATGGACATGTTTTGGATGACATGCACGACTAGTTGTCTCTGAAAGCACCAGCCATGATATGCTTTTCTGTCTTGTAGCGTCCTGTTCCCACCACTGCACTCATGCGTTGCCACTCAAGTCAGTACTTTCCCATGGATAGGCTCTAGCTGCCATCCAGATATTTGACCCTTACTGAGGGGGTAATTAAACCAGTAACAGGATTGCACATGTCAGAACCTGGAGAGCATGATATTTAGAACTATCATTCTGCCATCAGAGTCTAGGACCCAATCTCAGTGAAGCTCAGAGATGTGGAAAGTAATACCAGCAAGCAATACTGTCAGATTGCCTAGTGCTACAGATCTGAATATATACATAAACCAAATTGTAAGTTCATTTGGAAGCATTCCATAATCATGGCCAATTTTAAAAACAAATAACTCCAAACCTTCTGGACAACCATTATCTCTCAAAAGCACCAGTGTAATTTCCACTGATTTTAAGGGATCAGTTTGTTTTTTCTCTTTATGTGTGAGGGGATAAAACAATACAGCTTATGAGCAACATTACTTAGGCTGACAGCAATTGTCTGTAAATGACATGCTTCCATGCTCCCTGATTACTCAAATTAATCTCAAGCTTGAGGAATCCAATATCCAATGGCCATGCCAAAGAACAACACTCGACTGATAGGAAGACATTTGGAAGTATATTATGAAAACTCTTGTCCCAACATTAACCATCATGTTCAGATCAAGTCAAAATGATCTTTTTTTAACTAAAAGTTGATCACCACAAAATGTCTCCAACATGAGACTCTAATTAGTATGAAAAATTAAAGTGAACTACAAGTTCAAATAAACCTGTTAAATGAATGGTATTTTGATTTTAGTCCCTTTTTCTGATTCCCCTGATTTAGTTACAATAATACTGTGCACCTGCCCTCAGGAAGATCCCCAAGCATTTAATGGAATTTTTACATATCAATGTCCATAAATATTTAATGTTGCTAATAAAATAATATGCACAAAAAAATTTAAATAATTTGTGAATACAATAATATCAAAATAGGTAACCTGGATGAATGAGACATTTATTGCTAAGCAGTTAACTCCATACAGCTTCAATTGTCTCAGCCTCACTCAGAGAATATATTTAGTGGGCTGGGTCAGATTCGGTTCCAAGATTTCTTGAAGAAACCACTGATCTAATGATGAGGAGAATTCTTTTTCTTTCCTTGATCTCCAACCCCAAAAATATCTGTGCTCTATGAGAGATAAAAACTAAACCAGGACCCATAATTGCCTTTGACAATAGGTGCTGTTTTTAATTTGGGCGGACATTTTTCTCATTACAACTTAAAACAAATGAAAATAAAAATCAAGCCTCTTTCAGAATATGGTCATGGTATAATTATTCAATCATAATCAGTACTGTGGGTTTACTAGGTAAACCAGAGTCCATGAAGAGGCTTTGCTATATACTGAAACTCGTGGACAGGCATTAAACTAAAACACATCTTGGTATGATTACCATAAAGCACCTGTATCTACTTTAATGATTATAGCTATTCTTTATATGTTATGCAGCTATTCTTGTGTTATCTAAAATGGAGACAAGACATAAAATGTGCAATTAGCAATGTCCATTTTCATAATTAAATGTACTGGGAGGATGTGATAAATTGTTGACAAAATGGACATCAGGGCTTTGGTTGGATGAGAAAGATTCTCCGTTGCCATGCAGATTAAAAATAATGCAGGAAGAATTTGAGCCGAGTCACTGCTGCTTGGCCTCTCATCTATCACTCTTCAAAGAGCTGCTTGAGTGACAGCATTTTGGCAGGAACTTTAGAAAATTAATGGATTGCATGTTTCCTTTGGGGATATTGCCACACACACACTCATTAAGGGGCTCAGGCCATTGTCATATTTCAGTCACTGACCACATCGCCACACCACAGGCCCCAAAAGAAAGGCCAGGAAAGTGACAAGGAGCAGATTTCAAAACAAAGCCTGACAAATGCAGGAAAAGACGAGGTGAGAGATAGGGAAGCAAATCTTTTCATGCTTAGAACTGCTTAAGGGGGCACTGACTTATGGAGCTTCCTGTGGCCTTTCACGGCTGCTGGTATTCTGTACACTCCCTGTGCACTTGAAAAACAACTTATTGAGGAATTCTAGTTATACTCCCTTTTATCAGATGAAAACTGTTGCCAAGAATACTCTGCTTGGTTCCCTGATTTACACATGTGACTATTCCTGAATAGGCAAAGACTCAACATGCCCATATTTAGAAAAGCAGAGTGAGTGAGTGAAAAAGAGACGGGATAAGGGAGTTTGACAGACACTCAGCGTTTATTGCTACGGTCTTGACCTCCACACTTCACAGGTCCTGAGACTCTCATTGAGGATTATGTGATGGTGAACTGCAAGATTAAATTCTAATAATGGGCTTCATGGTGCTTCCAGGTCTATATCTCACTGCTTCATACACATATACACACACACACATATGTGCACTTTCTGGAGTCACTTGTTCTGGAGTGCATACTTGGTACTCACCCTTCACCCCAGGTCATGCTAATTGCCCCATTGGTGCATTCCTGCTGTACCCCAGAGATGGACTCAATCACTGCCCTGCTGCTGTGACCCCAAGCAGCCTTGTCCCATGTCTCACGGATGTAGGGGGGCCACTGTCTCAATGAAATCCCCATCCACTAAGACAAGGGCTTAGACTGAAATGACTAAATCATTTTTGCTTAAATCCATGGCACATGCTTTTAGAGTGGCATTTTGGGCCCCTTTAAAGAGCACTTGGTTGATTTTGGTCTGATTTGGGGATTGCTTGAACTCCAAAATAATTATGGGGACATTATAAGCATGACCATCAGCCAAAAATGTTATCACTCATACTCATCTGACCTTTTATTGTTACACACTGTACATTGTGTTTTATTACTGCATACTTAATTGTAGCCATTGGTATTTTATAGATATGTTGAAATTTAGGTCATTTTATATCTTACATGTGGTCCCTAATATACAAGTGAAATACTGACAGGATCTGGCAGGCAGTAACGCTAAACGAGTCAGAGTGCAGAAATCCAGAGGAGGAGGCACAGCTGCTTGTAACTGGATTTATCCCCTACATATGGAGCCAGAGCCCTGCTCATCCCTAGCCTGGCTTGGTTCTTCCCCAGTTCTAGTCAGCCTTTATTAGATTAGGTTTGTACCTGTTTTTCCTATGTGCAACACATGAAATCGGTTATAAAGTGCACAATTAAGTCCATGGTTCCAATCAAAGCTCAGCTGGAACAAAGGCAACAAGTCTGATCTGAGATCTCAGGAATACTGATGCTCCGGATGTGTCAGTTACAATCATGAATGCCTGGGTCATACACAAAACATCACACACACTCACACACGCACACTTGGCCTATGCTATTTTTTAAGCTCACCTGTTTAAGTATAGCAAAAAGATAGTGATAATTTGTTGATAATAACATGCAAATTGACATTCTTGTCTTGTCAGTTGAACTTCTTTCCTGACCTTTCCTGTCCTGATATTTTACTTCTTTATTGAAAGATGCACCTCTTGGCAAATTAAGAGTGGCCAACAGATGCACAACAGTCTGTTCTGTAGGATTTCTGAGAAAATATAATAACAGGAAGCGTGGCTTCATCACCCTGTACAGTCCTCCATGATTTTATAGGCCTGTAAAAATCCTTGTATTACACTAAACAATACATGTATTTTGCATGAACTTTCAGGCTGTGGTTTATAATAAATCATAAACCTTTAGAAATCCAGATTCATTTAGAATCATGATGGTAGACCACCAGCATTTTAATTACCATAATGTGTCCTTCTGTAAATGCGTGTAAAATACAGCTTTTCGGGCTCTTGTGTACAAACCTTGAATATAGGTTTGGAAATTAAAGTATTAATTTAGTAATTAATTCCCACAATTATATATAACCTGCAGCTAAACTACCTCCCATTTCATTTAAAACCATTGTGCTTATGGACTGCCAGTAGCATGTGATCCCTGAAGCAGTTTTTTTGGAGGTGAAACCTCCACAGAGCAGGGGTGAACGTATCACAATCCACTGTTCAAAGAAGCAGAAATATAGAGGCCATACCACAATATTCAAACCAATCATCAGCAGTAAGAATCAGAAGGCCAGATTGGAAATACAGAGATGAGCCACAAAAGTTCTGGAACTAAGATTAACCTCTACCAAAGTGATGGAAAGGCCAAAGTGTGGAGAAAGAAACGATCTGCTCATGATCCAAAACATACAAGTTCATTAGTCAAGCATAGTGGAGGTAGTGTCATGGCTTGGGCTTGCATGGCTGCATCTGGAAAGGGCTCACTTATCTCATAATCTCAAAATTTCACCTCCTGAAGAGGAGACTGAAGGGAGAAACCCCCAAAACAAAGAACAACTGAAGAAGAAGCTACGAAACCAGTTGGGAATACCACACAAAAAAAGAATGTAACAGTCTGGTGATGTCAGTGGGTTGCCAGCTTGATGCAATTATTGCAAGGCAGGGATATGCAACCAAACATTAAGTCTTATTTACTTTCATTTACTTTAAGACTATCTGTTCCGATACTTTTGCTCCCCTAAAAAATGGGTAGTCTGCCACCAAAGGTACCATGTTCTAAGTTGTTCAACACATCTAGATGTAAATATCATTGAAATGAAAGCTGAAATTCTGATCTATTGTCTTCATCGTTTGATCTCAACCCAAATGTCTTCAGTGTATAGCAAAAAACAAAAGATTTGGCCTTGCCATTCTAATACTTCGGAGGGGACTGTAAATGACAAGGGTGAAAAGCTGTTAAATTTCATGCTTGCCAAGCTAGAACAAGCAGCTGACCCAAAGCCATAGTCAGCTCAGGATGGACATAATTCAATTCTGCACCTCTGACATGAAGTCCTATCCTGAGATTTCTGCTCATATCTCATTCTCTCTCTCTGGACTTTGTGTCATGTTTCACGATTTTAGCAGACTGAGAATTTGTCTCATCATGTGTGTCTTGTTATTCATCACTGGTTGAAACTAATACCAGCTTTTATTTTTAATCAATTATTGACTAAGACAGATTAATTACATGCATATTTCCAAAGCATAAAGAAGAGCAAATCTAAAACCAAACCAATAAAAGTAGAAGATAGCAAAGGCAATTGCTGAAAACATACACTTTTACATATTCTCACGTTCTCTTAACCAAACCTTACAGTGCTCCATTGGGCATGGAACTCTGAGGGGGCCTCTGATGCCTATTGTAAATTTATGTTGACATGAAACCACCATGAATTCCATACCACATCATATTGTCCTCCTTGAGTTATGGGCTAAAATTTGATACGATGGCTTATTCATTGTGTAATTTATGTTGTGTAATATGTGTTGTGTAATTTATGTAAAACCTCTGAGATATGAAAAAAAAAAACTGGAAAAAAAAAACAACTAAACTACAACAGATGACTCATGTTTTCACATCATTTTCGGATTTAGAAATAAATTTATATGGAATTTGATACATACTGTTTATATATTATCTATTAGAGTTAAAAATTGGCACCAAAAAAATTGCAGTGTAAATTTCATCAAGTTAAACATGCATTCCCTTCAATATGTTTATTATTAGAATGGCAAGCAGGCTATCAGTAAGACATAGTAAAGATGTACATGTACAATACATAGTGTCTAAATTGCATTGAAACTCAGCCATATGGCCAAACTATTCTCCCAGATGACTCCTGCAGCTTAGTGTGCCATGATGTAATGAGATAGATTTTTATAGAAATGTCATATGAATGGAATGTATTTTCTGAGATGCATAGTTGATCCTTCACACGTGCAAATTAAAATGCAAGGCAATTTAAAAAAAAAAAAAAACCTTTTTACGTTTTTCACCACCTTATGTCAGCAAAGTCCCTCTGTATCCATGACCAAGACTTATTTTGTGGTTTCTATAAGAGAGGTGAGGTTCAGAAATATGTTCATTAATAAGAACGTCCATTGTTAATTGTGTCTTCCGTTCTGAACTTCACAAATAAAATGCTTGGAAAGCTTCAATGCTCAACATTCTGGTCTAAAGTGAACTGAATTTTGCCAAAGCAGACACAAATCATATATGAGCTATTAGGGCACTAAATTTACAGGCCTGACACTACCTCATCTTCTAAGGGTACACCAGTGCTGAGCACTTGTAGTCTGATAATTATTTTAATATTCCATTACCTATCTTTTCCTTTCCCTGTGCCACTATGCCCATAAGCACAGTGCTGAGAGGATAGGATTACCTCCCACCAAATCCCCAATAAAAGGCAAATTCATATACTCGCATGCTGGCATGCTTATTGGAGGAGGCTGACACAGGCCAGGATTAGAAGACTGTCTTGGTTTGGGCAACTGAGTGTGAGCAATCTCTCAGAAATCTTTCACCCTCCTGGCAACACATAGGCCCTGATTTACTAAAGGGTTGTGTGTGCAAAAACACATAAACTGATTTACTAGTCGAGTCTACAGAGAAACGCGTCTTTCACATAGGCAAATCATTTTTTGCGTGTTTGCCGTAATGAATATTTATGGAGCGTTTCTACCTCAGATGGAAAAATACAGGGTGGTATTTGTGCATTTTGCACTCACAACGTGATTTAGCCTGAACAGTTTTTCGACGCATCTTGCCTCTTTTGATTGCTGATGCACTCACTGAGTATCTTTGAGATCAAATAGCTGAACAAACCTCATATATACCTCTTACCTTTCACCTCGCAAGCTCGTATACAAAATCATCAAATTCCGCCTCTTTAACACGCTCTGACTCGGTGGCCATCAGTGATAGCATGTTGAGTCTTTTTTGGCCCATTTTAATTCATACTTTTTAATCCAACACATTAAATGATCTTTCTCTGGCTTTTTTTATTAAGTTTTATTTTCAATGACACACTCAGTGTGCGTTTCTGGTTATTTTTCATCCACTTATCTAATTCCAGTTAAAACAGCGAGGACCTAACTGACAACTCATTGGTTACACACCCATACACCAATGACATTTTCTGAATTTGTTTCAGATTCTGTGATTTTTTTTTACATTCCTTTTCTCATATTCTATGTTTCATTTTGTGCTTGACAGCATAATATCCTAACTGTAGGCCCGGGTGGTAATTGCACAGGTAAGTTAGCTGCACAGCGCATTATTCAGTTTAACGGCGAGCTCTGCCGCACTCGTGTGCTAGATGGTGGTTGAGGTGTAGTGAAACCTGGTTAGTTAGCCAGTCAGGTGAGAGTTTCACTATAACCAAGTCTAAATCAACGTCATAGAAACACTCAATGACAGTAACCGGAGAGAAGGCATGTGGCAGCATGCGGTCGCAAACTGTGCAAGTAGACATATATGCTTATTTGGAATCTTAGCAAATCAGGGCCATAGTATAGGCAGAACCTTCATTCTTAAAATTAAATGAAACAGCACAAATTGCAAAGTTGAGCTTGCCATAATTGAACTAAACATAATAATAACATAGTAAACCTTGATTGAGGGAGCATAAATTAGTGAACTTTGTGCAGAAAATCCAATAAAGACACAAGTGTGACAAAAACAGCTCAGTGCAGCCTTTTACATAGAAAACGAAGCATGTCTGATCCTTAAAAGAATGTTTCATCGCAGTCTGAAATACTGTGTATACTGTATTTGTTGACTCTTTAATCATGTCCTTCAAATGCAAATCTGTTTATGTTTATGAATATTATCTCATAAACAAAAGTATCCCTTCATCCAAGGTAATGTAAGTGTCTTTAGGTCTATAAGTCAGTTTATACATCTCACACTTTGGTTCTATAAGACTTTGTATCAGCAGAATCACGAAACGTTACATACGGCTAAGGGTATGGGTGGCTTTAGCAGTCATAGCCTTTCCTGTGACTTCTTACCTACATCAGAAATAGAAGTTCAGGCTTGAGATAGGCATAACATACATGCTATTGAGTATAATGAATAGAGCACATGAATCTCTCTGCACCTATTTATCTGTCCTGTTTGCATTACAGAAACATGAACTGGGAGACGGCAAATACAGAACATTTCCCTCTACAATGGGAAGCGCTGTAGTCCCTGGAGCCAGTGGCAGTAAAACACACTCTCCATATGTCACCCCCCCTCATAATGAACCTATAAAACAGGTCTGTTCTGACATGCAGTGAACACAGCTGAGAGAGCAGCCTGTTTTAATCGGCCCTCCAGAGACAGGCAAAGACAGTTAAATATTTCACAGAGTTCACAGAGATTGAGAATAGAGCGAGGGCCGGATTGGGTTAACAGTGACCGTGCTAATAGCACAGGTGCAGGTGTGTGTCCAGGAACATACTCCCCTCAGGCTGCTCAGGAACAGAGTGTGTGAACAGGCTTTGGGAGGTTGTCCCGGTTGGACAGGCTCTGTATTTGTCGTTGAGAAGGAGAGAATGGAGGTCTGGCCTGGAAACCACTCAAAATCTCTGATAATGTTGCTTATTACAAAGACAGAGTATGTAAATTTTTATGTTGTTCATTTTTTTAAGTAGCGTACACAGAGTACCTGGTTCCTCATAACTAAAAACTGAGGTTAAATGTAATGTGTTTTAAGCATTTAAGAAAAACCGAACACTCTTTTGGAAAATCTATAGCAACAGATGCAGAAACACTTGCAGAATGCAGAATTGCCAGCCACAGGTTTAATGAAATGAGTCCCTTGGATTTTTTTTCCTACTCTTCTGTCCCTTCTTTCGTGCTGTTCTTTCAAGGAAAATAAAATCTCTCTTGGCTACAGATTAAGCGCTCAACTGAGAGGGTCAACCTGCCGATGTCTTTTCATCCTAATTTATGCACCATCTGTCCGCTCACTCAGCACTTCTGAGACACTGAGCTGTATTTTTCAGGAGGCACCTCCGATCCTAATGGATATCACAGCATTTCACAATTACTCCCAAGCACAAATTTAATGTAGCGCAAATAAAAACACTGACCGAGCAGTAAGGTGTAAAGTTGTATCCTGTGCATTATTTATGTTTGAGAGTGTGAACAGGCCTCCTAACTTGCAGCATTTATGAGTGTGAGTGCATTATTTATGAGCATGGATGGGTCCCCTGATATGGAGTGTAGATTTATGCTGAAATAGATTTATGTTAATATGTTTTTTAATTGCAAGCTGGCATTTGGTGAATCCATTCACGTTCCTCTCCAATCATCTTTTGCCCCAATTGTCTAATGAGGATTACAAAATCCTTTGTTCTGCAAACTGTGAAATGGAATACTTTTTTAAATGATTTCTTTTTAATTCAGCATTAAATATTGAGGAAAATCTACACATTCTATATGTATCATATTATATTCAGTTGCAGAATGGTCAAAATTTCGGATCACTTTAAAAAAAGGGAGATATACAACACACTCACTGACTACATGAATCACATGCATTTTAAACGAATAAAATGTACTTTTCAAGGGAATGGCACTGATTAGTTTTGGAGGGGTTATTTGCCACAGCTTTCTCAGCTTTATTCTAGATGAGGGCTTTCATTAAACTGGATGGGTGACTAATAAAAATCATCTTATTTGCCATTTTATTTCTATTCATGCTGCTTTAAGTGCTGTACAAGCTTCAGGAATGGAAAACATTAAACAATTTAACAAGGCATAAAAACAGCAGGATGGCATGGTGCAGTGGGTAACATTGTCACCTCATAGCGCCATGGTTCCTCGTTCAATCCTGTGCTTAGGTTATTGTGCTTAGGTTATTGTGCTTAGGTGTGTGTGGGCTTTCACATGTTATTTCCATGCATTTTCTGGTTTCCTCCACCCTCAGAAAAATATGCCAGTAGGTGGACTGGCTACACTAAATTGCCCTAGGTGTGAATGTGTGTGCATGATGCCCTGTGATGGACTGGTGTCCCATTCAGGGTGAAATCCCACCTCACCTGACCAGGATAAAGTGGTTACTGATGATAAATGAATGAATGAAAATAAACGTGCAAGATAAACACAACAAGAACATTAAATGAAAGAAAGAAATAAAACCTGGTAAAAGATCTAAGAACAATTATAGTCTGATATTCCAAATTATATAATTTTAGAAAAGAATTCCAAATTTTAGAAACAAAATAAAAATAAACCCAAAACTTGGCTTATATGTTAAAATGTCATATGAAATATTGTTTTTGACTCCTGAGGTCACCGACCTCTTTTAACACATTTTTGCTCTTTCCTTGTAGATACTATGATGGCAGCATTTTTTATCCAAACAGCTTTTGAGATCATTTTTTTTTAAAGTCTTTTAGAACAGTTAAGCAAACAAAAACACAATAGTTTCCAGGTCGGTTTTGAATTAAATCTGTGTAAATCAGATACTGAAATTCAAGAACATTGCTAAATCTAAAGTTA
This sequence comes from Pangasius djambal, assembly GCA_022985145.1. NCBI lineage: Eukaryota > Metazoa > Chordata > Actinopteri > Siluriformes > Pangasiidae > Pangasius > Pangasius djambal. Next base: position 11,259,693 of record CM040986.1, on the reverse strand, counting down.
CAACAAATGAACTTCAGTCTATTTAGGGTTTTGTACATTTTTACTGAATTTCTTTCATGGCTGATTTGGTTGACTTTTTGTCTATGCTACCTTTTCACTATTTTACTCAATTTATGGAAATTGGCAAGCAGTTGCTGACAATAAAGGAGTCAATGTATGTACCAATATTTGTAGTTTTTATTTCTATCAAAGTATCCATTTTTTAAGACAACTGATCTTGTTCTTGCATTTTTGTTATTGATATTGTTCTTTTTCATAAGCCGAATAGTTGTAACTCATGTTCATGAGCTGTCTGTTTTGACCGGAGAGAACTTTTCCTCTGACAGATGTTTAGACGTTCGTGCTAGTGTTTCCAGGACCCTTTGTCCCTCCAGTGCAGTATAAAGGAAAATGTATGGGCAAAAAGTCAAAGTGGTGAAATAGAGTGCTGGCTTGGTGCTTAAGTGAAGCTGAGTTAGCTCACTCATATGTCCTGCCAAGGTGTTGGCCAAGCATGAAATAAATGTATCACAAATATTTGGAGGTATTCTTCAACATGTCCTGATTTGGTGAAAGATTCTGTTTCTGTTTTACATTTTCCCTTTTATTCTACTGCACCTGACAAGTAGATCATCTCCTTCATCCACAAATCTTTTATATTGATAGAAACAGAAGATATATTTAAAACATGCCAAGTAAAGTCAAAGATGAGTAATAAAACTTGCTCTGTTACAAGACTGATGTGGAAATATTTTTTCAACCCAGCAGAACCAATGTGTTATCTCTGCCTTTGCCCGTCGCTCCCATTTGTTGTGAAATTTGATCCGTTTGAACCTTTTACTTACTTAATTACTCTGTAGGGTGTATGACATCAGGGGGTCTAAAGCAGTGGTCTGGGGAGTGTTACAGTAAAAGTGTCCCTGCGTAAAATAGGAATCAGATCGGGAGTGGCTGATGGACATGGCAGCTGGAAGTGGAGGCACCTGTGCAGAGTAATGAAGCAGCAGCAGCAGCAGCAGCACTACGCTCTGCCTCTTTGCAGACTTATAGAGGCTGTCAGAGCAGCAGGGACACAGCCAATCCTCCAGACAGCCTGATGGATCCCAGAATGAGCGCTCAATGAAGCTGTCTGCCTCTCGGGAGATTGACCTACATGAGTTTAACCAGGTTTATGCTCATGATTTGTGTGACTTCACTTTGCATCAGCAGGACATTCCTGCTCTGCTTGTCTTTTAGCGCACAGCTTAGTAGTTTAAAGCTTAAAGTAGTCTCTCTTGGAGCTGTTTTATTATAAACTATATAGATCCTTAGATTAGTTGTGTTAGTTAAATATTTAATTCCAGCTTTAATAATTCTGTGTGGCTTCAAGTCTTTGTCAGCCAGGTTTTTTTTTTTTTTTTTTTTTTTTATCTTCAGCGTGCTGTCCTGTAAGTGGTAAAACTGACTGGGTAAGGAATGTATCATTTATAGCAGGTTGTGTAGAATTTACATGATGCTGTTTATGAAGTATGGGATAGGTTTAAGTGCTGCCCTGACAGACCTTTTTGCCCTTCCAGTTGTGTGGTCAGGAAAAATGTGTGGCATGTGAGCTGCGGTTTAGAGGGAGCGTTGGAAACAGCCACCTCTGCAGCTATGCATAAGCTCTATTCACAGCCTCGCTCAAGGGGCCAACACCTGCTGCACCATTACTGCTCTATCTCCATAGCAACCCCAGTTCATTGCATTCTTTTTTAATTAATCAGGAAAGATCAAACAGCTCTAATCATGGACCTGGCTGGTGCGAGGGCGGGGGTTTGCCTCATATCAGGGACCTAACTCTCTGTTATTTCTTGTCAAAGATAGCAGGAGGAGATGTTGTTTTGTGTTCAGTACCAGATTTTAATAAAGTGGCTAGACTACACTGAAAGAGAGGTTTGAATTTAGCCAGTACACTGGGCCAAGACAACCTGCTGCATGCTTCACACATCGCAGTACTTGCACTCACCCAGAAAAGCAGAGGGGCTCATTGAAAGTGGTGACTGTGTAAGATGGGAAGTAGAGATGGCCAATTTGCCTCCTTTGCTAACTCCAGATGTCATAAAGTAAATAAAATCTCTCTACTTGTAGATCTAAAAAAACACACACACACACACAATCAGTAATTATAACCTGATTCAGAAGAGTTCAATTGAATCCCAGTGGAATTACAGCAAATTTGTCCAAGGTGTTCAGCAGTGCATGGATGTTCCTACTGGGAGTGCCAGCAGGGAAAGCCTGTTCATCTGTTTCCCCATCCTTCTGCAAAAAGGGTTTGTAATGAATGAAACAGTCTTATACAGCAAATGCAAAAGCCACCATGACATGCTAGTCCACAGTGAGGCCCAATAAAGTGCATTTAGTTTCTGAAACACAAGTCTGGACTTTTAATCATTTTCATCATCCGGATATCAGAAGCATAAAACTAATAATCTGCTACCGGTTTCTGTTCATTCTGCTGTGGGTCCTAAGTATGACAGTTTGGGGTTATTTTTAGGATTGTCTTTACTGTTTGGTTATGAGTAATGCTGTCAATGTTTAAAGCATTATGACTCAGACACACAGGAGAGTTAAAGTCAGTTTGAATATCCATTAAAAATAGTCATTATTTTTGGGAATAAACCAAGAAAGCAGAGGTGGTTAAATGCTGTTTCTCTTTTTTGACTTTCAATGTATAAATTGTAGATTGTTCTGAATTATACTGAATTATACTGTGGAGGGCATTAATATGGCTGATATGCCCTTTGATTATGATTTTTTTTCTGTACAGAATAAGCTGCCTGGTATAATAGTGTGCAATTAAACAGTTTTCTGTTTTCTTGCAGTCATGTAACATTTGGAAAATTTGGCAATGCCACAAAAATCCTGTCTAATGTGGTGATCTGCTTATGGTAGATGTGAGGAAAGTGATGTACGCCCTATGCATTCCTTACTCATATGCAAGGCCCGGGGTTGCCAGATCTGCATGACAGTTCAATCAACAAGCAGTATTAAAAGATATAGTTTCCCTGAATAGTTTCTTTCACCAAGGTCCTAAAATGTCCTGAAATTATATCACATTTTGTCTTTGAGAATGAATAAAAAAATTACCTGAACTGGTAGGTCAAAAACATTCCTATTGTGCAGTAAAATGTAGCACATGGCAACATGTACTGCTCATGGCCTATACTGCTCTGAACAGGCATGGTGCTAATTTACACTTGGTCTTGGGAAGCACACAAAATCACAATTGCCCAAAGTTTTGTACTAATGGAATTATGCAATCATTTTCCATTTCCCCAGCCTTTTTGTGCTGATATCTCAAATTCTTTTGTACAACCCTTCCTCAAATATATATGAGGGGTAGAAGCGCACATATGCATAGTGCTTAAACTGAGTATTTAGACTCGTACCCCAGTTTTGTACATAACTCAGTTTTTCAAGTAGAATGTAATTTAATTACTCCTGAAGACGGGTGCAAGATTAGTGTATCAGGACTTGTGTATGTTGGAAGATGGCGATGTGTGCTCATGAAATCTTTCATCTCGTGTCTTATTAGCCATATATTTTCTCTCTGAGGAATACTTGCTTCTGCTTTTTTCATGTCTGAGTGCTTTTATGGGCCCCCATAAAACACCTTAGTGAAAACACAAATGGATAGGCTTTTCATAATGAACAAGGCCAAATTTAAAAATGTTGCTTAATAACAGCTACATCGTTAGACTGAAGCCCTACATTCAAGTCCATCCATTGATTTTGGAACTGACTATGGTTTTGGGAGTATGATAGATATCTTGTGTCTTTTTCCTTCTCTGTTCTTTATAGGAGTGCAAAATATTCCCTGTCTGATGGATGGGCTCTGGGCCATCTGTTGCTAGAATTAGCCCGCTGTGGAGCTCCTCCACAGTGGTGTAAAATGGGCTATTTGCCCTCCTTTCCTTCCTCCCTCCTCAAAAACATGAACTTGGCGGACTTGATACAAAGGGGAGAAAATCTGAAATGAACACAAAGGCTGTTCTGCTCTCTAGTGCCTATTACATAAAGAGAGAAGTGAGGGCCTCTGGAGGAGACCAAGACAAAAGTCTTAAATATCTTCCATAAAAAAAATGTCTGAATACAGCATGCAGACATTTAATTACCTGAAGTTCGAATAAAACGCTAATATGTTACACTGTAATTGGCAAGTAACTACAATATGTGCACAGCTACCTGTACTGTGGAAGATGTATTTCAACAGAAAACGATTACACATTTCGATTACATTCTTTGCTATTCATTAGCTTGTATGAAAAATTGTCTATGCTACTTACTAAGCATATTTACTTAGTAAATAAGATTTTTACCATTTCTACAGCCTATCTACCATAGAATGAATTGCTACTAAAGATCTTGGGCTTTACATATTACATTGTGCTTTAAGCATTAGTATAGAGCATGGTTTCTGTACAGTAGCAGTTAGTGTTCTTTTAGATATTTTGAGCAAGCTATTTGCAAAATCCTAGAGGATATTTTCTTTATCAAGTCCAGACCGCCAAACCGATCACAAGGCTATCCCAGAGATCCCAGAAATATCTGCTAACTTACGGGTTCAGACACCAAGCTACATGGCTAGGAAGCAATTCCTCCTGCATTTTTATTGATTGTTTTTCTCTGTTTAATCAGAATAAACAACGTAGACCAAATAGCTTTCAGTTGACACATACTTGTGATTTACATAATATTAAAATACTAAGATAATTTACTTATAATCAGATTTAGATGAGGAAGAAGACACTCGTAAACATCTCTGTCCAAAGACAGATAGACATATGGGCAATGAAATTATTTGACAGCGTAGCTATACTATGGAGCATTTACACATAGATAATTAGGGCAGTAATGTGGATTTTCTCCTATTGTTCAGATGTGCATTAATAACATTTAGAGAATTATATTTCTACACCTCACTCTGGATCATGCAGAAGAACTGGGGTAATTTACCAGGGAGCATCAAAACATGTAATCCAGCATGATCTCTTGTGATTGAAATCCATCAAGCCAGTGAGAGACTGAAGTAGGTGAATGCTGGTACACACTCTGTACTTATCTCTAACTTCAAGGGCTCTTTAAGGGTTCATTAGATAAACGGGATCTCCTTGGAACCCTTTCTGATCGAGAAACACTCTATTGTAGGATTGCACATAGAGCTGTTCCCCCTGAGGAGCAAACCAAAGAACTCTTAAGGGTTAAACATTTTCTAAGTTTGTACAAACAGCAACAAATCATATATAGACAGCATGTCCCTAAGGGTTTAATTCCTCTTATTCCACACCATGCTTTTTAAACACACCATGCTTTTTAAACACACCATGCTTTTTAAACATTTATAGTTACATTTAATGCTGTGGAACATCTGTGAGAGTTAGATTCTGTTATCACTAACTGTCAGCAGTTTATGTTGTTGATTTTTAGTACATAATCTATACACACTTTATAGTTTATTAAGTTGTGCCTTTTTTCTTTCCTTTTTTATTTGGACAGTCCAGTTGACAGCTCTTGATATTTACATGATATTTATTTGATATGTAATCTGTAGACTATCAAACTGTCCCTAGTCATGTCACAATTTCAAATTTAGTTCACTCTATTGATATAATTTATGACATGTGGATAGGCTGGTAGTGACAGTTTGTAGCTTGTCTTTAGAGTGTCTAAAGCAGACAATCCAAATATGGTGTTACCAGAATTGTTCTGCTAACAGCTAAACAGGACATTGAATTGAATAAATTGAATAAAAATCATCTTTGGATTAAAAAAAAGGTTATTATGATATTTTCCAGTTTTGAAATGCCCCATGTTAAGTAAAAACTCCTGAACTCTGGTTTTTAGTCTTGTAGGAACTAATATGCTCAGATTGTTTTAAATTAGGCAAGTATTAAACAACATTTTTTTCCCTTTTATAATATGAATACTTTTGCTGATCAGAGCCTGTCTGTGATGTGCAGCTGAGAAGATTCTAACCACTGCTCCTTAAAAGTAAAAGATGTTCTCCATCTAAGTTACCATCTGGACATGACACCAGTGCTGATATAAAACAACAAGTGACACTGAGAGACAAGCAATTTTCATAAGTTAATAAGAAGATTAAGAAGTCATTTTAAAATGACCCTAAATTAGGGTAATTATCTTTTGCAGATAGTGGTTGTGTTGTGGGTGATCTAGAAAGAATAACAGTGGAAACGAGTGGAAATTACAGGGTTTCAAACAATATGTAAATAAGATTTTTTGTGTATGCTAACTGTTCTTGGTAGTCATGTGAGTTCGGATCTCCCAGAAGAGACTCCCAGAAAAACATACTGCATATTTAATTAAGCAAATGGATAAAACGTGCTGTTCGGCTCATTAAAAATACTCTTCCATGGACCCTGTCAGAAAATCAACTTGCACCTCTTTCACATGCAGACATTAAGTAAAACACGTCTACAGAGTACAGTGGTTTGCAATGCAATATAAATATACTCCTGCATTTAATTATGCATTTATTAAATATATTTTTTACTTTTGTATGTGCATAACCTTCACTGAATTGAAGCAACAGTGCAGTGCGCAAAGGTAGGAAAATCACAACTTAATAGGTGTAACTATCTTTATAAGCATCTATTTTCCATCTACTCTGTGGACCACGCTCCCAACAGGCAGCCTGTGATATGCATAATTGCTATGTACATGATGACATCATACGTGCATATGCTAGGTTTACCTGGCCTCTATCCCCCCTCATGAATACAGGAATGTCCAGCACATGCTCTCAAAACATTTGGCATGTGTTTATTGTCAGAGCAGGGTAAATGTTCAAGGTGTCTGTTTGACTTGGACGAATTGTAATCTTTTAAACAAACAAACTGCAGTCTAGAGCCAGCACTCAACACCCTGTTGGCAAAAGCTGCAGAGCACAATATGATGAATGTTATCTTGCTTTCCACAAAAACAGATTGCTCAGAGCCCCTGCGCCTCAACTGAGCCTATTTATTTGTATGAGGATCTGCACGTTTTGCTCATGGATTTTCATTTTATTGATTCCAAATGGAGACAAGTAATACATGCCTCAGACCTCTACCATTGTTTGTGGTTACTGTTGTTCTGAAATATTGACTGCTCCTATCCACTCTGCTGCCGATTTCCTTCCTACACATGCCTGACCTTCATAGGATTCCTGTACTTGGCTCAGACAGTTGTGGCTCATTGGGTGCTGCTGGCCCATGACATGCTACCGTCCATCCCTGTTCTCATCCGCTCCCCTAGTGTTTCCTACACAGCCATCCTGCATGGGCCATTGAAGTGCACCCTGCTTAAGTGTGGCCTCTTGTTCCTCCGGGAGCCAGGAACTCAGCTTAGTGTATTGAAAATAATGCTGTCTCTCCGCAGCCCTGACCCAAGTTTCTTCTTCTCCTGCTCAACATCCCTCTCTCTGAATTGTAACATTATCCCCACAGCACCGTGCACCATGGAGGACTCCAAATTAGTTAAACTTGTGCTTTCCATATCTCCATGCCAAGTGCAGCTCTGCTTTAGATTTGTTCTAAGCTATTAGTGAACATGACCTGATAAGGCTAGTGCAGCACAAACATCTTTCTCTGAGTACATCCCTCATAGTTCCATGTGTTTTGAAGAAATGAGATCTTTTTCTGGAGTACCTTGACTCAAATTTTTAGGTGTGCGAACAGGGACACAACAGAATCTCAAGTTCCTGGTAAAACTTTCCAAAATTATGAGTTGAATAAAGAATGCCGAGGAGGATAGTAAAGCTGATGTGTAACTGTTCTTGATGGGAACGTTTAAAGGCTTTTGATTCCGATCTGAACGAGACATTCTGCGTGCCAGGAGCATCTGTTTATGTTTATTATTGCAGTACGAGTGATGAACACACTAAAGGTTCAAACGTTAATATCTCTCAATCATCTTTAAATGGCGATACTTGATATATTTAATTGATTTGTCTTTCATATGGGTCTGGTGAATAATCTCTTAGCATCTGAGCACAATCAAACAATAATTGTGTGCAAGCGGGAGAGATGAGACATTTGACCTCAGTATTATCAAGATCAAAGGAGATGGAAAACCTTAAAAATACAGTTGAAAGCAATATTATCTGCCAGACGTGCAGCTTGGGTCAGAGGAGTTGAGTGTGGAGGAGACTGAGGTTTACATGAAAGTGATCTACAGGACTGAGTAGATGAACAAGCGTGTATATTCAGTGAGACTGGAAGACGAAAAGCTAATTGAGGTAAAGAGGAGCCATGGAGATTTGTATCAATTTGTAATTCCTACGTCTTCTGTATGAAGAGGAAACATATTATGTTTGTGTGTGCGTGTGTGAGAGACAGAGAGACAGAGAGAGAGCGAGAGAGAGACAGAGAGAGAGAGAACTTTGCAAATTGAAATACTTATCTCAGACAACGTACTGCTAGATGTAGCAAGTGGCTTATAAGCTGTTTAGTGTCTTTCTGATTATCAGATAAACTGGATAAACCACATAAATGTAATATCACCAGTTATTAACAATAAACATACAAATAATATTCCTGAATTACTAGTTTATAATAAAAATTACAAATCATATTTTATCCTTATTATTAAAAGCAGTTATTTTACACTAAAATATACATGGGCCTACAGCTTTTCACAATAATTCATGTATAGGAAGGTTTGTTTCTCATATTTGTTCTTCTTTTGCTTCTTTTGAAATAATTACTTCCCAGAACATACACAAGGACATTAGAAAGGTCTGTAGGATCACTGCTAATCCAGTCTTGCATAAACTCAGGTGCGAAGACATGTCCGTGTAAGTTGTAGATTATTAGTTTTGTAGAATATTAGTTTAGTTTGAGAAATTCCTGTATAAATTATGCTCTTGTATTTATATTTGGTATTATTTGCTATGACAATTTACTGCAATTAACTTATAATTACATGTTTTTAATTGCATAATATTTCATACTTTGATTAATGCAAGCCTTACTGTGTGCCCCTTACGCCCAGAGCCTTATGACTACATTCTATTGACACCTGATATTAATGGCCTGTTCAGAGCCCATGTGTTTGAGACATTGTAGAGAAGCCACTGAAGTGTTAAAAACACTCTGAGGAGCGGGTCGCGTCTGACCTCTCACACACCCCTGCCTACCCTCTGGTTCAGAAAGTCTGTGCCAGGTTGCTGCCGAGTAATTACTCAGTTATGGTACCATAACTCAGGACAGATGCTTTGTCAGCAACAATTTATTAAGGTACTAGTCTTGTGCTATTCTCCACTGCTTGTTCTTGAATTACTCAGGAAGCTCTACGCCTGCCAGCTACATCTGAGTGAAAGCACAGCACGTCATGTGATTGTGGATACAGCTTGATTGTGATATTGAAAATGGCTATAATAGATGATCCCAGGAGATCAGATGACTGTTGTAGAACACTGGCAAAAGTAAAGAAAACCATTTAGTTTAGAAAGTCATTTTTTCCATATTTGTCACTCCTCTGTGTTTGATTAGCAATTTCTTCCATATAAACCGGCCATAAATTACATCAATGTTTGGAAAAAAGTCATTTTTATGATTTACAGCATAAACACCTTATTGTGGTTTGTGTACTGTGTAGGCTGGACCTGGTAAGGCACTTGTTGGGAGTTCCTTTATGAGCGATTGTACACAATGTTCTAGTATGTAACAAACATGACAAACACGGAGGTCGTCTAGATTAAGCGATCTAAGAAAAGTATCCTTTACGGTATGACGGAAGCTTAGGTAAACAAACAACATAATGCTAGTCTATAGCTGCAGTTCACCATACTGAACAAAAGGTCACTGAACCAAACACATCCGACATAACAATTCTTTTCTACAAACTCTTTTTCTCGCGCCTATTGTGAAGTCCTGCTAGACATTCCAAAGTGCAACCAAACCTCCGTTTCCTGATTGCAGCACATTGTTTATCAAGGCCTCACTGAGAGACAGGCTTAGCGTGCGGGAGACAGAATTCATCAGAGCACTCTGAAAAGAATGATAAACACACTGCCTTTCAAATATATTTTGACTTACTTTATTTGTGTTCTCTTTTTGTTAGGAAATTCACTATTATTTCATATATAACAATAATGGCTATTATTTTATATTAAAAAAAAAAGAGGTTGCATAAATAATTTAAATGTTGAAATTCAAAAATAAATATACAGTTCATTATTTGTAGGAGTCTCTTTCATTGGAGAGGGGTTGCAATCCTTCCATCCAGTACTCATTTGAAGGGCTTTGTATCAACAAACCAAGTAAGTACACTGTGTCCGATCTGGTTATACATGGCAATTTGGCTTACATGACAAGAAAAAAAACAAAAACCTTCCAGTTTCTTTTTCAAACATACAATTGAAAAAAAAGAAGCAAACACAATTAATTATGTATAGAAAACAGAGATGGGAAGCCACAGGGAAAAAAATTCTGGAGTTGAACAATGTCTGAACATGAGTGAAATATTCTTCATTAGATATACTGGAGGCGAGACACTTGGATTGGATGTGACAGGCAAAATGTCTGGCTTGGGATTCCACAGCTCTCCTACTGTACATCCTGTGTAATATCAACATGTGCTTACATCCAGAGTTCAGTCCCGTATTTCATGTTTGTCTCTTAAAGCTCCCCTAAGGATGTTTGAGGAATTGATTCTTTGGGCAGCTTCAGTTGTTCAAAGCACACTGCTTTTCACGGCTTCGCTGGAGGACATCGACATTCTGTCAAGTCATTTTTCATCCAGAGCTGAAGTCAATCTCCAATTAATTTCACAGCACACTTGTAAAGCTTATACATTGTATAATATACCGGAAGCTTTTATAATTAAATGGTATACTAGATTACATTTAGTTGTACATGCTGATTGTTGTTTTAATGTCCTTGCTTTTAAATCTCACTGTTATTACAATTAGATAACCATTAACACTACTTAGTTACTCCAACTGGCCAAGAAGCTCCAAATGGTTTCCAGAAAACGGGGGCGGGAGAAAAGTGCTCTGCCCCTAAGGTAACAACAGGCACAATTGTTGTAGATTCCTACATGCATGTGGGCCCCCTTTTTCTGCTATTCAAACAAACAGGAACTGACCAAGTCTAGAGGAAATGGCTTTTTATGACTCAAATCCTAAACACAGGAATGGGTCTATTTAGTAATTAAGACAGGACAGAGGAACAGTGTTTGCTGCTCTTGGCCCTAACAGACTCAGCTCGTGGAATGCTGACACAACCGTTCCCACTTTCTGTCATTGACAGTGGGCTCGGCTCCAGCTGACAGCTCCTATATGGTCTCTTCTGGAAAGGTAAGGCTGTGGGAATTCAGCACCGCAGCCTGTCAGATGAGTTCCTTGCATGTGACCAGGGTTAAGAACGCTGGATTTCAGCAATGTGTCACCAGCAGCACGTTTTCTGAGCCCAGCACTCCTGGGCAGCTGGATCATGAGTTACAGCACACCCGAAAGAGATGACTTCATTTCAGCTATACAAACATTCACCACAGCCATAAGCTTGCAGCCTCGCTGATGTAGGATTTGGTCATGGTTATGCTTGTTAACTTTGGTGTCAATGTTCATCTTGATCACCCTCATAATGAACTTCAAGAAAATTAGATCATCAGCGCTCCACAGGAATACTGTGAATATACAGTATAAACCATCAGATTCTCTACACTGATCTCCCACAACTACAAACATCAGTTTAAGTCCAACAGTCCTCTGGTTTTCTGTTCTCAAACATCTCTGTTATTGGGATTAATTCAAGCTTAATTGGCCATGCAAAGTTTGTGACATGTGAAACACATCGAATGGTGAACATGCAGAGAAATACTTCAGCCAGGTTGTTATCTCTATTTAGTCTTCTTTCCCTTGAACTTGTGGATTGGCATTTGGACAAAATGTGTGTGTATGTATGTGAGTCTGTGTGTGAGAGAGACAGACAGAGTCTTTGTATGAGCTCACATACACGGAGGGCTGCTTCTCAGTATGAGTTGCTGCTGATAGTAGGCTCTCTGCTTCGGCCCCGTGTTTGCTGTAGACGCGCACGCTTCTTGTTGTGCCGTGTTCTTTGAGAAGTCGGATCCTTGGGGTCTGACTGGTTGTGGTGTCGGGTGAATCGCTTGCACTTGCAGGAGGTCACCACTCGGATTTTGTAGGTCCGACTGTTGCCGTTGGGGCAGTGGAGCTGCACACGTTGCATGCGGTAGTGCGCAGGAATGCAGCGGTAGTCAGCAGAGCTGCTGCGCCACCACTTGCTCCGAAGGATGGAGTTGAGCATCAGGTGAGCAGGCAGGCACTGGCCTGAACACACAAGCTCATTCACTGGCTTGGCACTACGACACGAACCATCAGTGATGTAGCGGGTAGAGCGCAGCTCTCGGCAGCTCAGCTCAGAGGCTTCTACACATGGAAAGGAGGCAGAAGAGAAAATAAGCTCGGGTGAAACTGTGCTACATCTGCTGTTGAATGAAATTTCTAGTAAAATGTGGTTTATTTTGTTACTACAAGTATTGGTTTTATTACTCCTATCACTGAAAAAAATAATTCATGGATCAACGTATTTAAATTAAGGTCAGAATTTTCACTTAAGTAAAATAAGTGGATTGTTTATTGTAGTAGCATGGACATTGTATCAATATTTAAAAGTTACATATTTTACTTAAGTGGAAATTCTGCTCTTAATTTTAATATGATCATTCATGAGTTTTATTTTTTTCAGTGTCCTTAATTAATGGAGAAATCACTTCTTCTAAGCTTTCTAAAGTTCAACAGCACTCGTTCGAGTGATAGAGTCTAGACTGAAACTAATCTTGATTCATCATTGTAAAGAGGAATGTGAATTAATTTAGAATTAGTTTTTCAGCTGGTGGCCAAGATCAGAAAGCTGTTGTTGAATTCTCAGTGACACCACGCTAAATTACCATGCAACATACTGTAAGGGTGAGCTCAAACAAATGATACTGCGGAGGGATTTGTTTCCTTCTGCAGCTCAGCTCAACAACAAAGGATTTATGTGTGTGATGAGTTCATGTTTTCCCTCTTCTCCTTCTCAGAGAACCCGATCTGTTTTATGAAGGCCCAGTGATACCGCTCCCCTTCAAAGTACGAAAGAACTGGAGGTCAGCCAGAGAGAGGTGAGCATATTCAGCATGACCCCATACTGTACTCTAGGGACTGCACACACCCCACATCTCAAGAATGGACACGGGGTGTGCGATGTTCCCTTCTGTTTATGACAGTATTAAAATTTTAATGTTACAGATAAATTTACAGATATACATTTTTCTTGTTCATTTCTCAGTATAATCAAGTTTCTGTAATTTGTTTACTATTATTTTTGACATGACTTTGTTTAACATTCCTATTTATTTGAAATCATGTCTTTATCATATCATATCAATATAAATAGTGCAGCTACTGTAACTCCCACGTTGAAGCATTAAAAGAATGAGAGGCCACTAACAACGTTACAATACTGACAGCCACAATTCAGGTGAAAAGATCATGTACCACAGAGATTACCACAGGGTCTATTAACCACAGGTGGGAATCATTCGCTAAAGCGCCATTGCATTTAAAAAACAATTTTAAAATACCCTTAAGAAATGCTCTAGCCAGTTCCATTTGATTCTGCTTGGAAACATACTGATGCAATTAGATAGTTATGTGGACCTTGACTAATTGTGTAACCGAGCGGAAATCACACAAAACACTTAGTTATCAGTGCATCACCTGATTGCAACACACAGACTCATACATTCCTCTAACTCAGCTTTGCATGTTTCCTCACAATACATTCATTTGCAATGCCATTTAATAACTTCAAAATCCAAAAGCTAATTCAAATCTAATACTATCACTTAAATGTCTGGGAGCTAGAGGACATTTTCCATCTATGCGGAAAATTAAGAAAATAATGAAGTGTACAGAGAAGATGTAAAGCCGTGTGGACCGCTAAATCTGTAAATCACACTAGGCCATCAGATGTAGTCCTCAACAGTGGTTATTGCTGTGGTTATTATAAGGCAGCACATTTTTGGTTATCTGTTCTTTTTGTGTTTGTTTTCTAGTATCTTCAAGAAACTAACTGGTTTACTCAGTTTACTCAAATCTTCGGTTCATCGCTTGTCGCTCAGAGGGAACCATTTAAGTTTCTAACCCTACAGCAGAGTGTATCCCTATCAGAAAGGGGTCTAAACTAGAACCCTTTGACGAAGCTAAGAACCATTAATCCCAATACTCCAAAAAAAAATCTCAAAGATGACTTTTTCAAAGAGTTTAGGATTCTCTGAGCAGCAGATATGAAAGGGTGCCTGCAGAGTAAAATTATTCTGACAATTCAGCTCCAACACGTTTTGAAAGTCCTATTTGGGGCCACAAAAGCCAAGTCCTGTCAAACAGTTTAGGTTAAAACTCAAACACTCTTTATCAAACCAGACTGAAAGCAGCAAACAGTGAGCAGATATGTTCATAAATTTAATTTATCAAATAGAATCAAAACTGAATTAAATAAAACATGTTGGTTTAAAGTATTTTAAGGCGCATTTGTACACTTCCCTATACTAATGAGAGTACAGATGAAAAGGAGCTTATTAAATTAAAATTTCTTATTAAAGTCGTCCCATATGGAGTAACCTTTAGTGAAACAGCAAACTAAATTAAACAATAAGTATATAAATGCGACTCAGTTTAAAAAAAAAGTGAAAAGCTCAGGTTTTGTTCAGCTTATTCTGCCTTTTCTGAGTCCCAACAGGTAGAAAAGTTGGATTTCGGAGCAAATACTTGCCATATGCAGGGCTGTTAGCTGACTGCTTCCTGCCCCCGTTTTTGGCTTCGTTCATCGTGTTGTTGTTAGATGGCTGAAGCTGGTGGTCTGGATGTGCTGTGTGGCTGCTGTATTCCGGGATCAGCTCCGTAGCGTCGTTCTTTAATTCTCTCCATCCTCCGGCGCCGGCGCTCAGGCAGCCCTGCAGCAGCAGCAGCACCGCGCTCCGGTACATCACCACCCAGTTCACCTGCATGACTCACACTAACACTGCAAGCGAGCTCACACACTAACACACTAACACTGCAAGCGAGCTCACACACTAACACTGCAAGCGAGCTCACACACTAACACACTAACACTGCAAGCGAGCTCACACACTAACACACTAACACTGCACTGAGGCAAACTTCAGCAGAACGGAACTTCACTGAACTCTCTGAGCTCTCCCATCCGGGAGCCGTTTAAGTAGCTCAGACTCCGCGCGAGCCTCGTAATTAAGCGGCCCGGCGCAGTGGGAGGATCCGCTCACACACACACACACACACTCTCTCTCTCTCACACACACACACACACACATACACACAGAGAGATATGAGGAGGAGGAGCACGAAGAGAAATGAAGAAACCTTACAGGTTTTTATTCTCCTTGGGTACTGAGGCCCATTATTGCGTCCCAAACCTCACATCTCCACTCATATCTCCACTCACATCTCCACTCATATCTCCACTCATATCTCCATTCATATCTCCACTCACATCTCCACTCATATCTCCATTCATATCTCCATTCATATCTCCACTCACATCTCAGCTCACATCTCCACTCATATCTCCACTCACATCTCCACTCACATCTCTGCTCACATCTCCACTCATATCTCCATTCATATCTCCACTCATGTCTCCACTCACATCTCCACTCATATCTCCATTCATATCTCCATTCATATCTCCACTCATATCTCCACTCACATCTCTACTATCTCCACTCACATTTCATCTCACCTCTCCACTCATATCTCCACTCACATCTTCACTTATATCTCCATTCACATCTCAGCACACATCTCCACTCATATCTCCACTCACATCTCCACTCACATCTTCACTTATATCTCCATTCACATCTCAGCTCACATCTCCACTCATATCTCCACTCACATCTCCATTCATATCTCCATTCATATCTCCATTCATATCTCCACTCATGTCTCCACTCACATCTCCATTCATATCTCCACTCAAATCTCTACTATCTCCACTCACATTTCATCTCACCTCTCCACTCACATCTTCACTTATATCTCCATTCACATCTCAGCACACATCTCCACTCATATCTCCACTCACATCTCCACTCATATCTCCACTCACATCTTCACTTATATCTCCATTCACATCTCAGCACACATCTCCACTCATATCTCCACTCACATCTCCATTCATATCTCCATTCATATCTCCACTAATATATCCACTCACATCTCCATTATCTCCACTTATATCTCCACTCACATCTCAGCTCACATCTCCACTCACATCTTCATTCATATCTCCATTCATATCTCCACTCATGTCTCCACTCACATCTCCACTCACATCTCCACTAATATCTCCACTCATATCTTCACTCACATCTCCACTCACATCTCCACTAATATCTCCACTCACATCTCCACTCATATCTCAGCTCACATCTCCACTCACATCTCCACTAATATCTCCACTCATATCTCCACTCACATCTCCACTAATATCTCCACTCATATCTTCACTCACATCTCCACTAATATCTCAGCTCACATCTCCACTCACATCTCCACTAATATCTCCACTCATATCTTCACTCACATCTTTACTATCTCCACTCACCTCTTATCTCACATCTCCACTCATATCTTCACTCACATCTCCAATAATATCTCCACTCATATCTCCACTCACCTCTTATCTCACATCTCCACTCATATCTCCACTCACATCTCTACTATCTCCACTCACTTCTCATTTCACATCTCCACTCATATCTCCACTCATATCTTCACTCACATCTCCACTCACGTCTCCACTAATATCTCTACTATCTCCACTTACATCTCCACTCATATCTCTACTATCTTCACTCACATCTCCACTCACACCTCCACTAATATCTCCACTCACATCTCAGCTCACATCTCCACTCGTGTATCCATTCACATCTCCACTATCTCTATTTACATCTCAACTTGCATCTCCACTCATAGCTCCAATACCTCCACCCATATCTCCACCCATATCTCCACCCATATCTCCACTCACATCTCCATTCATACCTCCACTAATATCTCCACTCACATAGACACTATCTCCACTCACATATCTACTATTTCCACTCATATCTCCACTCACATCTCCACTCACATCTCCACACCACTTTCTCTGGGTTCTCTGGTTTCCTCCCTACCTCCCAAAAACATGCCAGTAGGCGGATTGTCTTTTCCTCCCACCTCCTGCCTCCCCGCCCAGTGCTCCCAGTACAGGATTCACAGGGCCCCTGACCTAGATAAACCAGCTGATGATTGGTTCGACCTCATATAGCCTTAGAAGCTGATGAAGGGCATCTGTCCAAAACATCCCGTTTCTCTAGAAACATTTACTACATCTTTTAGATATATAATGTCAATATGATCTAATTTATTTTTGCAAAGGAAACCTTTAATTCCCTTACAAATATTTTTATTATTTTCCACTAACCACAACTATCCACATATACTTAGACTTAGACTTAGATTTAGGAACCTATTTAAAAATGATTGCGTGCTATTACATATGAATAAAATATATTTGCACTTTTGTATATTTGTTGTTTCAACTTCAAAACAATGTTAATAAAAAAACATTTTAATAAAGGTTTTATTTAACTGGAGGCCTCTATTGCCATGAGAAGATCTCGCTGAGTGGTTCGAGCTCGAAACACACAATAACCCACAGGTTATTTGTCAGTCAGATGGCGACATACTGTTGAAAAATGCTATGTGTTACAGTCAAATGTGGTTTAAAATATATGCCATCTGTTAGTCACTACGATACTCATTCACCCTCACTTTTTTTTCTGTAGATGCAGAGTTACTTACAGTGGAGAAGAGTTTTCACAATAAATTACTTCATTAAGCAGAAATACTTGCTGTTTTATTTTCTTCCCTTAAAATAATAGACCTTTGACTCTTTAAGGTAGGATGTTTAGGGATTAATGTGATTAATGTTGTTATTAGGCTGATCCCTAATTCTTACAACTATTAACGCAATGACTGTACTCTTATGAGCATCGAGGAGCATCAGGTCAAAATGCAGATCTTCTTTATGGTAACAGGAAAAACGCAACCATAGATGTGACATTATTATGTGAAATAATTATCTCAGGCAGGATAACTCGTTTGTACAAATACTGCCCTCTTGAGGGAACCCAAACAAGCAAATGTTGCAAACACGAAACAACATTTCACGACACTCTAGCTATAAAAAAAGAAATAAATAAAACTAAAAAATCTTTTTTTGTCGATCCAAACGTCATGTCAGTATGCCTTGTTTATCGCTTCTTTAATGACAGGAATGAATCGACAGGGTTTTTTTTCCGTGTTTTATTTATGTAGAAAAAAACTGAACACATACTGTACTGTGCATCAGATGATTTTCTGAGTCGATCAGATAGCAACTCTGAAAAGTAAAGTCAGAATTTCTGTATGTGGCCCTCTGCTGTGTAGCATTTTCTTATTATAAAGGGGAGCCTGAAAGGGAAATGGAGAGTGTTTGTGATGCCTCATCTGTTAGTCTTGTCATCATGACAGAAGGGAAAGATCACACTGTCCACTACACTTCCACACTGATTGCCTGCTCTCTGGTACAATTTTTATACATCCCGGGGTTTGCAGATAAAACGGTTCCATGCATGTTTTATCATGATATCAGATTAGGGTTAAAGAACTTTCAAATTTGGTCCAGACTTTTTCCAGCCGCATAGAGCAAGCATTTAACTGCCTAGGACTGACAGCAGAAGAACTACAAATAGACTACTAACAGCTATTCTAGAAGAAAACTGAATAAAGTTTTAGCAAATATGTGAATGTTCCTTGTGCCTTTCCTCTCATTTATTAAAACATAGAAATATAAAGTTATATTTCTGCTGATTAAAAAATACAAGCCAGTAGTTCATTCATTGTCATAGAGATTCTTTTATGCTGCTATATGTAAATGCCAGATATGCTGCAGGACACAATAAAAAAAAACTGGACAGAATTAGTGTGGTGAACTAAAAAATTTTTTATTTTATTAACGTTTGACGTCACAAATCTTTTCCATTTTTAATAATCAATAAGTAAAATGTTAAGTAATGCACATAATTTCATTTTAAATTATTCATGTTAAAATAACTATTTTTGTTCTCTATATTAGACACTCTTTTATTTGACATTAACTGAATAAACACTGCCAAAGGGTTTTTCTCCTTTGCTTTTCTTTAAATTGGGATCTCTGTGATTTCACCAGGTGTGTTTGTAAGCAGTAAATCCTACACTTGGCCAGTGAACATTCTGTCCTGGAATATTTTATTTTATTTCATGTTCCAAAAGTCCCGAGGCTGATTTTCCACCATGCATGTAGAACCCAGGAAACGAATATTATTTATTTATTATTTATAATTTTATTATACTAATATAATTTGCATGTTCTTGCCTGTTTTTACAGATTAAGCAATATAGTTCATCCAGGTTCCACTGGTTGGAGCATTTATGTGTTTGGCTCCTGTGTACTGTACCATAATTATGTATATAATCATGAAGTTGCATGCTTGTCAAATAGCCTCACAAAATAGTTCATAACTTATATTTTTAAAGAAAGAAAGAAAGGAGCTAAAAAGAATCTGGTCAGCATCATTTGAACAGCAAAATTCTAGCCATCGTTCACTACTCAATCTGCACTACATGTAATTTGAGTTTAGTTCAGCTGCGGTTTCACTGTGGAATTCAGCAAACCTCACAGCCCGCGAGGTCCATGTGTAAACCACCCTGATTTCTCTCTGCTAGCTCAAATGAAGCCGCAGGTGCTTTTCCTAGAAGCTCCACTAATTAGCTAGCAAATTATTCTCTCCAAATGTGCAAGTCCTCAAAGTGTTCCTACAAGAACACACAGTGCAGTGAACATTATGTTTTCCCTAAATAATGGGGTGACCTCCCGCTAGATTATTCAGCGCCATAAATGTTATCCACACTGGGATTTATATCAAAGGTTTTTTAGAAAACAAAAATGTTTGGGGTTGGTCTCAAGAATCATGCAATATTTCTTGATTTCTTGTCATCAGGACTATGGTTTTTCCCCGACATTGTTAAAGTCCAGATCACAACGCTTTGTACCAGCCCGAGTCCAGAATTCTGAAGTGTGATTTAACACAGAAACATTTCTCACGCCCTGAAATTCCCATGTATTTTGGGTTTTGCATCATCTGATCTTTGTCATGTTTGCTTACCCTTTCTGGTAGAGGGGAGTTAACGTGCTTTTGTGTGTGCTGTGCAAGCGAGCCATGATGGAATGGTTTCAGTTCAATAATATCCATGTGGTTTATAAATGTTCTTGGTGCACTCTAGTTGCTTTATTAGCTTCATACTGGAGTGATGCTCAGAAGAACGAGCATGTCAGTGAAGTCCGATTGTGATTCTCAGCTGGAGCTGCAAAGCTGTGCTCTTGTGCCTCATCAATCAGAGAATGCAAGCTGTAAATCTTTCAGCAAAAAAAAAACTTAATGTAGTTTGCAGGACATCCACTGTAAAAGGATATTGTAGATAACATCCTGTTCATATGGAGAAAACTTTAATTAATTAAGTGTGAGTGAATATAATTTGCTTGACCTACTATTCCTACTTTCATTGGGTGTCATGTTTGTAGCGAACTTGTTTGCTAGTCCAACAGCTTGGCTGTAGTTACTGCAGCACATAATCTTTTGCAGACTATGACTCATACAATCAACGAGGCCAGCTGAAAACAAAGGCAGTACACACTGACGTGTACTTTTGATGACAGGAAGGTGCAACAGCACACATGTGGAATGTCATATTTTCCCCAGAATTGTAGAGGAAGGTGCATTAATTAACCATGAAAGCCTAAGCAACTTCATCTGGTGAACATGCAGAATTTATTTGGCTTATCCAAGGGAGCTAAAAAGAAAATATTTCAAGCACTGTTTTGAAAAAGCTTCACAAGTTTGCTTTTTTTACAGCATTTATAAAACTAGATAACAAGCATGTGAAAATAATCTTGGCCTCAGGTGTGTAATCCTATAAATGCTAATTATAAACAGAGCTAATAAATGGGGTCATGGATCTGTCATGTGACGGCCACTGAAGATGGAGTCAGAAGAAAGATATTCCACACTGACTCAAGCCCAGAATCAAGCAGACAGAATCAGAGTCTCAGCACTCGTTCTAGAGGGAAGGTTTATTTTTAAAATAATGAAAGTATTGTCACAGCATTTTCTATTTCACTTAGCCTTCTGCCTCAGTTTATTTACGCTGTTATATCTAGAGTTATATTTGGCCTTAGTTCCTATTTACTGAGTTATATGTGTACAAGTCAGCTAAATCTACTATGTACTCAGTGCTGATCCACCGTTTTTCATGCAATGAAAGATTTTCCCATCGCAAGCAGTTTTTATTTTATTCTCATTTTGACTATTTCTGAACTGTTTCACATTATGAGTAGAAACTGTGAAGTGCTTAAGAATGATAGTGTTTATTTTTGTCATCTTAATCTTGTAATCTTTAATTTATATACTTCATAAACTTAAAGTACCTCATAAAATTAAATGTTTAAAATGCTGAAATGTATTTTATAAACATACATACTGTACATATATAATGTATTTATGATGTGATGTATAGGACAATACAAAAGAATAGGGCAGGTTAAACAAGTACATTTCCCATCTGGATATAAAACCCTTTTCTCCTTATTTTCGTCTCTAATTTCTCTTCATCCAGCCCAGCTCTAATGTTAAGTGTGCACACAAGTGCACAGACTTGCTGTCCATCACTCGAAACATTTTCTGCATGCTCCCAGTCTTGGCTTTGTATGTTTTAATGTAACACAGCAAAAATCCTGTTTCATGTGGTTGTTGTGTCTGTGGATAATTTAAGGTCATTATGTTTGATCTCCTGCAATAATCAAGCAGTGCTTTAGATGAATCTGCATCACGGTTGTAGGAGTCTATTATTACTAGCTTTTGATATAGACATATTTCACAGAACAAATCTAAAAAAAAAAAATATTGAAAGAATTACAAGGCTTCCAACCAGGCAAGATGTGCTCTAAAGTAAAGAGATAAAAGCCCAGTCTGTTTTGTTCCAAATACAAGTGCTCCCACCAGTATCACAAACTGACTTGGACCCTAAGGAGCCATGCAGCCATATATGACTGTTTCTGACATGACAGTTCCTTAATAAATATCAGGCGTGCTTGGCAAAGGCCTGCAGGATCGTCACAGTGCAGTAAAACAACAGAGCACACGGAGATGAAACGAGCAACACCACTGCGGGCGCAGGCGCTTGGAAGAGGATCTGAAGCCCATCCATTCCAAGCCCATTCTCTCCCCATATTTCCCAATAATTAGCACTGCTCTGCAGATGTTCTCTTTTTTTTTCCTTTAGTTAAGTTTTCACAATGGGAGTGTGGTGTAGAATGGGACAAAAAAATCATGTGCTTCTCATTTAATAGAGTCATTCAAGATGGATGAGGGGGAAAAAATTATTTCTTGTAAATGAGTTGTTTGTTTGTTTTTTGGTATTAATACAGCTGAGGCTTTTTTCTTAATTGTTCCTTCGGTATGTTGGATAGACACACTGATCATAAGCATATTCACACACAATTATAAATACAGCCAAGGATGTGTGATATTCCAAACATTGTAATATTCATCACACTTCACTTCTGATCTTAATCTGTGTGTGTGTGTGTGTGTGTGTGTGTGTGTGTGTGTGTGTGTGTGTGTGTGTATACCCCCTGAGGTAACTGATGGGGATGAAGGCCAATTATGAAGCTCTCTCCTATGTCGCTGGCAGCGTGTCTGCTTATCAGACACCAGTGTGATGAGCTTCAGCCAAGATATTTCCTGTGAGTCAACATCCCCGCTACAGCCAGCTGTCACTGTGCAATGACAAATATTTCTAAATGCTTACTGGCTGAATGCATTTTCATTATATTTCAGAGACATGTAGCTTAGGTCATGGCTTGGAGGCCTCACAAGGCTGTCAAAGTTGAAGCATAAAGAAAAAATCCTCAGCCTATTCTGTTCTGCCCTGGTGTGTTTCTCTGTGTTCTTCTTTTATTTCCCGTACAGATCTGGCTCTGATGTCCAGCATGTCTCCAGTCTTTGGAGGGTGACAGGGAGGAGGCCCCTGGACAGTGCTCTCTGAGGAGGCCACAGCTGGCCTCAGGTAATTGCTGCCTGAACAGGGCCATGGAAAACGAGATCAGTCATACTGTCAAGCCAATTGACTTGAACATTTTCAATGATCCTCGTGGATGCATGAGGCCAGGCCAGTTCCATCCCCAGTATGCAGGTGTGCTGTGTAAACGCTGAAAGACCTCAAAGTCCATTTGAATCAAATCATCGGGAAACAGTAATGCAAATCTGCAATGGCGCTGTCTTAAGTATTGTATGTGGGGGGGGGGGGGGGGGGGGGGGGGGGGGGGGGGGGGGGGGGGGGGGGGGGGGGGGGGGGGGGCAGTAAGTTCATGGGACGTTTCAACAACTCATGGGACAGCGAGTGCAGAGACCAAAGAAAAACAAGCTTCTTTTACTGAAGGTTTTGTCTCCATCTGTTGGTTGGGAGGCATATGGTCTTAAATCTGCAGTAAAAGACTGAATTGCTGAAGGTATTTACCCATTTCATGTGTCCTATTAAAATATATTTTTTTAATTTTCCACATTAAAATAACATGTCTGCCCTGAAAGGGAATACATTAAACCTTAAAACCTATTTTAATGGTTAACATATGGTCACCAAAGTAAATATAAGATATGGTGAGCTCATCCGTTTTTCATTCCTATATCAGGTCAAATCTGGCCATCTAACAGAATGATGACCAATGACCTTTCCTTAATGTATTCCCTGTTTTCCAGAGGTAATTAAAGGCTGTTGTGTGCAATATTTCATCTGCTCCATCTGCTGAAATCAAAGGCCCACAGGAAAAAAAAACGCTGCAGCATGCAAAGAAAAGTAATGCTCTAGGAGTAGAGTACTGTCATGCAACACCCCCTGTGCATGAGAAATGAGCCCTTCTCATGCTCATATCTGCCTAACAGAAACCAAACAGTAAGAGCTTATTATGGCATTGAGTAGTATGGGGCATTGAAATAGCACAATCTTAATTAAACTATTGTTATATATGGTTTCTTGTAATACTTTAAACAAAATGAATGATGAAAACCTGAAACATAAAGGCAGAAAACATTTTTTTTTTAATTTAGCAATTTATTGTTCAACAGTTGGACATAAATACAATATTCCCAAGGCAGGAAACATGTCAGTCATTTAAAATCAAGTGCACTTCAATATATAAAGTGTTTGTAATAAGCTGTATGCTTTGCTTTGTGGAGCGAGTACTTAAATCAAAAATATATTAATCAGTCTTAAGAGTAAGGCTTTATGGTGGGATGGCAGGACAGCTCGTGTGTCCGTCTCCCTCTTCTACAGTGTACAATTCCTAAGAGGTTTAATATTTTGGGCCTTTGACATAAATTGAACTAAACACAGATTGTGGTGTGCCTCACTCTGAATATGCGTCTCAATCTGAACAACAATTTGGCAGTGTGAAAATGTGTGCCAAACCCACCTGAAGAACGTACTAAGGTATTTTGCTGTTCTTGGCTGTATTTACAATATACTGGTGGGGTCTCTCATTTGTTATAGTACCATCATTCTGGAACAATAGACATGGCATGGAAAATACATAACTAGTGGGTATGCACACACATATTGGCATTGGTGTGAGTGTGTAAGACAGGACAGCTTCTAAAAAGTACAAAAGTACAGACAATACGCAACATTGTTACACTTGTGCTGATCAGTATATATGTATATCATAATAACTTTGATTAAATTCATCAGCAAGGATCAGTGCAGACCACAGGTAAGACAATCAGATAAGCTCTTTAAATATAGCGTAGCATTTAGTAGTTTGGTTTACATCGACCACCTTAAGAGGCATCCTTATAAGTACAAAACAATATACCATTATAGTAGATATATAGTACGACATTAAAAAATTATCAAGCAGCATTGCAATCACTCTTGACATCATTAAGCCATACAGTAGTTCATTACCAGCTTAAAACATTTAAAGTACATTTTTATATTAAGTATTAATAAATGACAACCACAGGCGTTTGCCGACGGCAGGTGGCAGTGTATCTCTCCACTAATTCGTTTACCTAGATGAGTACTAGATTAGGGGCTCACAGGTGTAAAACAGCACATCTGTACCCTTTGTGTCCATCGAATAGCGGTGACCTTCCTACAACACTTTTTACTTTATACGCATTTTTTGCTGTGAATGAGGGATTTCTGTCTTTAAGGTAACAAAGTTAGATTATCAAAAGAAAAAGCATTTTCATAATAACAACCTCCTAATAAGTCATACTTGCTTGGCATCCACGTTAGTACACTATATATTTCTTATGATGGCAGACAGGTTTCAGTATCTACAGTAGGTTAGGTTTTAGAAAGCCTAGGTCTCCAGAATACAATATAGGAATGTTTAAGGTTAGTACTTTCTTATTACATATTTTTGTTGCCATTTAAAACAGACATTATGGTACAGAAAACTGGAGTGGGAAAACTAAATAGGACATGCTAGTGATGCTTTGAGGTAGCCTGTGACAGTGTTAGCTGTGAAGACAGACTTTGGCCCTCTCATGTATGATTAGGATTTTTAAAGAAAACATGACAGTAATTTAAAATAAATAAATAAATAAATAAATAAAATGAAATTGGTTGTAATTTTTAAGCTTTTAAGAAACTGTAAACCCTTCAAAATAATACCTGAAGATCTAGAGCAGGGGTATTCAGGGGTATTGTAAAATTTGTCAAGGTCCAGCAACATAAAAATGTCATGCTTACAAAGGTGGTCGTCATTCCATATTGAAATTGAATTAAAGTTAGTACAGAATACAATTTTGTAAATGTGTCTGCTTGAACTGGTTGTTTTGCTTTGTACGGAGAACAAAGTCATGCACACTCATCTTTACAAAGTTCTGGTTTTCCTTACCAACTTCCCCTTTAAAAATGCCATCTGCTCACGTCTCTCCCCATAGAACAAAGATTTAAATGGGAAATTTGCTTGCTGACTAAACGTCTCTACCACTATGGCTAACATCTGGCATGGTGAGCTGCCATAAAGCTGGATAAGAGACAACCTAGGAACTGCTACATAAGGTATAATGTTTTTGTTTTATTTCGTTTTGTTTTGAACAAGTGCTCACTCCAGTCCACTTAAATCACTTGCTGGTATAGACCCTGATATGCTAGTTGATAACCCCTGCTCTAGATGATCCTTCTAATTGTATTATTAATTTAGATCCTTCTAATTGTATTATTAATCCTTATTAATGTGTTAACATGATATAAATCATGGCTACAATAAGGTGGATATTAGTTTGAGAACACATACTGTAGTAATATACATACAGTTTATAATACATTCATATATGTCAACACCTAACTATTTATATACATGTATATATTTCTGCATTGCATATAAATATAGAAATTGGAGTAACTGGAATAAAAAAATGCTCTATGGTTTCATGTGGCCTAGTTTTATAATGGGTTCTAAGTGATATATGAGTCTCCTTAATCATTAAAAAATACAGGAAAACCCTAGGGCTTTACATGTGACAAGTGAGCTTCAGTCAGTGGACTAATAATGCTCAGATCTTTCTTTTGTGCTCGCAGTCCAATTTACAAACAGACTCTGTTTGTAATCCTACTCTCAATATCAGGGCTATACAAAAGACCCAATAATGAGATTGGCTTAAAGTAATTCTCTAAAATACAGTATATATGCTAGTAATGCCCTATATAAAGCATGGCTTGACCTTGTATTTGATGCATGATAAAGGATACTTACAATTACATAAGCAAGCACATAAACATACTGATTTGAATGGTTCTGCTAACTATGCTAGTTTGACTGTGATCTTGAGGAGGATACAAGGTTTAGGTGTTATTCTGGATTGGTAGAGAGTAAACTGACATGTCAGCTCTATGCTGCACTGTATCATGGCTGATACTGATACTTTTAATATATGTTGGCTGAACAACTGCTTACTTCACGTATGTAGCTAAGGTACAAAAAAAAAAGCAATGCTGACATGAAAATAACACTGGGATACCCTGTCAGTGGTGTAAACCTCATTCTGTGAGCACTGATGGAAATATCAGTAAGCAGTGTCAGCTGCAATGAGCTAAATCAATATCCTATCATTAATTCTAAGTGTAATTTTGGTGCTTTTTCCACAGAGGTATGTGTACACACTGTGTCGTTTGAAATTCCTCCAGCTATAATCTTATACAAAATGGAATGGGATCGATTGCTGTGAAAAATCCGGCAGTGGGAGACTATGGCGTGACTGTGCTCTAATTTACACCATTGTAAGCACACTGGGCTAAAGAGCTCCAAAGATGCTAGGCATACAAACAGATGGCAGCAGGAGTGTTTTACACTCTACATGTAAAAGGAATATACTGTAATATTTTATATGTCATATAATATATTGTAAAATATAAATATATTGTAAAATATATTAAATCTAATTATTTTGCATGTGGCTACATACATTATGTGGGAAACTGTGATTAAACAAAAAGGCAGAGAAGCAGGACATTTATGATAGTGAATGCAAGACCGTAGACCGACACACTGTTTGTGTGTGTCTGTGTGTGTGTGTGTGTGTGTGTGTGTGTTTCAAGACAGTTTTTCAATTTGTACACAATGTATTATTCTGTTAATATGAATCTGCCTTTTACACATCATTAGCTGTGTGTGCGTGTGTGTGTGTGTGTGTGTGTGTGTGTGTGTGTGTGTGTGTGTGTGTGTGTGTTGGGGGGAGGGGTGTGCTAGCCTGGTAAGATCTTTTCACCATCTCTGGCGCCAGAGGAGTGATAGATGTCTTGTTTATCATTTAGTCTTCAGCTTGCCCTCTTTGGCCAGCTTCTCATTGAGTTGGCACAGCTGGCGCAGGAAGCCATCATTGGGCCCAATTTCCCTCTTGTGCCTTACTGTAGCCGTTGCCACTCGCACATCCATTTTATGGTACAACATGAGGTAAGCAATGACCATAGTCGGGGAGCGGCTGTAGCCTTCTCGGCAGTGAACGTACACTTTTCCTAAAGAAAGGGCAGAGTGAAGCGGCTAAGCACACAGCATTGTGAACCAGAATATTTGTCTGAACACAGTATCATCATACCATCTCACAGGCTAAAAAACTGTTCACACACGCGCACACACACACACACACACACACACACACCAATATATGCATTCATTATCGACCACTCCATACCCCTGCAACTTCTCACCAACTCCTACTGTGCTTATTCTGCAGATTCTGAGAACCATCTGATACTTAATCTCTGTCTCTCTTTTTCCCCATACCCCCCTTACGCTCTTCTTTTCTCCTGGGTATATATGCGGTATACATGATTATAGCACAATACACATGTACACTTTCATGTGTTTTGAGCGTCAGGCTTATATCTGGATAGGGATTATCCACATAATGTAAAACTGCAATTGTATATGCACCCAATACATACATTTAAAACAGATTTAAATCTGTTCCCTGAGAGGCCTGAGACATAGTTTAGTAATCTCTGTAACTCTCAATACATCAAATACCATCAATATGTGGTCCATGGAATTAAAAAAATGAAATCATAACAATGATGACTATCTGTTCCAATCAAAAAAAAAAATAACCTGACACAAGAAATGACACAGGACACTGTTGGTCAATGGAATGAGCTGATTTGCATATTAAACATGATACAGCCATTGGGTTTTAGTCTAGCTCCCTGCAGACACATTTCACAACTGTAAATGCACATGGTTAAAATCTTATCAAGGTACAGTACAAATACAAGAACCAAGAAGCAACCAAATGTAAGCAGGATCTAATGTGATCTTATTACCAGTGACCTTCCACTAACTATAACCTTTCTCATATGTTATTGCAAACCTGAGCAGATGTTCTCTCCAGTGCAAGATCAATGTGTGACTTGTGCTCTGACACCCCAATAGTCTCATTAAGATTCAGTGATTCAGTCTGTTCACAGAAATTCTCTGAACACAACTGTCACAAATGTGAGCCGCAAAACGGGGCAGGGGTACAGCAAATAATCGCAGATTTTTGTGCCTCTGCTCAAATTCTCACTTAAAAGATTAGTGTCCTCTTTTAACATGTTTTGGTTCTGTTGCCAGTAAAGCATCTGCAAGAATGCTGATGCTTTATAATCATTCTTCTGCTATGTCATAGATGACAAAGTCCATGGCATGGACTTGAGGTTAAGGGAACAAATAAGAGTAAGAGTAAAAAAAATAAAAATAAATTACTTTTCCAACAAAAAATAATTGTTTCAGAAAAATATTTGTATGTCAGTAAAAAAAAAAACAAGTTATATTAAATCCACATTTTCGCACAAAAATGCTTAGAAACACTTACCAGCCAATGTTGTCATAAAATTGTATGAAGTTTACCTGAGATTATTGAGGCATTTTTATTGTTTATTGCGCTTTACTGCTCTTAAAGTAATTTTTAAACTTTTTTTTCTTTACATGTCCCTAAGACTTTGGCACAGTCCTATATACAGTATGTGTTATTAGTTATTAAATAAATATATTTGTAAATAGGTTTCATTTTTGAAATTTCAATATGTTGTCACACAAAAGCAAGCAAAAGACCATTTTTACAAGAAAGAGCAGGAAAATATTGCCAAGTGAAGATGTGCCATGCTGATAGACTCTTATCCAAGAAGACTGAGTGGTGTAATAAAATCAAAAGGTGCTTCAACAAAGTATCAGTTTAGGGGTGTGCACACTTATGCAGCTAGGTTACTCTAATTTTTTTATATTTCCTATGTTTCCCTAAAATGATTCTTATTGTTTTTCACTTAATTTTTATACGCTGTAATTTCACACTGAGGGTGGAAAAAGTTCTGACATGATTTATCTTGGTTTCATTTTTTATGTCATAAAAACCTGCCATTTTAACAGGGGTGTGTAGACATTTTATATCCATTGTATATTTGAAGAGAAACTACTATAACTGGTGTGTTACAGAGTAAGATTTGTTTCACAAAAGTATGTTATAACCAAGACTTGTGACATACCTTTTCCATTTGCGTGTGCCAAAGCCTTATCAATAAATTCGGCCCCTTCCTCAAAGAAGGCACTGAGGTTAAACTGTTCCGTGTCATTGGCCTTTATGCCATGGTATGTGATCCCACTTCCTGCATAGAACTCAGCGTTGGTGTTGACGTGCATGAAGGAGTTGCCCTCTGCTGTGTTGAGTATGTGTGTGATGCCGAGCCGCTGCAGACGCATCACATTCTGGGCCACAAACCTGATGAGCAGAAGGAGAACTCACATGAGCCTCACCTTACCCACGGGAACTCTGACAGTGCTGACACTGTTAGCTTTAACATCTGTCAGCCCTGTCCTTTGAAATATAAAACAACTGAAAAAGGCTTTTTTTTTTTTTCCCCTTTCACTAACTGAACTACATTAAATATGAATAACTTTTGCTTCCTCCTTTCTGCCTTACAGATACATGCACATTAATACTTTATAAACATTTACATAATGGTATTGTAATGGTTCTGTTATGGTGCTCTTGCTGCTTAGTGTTCATGGCATACTATAAAATCCTGACAGTTTAAGAAAAGCTTCTTCTACTCCCACTATTTGCCAAGTTTAGCTGGAACCTGACAGGAATAAATTGTGGAGCCACTTTTAGACAGCAGAGATGTCAATCCATGTTACTGAACCTCAGGGGATGGCAGTGCTCTAAACCACTACAGACACAGCAACCAGATCTTGGCTGCTGCCCAAAGGCATATAAAGAGCCACAGGCTCTGAGCGCCATGCCCAAAATAGGGCTTTGAGGGAAAGAAAGAAAGCAAGAGAAGATAAAAGAGTGGCAAGCAGAGTGGAGTGCTCGGTCATCATGTTGTTACATTGCTTCTGTTCTGCTCTTGCACCTGCAACACTTTCATCTTCATCTGCACCCAGTCCAGGCTTTTTATATCGCTCTCATTTTTTTCAGTCATATGCTATAGAGGAACATGATGCAACACAGGTAGATACATAAATGGCTATGTAGACAGATGAATGAGGGAATAATGAGTTAGTTGCATTTTACCAAAAAGATCAAGTTTGCTTCCTTCCAAAACTATTCACTAATTGAATGCATCCCATTCGCTTACCATATGTACAAACACCATCTTCTGCTTTTTTTGCTTCAGCAGCAATTACAATTTCATAACTTACAAATACTACAAAAAAATGACAAAACCTCCCATTATTACTTAATGAGTGCAGGGGTTATGAACTCCACCATGACGATGAAGTGTAAAGCCTGATCTAATCCCCAAAACCCATCACTCAAATTCTCACACTGAACTAGTCCATCCATCAAGAGCTGCAGGAGATTGCAGTCATACTTCTCGCTGGCCTGCTGTGCTTCCTCACCCCCAGCTCACTGCAGTCTCTACACATACATTATTAATAGAATCCTCACAAAGAGGTGAAGCGTGCCTGGCACAGAGACCACTCCACAACACATCCTCTATATACCTGTTCCTGTTATAAGGTGCTTTTTGTTATTGTTTTTAATTTTGGTACAAATTTGTCAATGTTTTTTAAAGTGTGTGCAGAAAATATCACTATTCATTGCACTACTAATTGACAAAATAGTGCAAATACTGCTAGCATTCTGAAAACAAAAAGGGCAGTGGTAGTTTAAAGGATTAGTTTCTGACTGACACAAGGATGTGAGGTCAAATCATTGTTTATAGAGAAAATGTTGTGCATGATCTTGCTTAATATAAATATCACCTTTGCAATTTATTTTCATGCTTAACAAAAGGTAAGCATGAAAATAAATTGCAAAGGTGATATTTATCATCTAATAAATATTAGTACCCTTGTTTCTACCTTGTGCACTACTGTGTGATAACTAATTTAATTTGTTTGAGTAGAATCAATCTACAAAAGTTCTACACACACAAGTTCTTTTCATTCCAAAGGTCAATTTCTGTGGCATCTAATCCTTCAATTTCAAATCCATACCACCCTTGTCATTCAGTTAAGGAAGACTGCCCTATAGGCCTGTTTTACACTTCGTGTCACAGCAACCTGATTTCAATGAATAAATACGGGAAAACATATTTCACTGACTTTTTAACAGATCACATTCTGGCCTGCTTAAGTGTCAATAAGCTGAACTTTCAGCATAAATCGTCACAATAGTGACACACCAAAATCTCCAGTGCTGAATCAAGTCAAGCTGGATAAAAATGAGTATTTTTAGCATACTCCTACTGTTATTTCAACACTATATATTTTTGTTCCACACCTGAAGTGTGGCGTGTTTCGTCTTCTCTTTTCTATTTCAGTTGACGACTCAATTTATACTTAACGAATATGTAAAACAAAGAAGCGTGTCATAGCTTCCCTGCCCGAGAGGAGCTTTTTCTAATCAATGATCATCTCACAATGGTGAGGATATGAAGATGAAAAATGTCCAAATCTGACTCTAAAATGGACTTTGACTCACAGCAATATAACACCTTAAAGTGATTTTATACACTTATATAATTTTACAGAACACACATCACCGTAAAGCATGTAGTTGGATGTGATTGTAAACAAGAGCAGGAAGGTTAGGGCCCCTGAGAGTCTATGCTCTGCATTTTCATTTTCCTATTTTCTGTTTGTTTGGGTCCTGGAGATCCCCATTAGTCTCCTGTCTATTCAGGGGACCAGAAAATTAATCCCAACCTTCCCTATCTTTATGCATTGTGTTCTTTTTGCTACTTAGCACTGGATGTACTGTACACAGGTCTTATTGATTTTGGGCAGCTGAGACAGATAATAATATCTGAAATGACCAACCTTGAATCTATCCACATCTTGGGGAACAGTAAATACACAAAAAAAAAAAAACACTTCTCATGCCTGAGGATGGCTTAACAGCAGGTGTGTGCAATCTGGTATGATTGCAAATAAGATATGGAGGTAATATGGCATAGAATTAATTCAGATATTAGTTTTATTTTTGTAAAAAAGCAGTTGGTGTTAATTAATACTGGACCACTTTTTGTAATCTGTTTTATTCTCACAATGGACATAACATAACCTGTGTAATATAAATATGAAGGAGGGGTAGGCTATAGCAGATACACCAAAAGTAAAGTTGTCCCTTTGGTTATTCAAGCATATAATATTGAATTTTTTTTTTTAGTATGGTTCTACTTTAAGTAAAAAATTTAAACAAGTCATTTTGAGCCAAACAGAACACAAGAGTTAAGGCAGCCATGCTTATAAAGAATGGAGCTACAACTCATTCACTCTTTCCATCCAGAGCAGGCTTTGGTAAAAACACTGCTCCATCCCAATGGAAGAATATGTGTCAATGAACCTACAAGATTAGAGCAGTGATTTAACTCTTTGAGTGCCATGCTTGGAGACTGATAGTGCAAGGTGATCTAGATGAATCCGTTCTGTTCCGACGCCCTGAATAACGTCTGGTTTTAGAGGCAGATGAGTCTACCTGTCAGAGTCACCCACTGCAAGCAACGAAACACAGCTTAAAGTGCCGCTGATAAGAGCACAACAACAGGCCGCCATGACTTACGCATTACCGATGTAAATCCGAGGAAACACCTCGTTGAAATGTTGCGCTGGTAAACTGTAGAAGCCGCTGCCGTCGGACAAAAGCTCGTTGAGTTGCTGCACGGTAGCCTCGCCTTCTGGCACGCGCACTTCCGCCGCTAGCTTAGCGGGGCTATGGTGCTGCTTCTTCATGTTTTCTAGACGCCTTTCAAGCCAAACAAGTGTCAGATCCGGCTTGTCAGTTTTTCATTGTGCTGCATTTTAGCTCCACTGGTGGTGGTGGTGGTGGTGTTTGCGCTCGGTGGCTTCCTTGTTTGTGTAGACACACCCCGATTCGCCCGAGGCGCTTCGACACTCCGGAGAGAGAAAGTGGTAGAGAAACACCGAGAGCGACACGCGCGCGGATGAACAAGTCCACGCGCGCGCCATTAAAGGGACCAGACTGTCACGCGCGCCAGTCACACACCAGCACGTACAGACGGGGGACAAATTAAAGGAAAATCAGGGCCTTTTTTTTTTTTTTTTTTTGTTTTTGTTTGTTTGTTTGTTTGTTTTAATGCTGTGAGGCGCATTTTGCTGGGAGGGTTTGGGTCCATATGTCGCCTAGAGGGAAAGAGGGAAGAGTCAGTGCAATCAATCCAAAGTTATTCTGACTGATCACCTTCATGCTGTGAGGAAAGATTTCTATCCTGATCGGAGTGCTGTCTTCCAGGATGACAGTGCCTCCATACCCACGGTACGAGGGCTCACAGAATGGTTTGATGAATATGAAAATGGTGTAAATCATGTGCTATGACCTTCGCAGTCACCACATCTCATCCCAGTTGAAGACCTATGAGAGATTTGGGACTGATGTCCCTTAACAACACGCAAGTTGAAGAAGTATATTTTGGAAGAATCCATACATTTCAACACCATACATTTAAAAATGTTGGTGAAATACTAATAACTTTTCGAGTGACCAGTAGCTGAAAAGAAATTGACAGATAGAAGCTGATGATTGCATTGATCTGGTTGCCTTTCTAGATGTTGCATGACTGTAGGGCAGCATGCTCACTGCCCCCATTTACCTGCACAGAGTTAGGACACCTAGTGATCAAAACTGGGAACTGCAACAAGCACTAGTAGAAGTCCATTGGGGTACGAATCACACTGCCCCATGGGCTGGGGAGGAGAAGAGGACAGGACAGTTAATAACATGGTTGCCAGGGTTGTGTTTTTTATGCTAAATTAGGCTAGTAAATGTTCTGTGGCTGCCAAGATCTTGTTTTACAGCAGATAATCAGAATTTCATTCTAATACACTTCTACAAACAAAGACAAAGTGTAAGTGCAGACAGTGTGTCTATGACATACAGAACCATTTCTATTGTAAGTTATATTGCAAAGATTGGAAGAGGGAAAGGGGGATTGTGAAGTGGATGATCTGTATATCAGAAATGAGTGCGCACCATGGTGACCTTGTTTCCCATGCAAAAGCAGAGGAAAAAGATGAAAAATGCGGCTCCCTTTTCCAGTGCCAGAATGTTTGGGGCTAGTTTCAGGTCTTTTGTGGTTTCTGAGATGTAGCTGGTCTGGAGCTTTTGCTTAATCCTGGGAATTCTTAATGATATTAATGATCTTCTGTGTTCACACTGTGACGACGGTGACAGGAAACACACCTGCTGTATCAAACACAGTTGAATGAAGATATGTTTAAAACTGCTCAAAACAAGCTGCTAGTCTGTATGCTGGATGACTAAGCTGACTCTCAACTGCCTGTTACAGAGTTTCTCTAAAACTTCACTAGAGAGTAGGTTATAGCAAGTCAAGTGTCTAGTGTGATAGCCTCACAGTTTAATTTAGTTTGAGGCTATGTCATTATTATCGTCGTCTTACCCCACCAAAATCTATAGTCTGGAGCTGCTGCTTAGTAACAGTTCCAGAGACTTGTGGGATCAATACCAAGGCATATTGAAGCTGTTCTGGTGGCCCAACAACTTTGTGTTGAAACTTTATATTGTTGTTTTTTTTCCTTTAATTTGTAACCCATCTATAGTGCCTAGACCTTCCCCTGAAAGAAATATCATAACATATCTTTTTATTTACAGGACCCTCTAACCATCCTGTGTTTATTTCAGAAGACATCGGTCAATTCTTTTTTTAGCCATAA
Organism: Pangasius djambal; assembly: GCA_022985145.1. Classification (NCBI taxonomy): domain Eukaryota; kingdom Metazoa; phylum Chordata; class Actinopteri; order Siluriformes; family Pangasiidae; genus Pangasius; species Pangasius djambal. The sequence goes on along the minus strand of CM040986.1, from coordinate 11,223,862 downwards.
GGGGGTGATGCTCTCACATTAATCCTTCAAGCCTTTTAGTCTTAGCTGAAGTTTGATTAGTTGAAGCTTGTTCTCATGCAGGCTGTTTCGTGCATAAGTCCATGCAAAAGTATTCCTTATTGCAAAATGATTTCTGTACCTCAGTGTTCAGTGTGTTGTGTGCTCATACTGGTTTTATCCAGTAAGTTAATTTATCTGTCCTAATCTTTAAACAGCACAAACATATAGTGCTGATCTCAAGCAGCACATTTATTTATATGTCTGGTGGTGGCTGGAGGATGGCAGTGACAGTGACAAATAGAGATAAACCTTGTGGAAAGATTTCACTTATTGTCTTCAATCCAATAGATCTGTTACATAAGTAGGCCTAAATCAGGAGGCCACACTGTCCAACAGCTGGCTTTGCAGACACGACTGATCAATGAAAGGAAAGTGATTAGCTGATGTCTACCAACACATCCTATCAGTGTCTAACAGAGGCCATTGTGGAGTTAATGGAAAAGCACACAAATATATACAATGCACACCTATTTAACCACTTTTTTCACATTTGACATGTAACGGTAGCTCTTGTTCAACATTTTCTGTTGCCATAGTGATACAAGGAGTCTTACTTTACCATGGAAACAGGCATGTCATGATGATCTGTACCACCTTCTTTTTTCTTTCACTATTTCACTATTTATACATACTTCTATCTATCTGTCTATCTATCTATCTATCTATCTATCTATCTATCTATCTGTCTGTCTGTCTGTCTATCTAAACTTGCACAACATACTGGTGACCTTCTATTATTAATAATCACATTCCACTAGATGGCTCATCTGCTTTGGCTCAGCCGTAACTGTGTTAAATATGTGACATATTAGGCACTGATATGTTCACAGGGTCCTCATGTGACCACCTTTTGATCAGGTGCTTTGGTCTTTAGAGAAAATCTGCATTATGTTTCCCTGAGCAGTGCTGAACTGATGCATAAACACACACAGAATGGCTTATTTTACTTCAGCGGAGCTGTGGGGAAAACTAATTGCATTCTTCTTAAGTGGGTTGTAGTTGTACACAAAGCTGAAATTCAGAAGACTATAGATCATTTTCATCTACAGTTACTTCCATTTGTTGAACAGTAGGGGTCTCTCTCTCTCTCTCTCTCTCTCTCTCTCTCTCTCTCTCTTTTTACCAGTCAGGATATCCTCTGAACATTAAAAAAATGTATGCCATTATTAGTAATATAGATTTTAAATGAAAATGAAAACAAGAACATCACTATTATTTCTGGCCTGACTCTGATCTGTCCTCTTTAGCTGCAGTTTTCTCTGGTACTCTTTGAAACAGTCCTTGCCTAATGACCTTCGAAAATAATCTAGCTTGCCCAGACATCACCTCAATAACACTGACTCATGCATAATACAACCATCTGCTAGCCAGCACATGTTCCATACACTTGACTTTTCAGAGGTGCTTGGAGGGTGTGTGTGTGTGTGTGCGTGTGTGTGTGTGTGTGTGTGTGTGTGTGTGTTACATGTGAGAACGAGGTCATGACACTCCATGTTTGTCATTGAGATGATGTCCTCTATCCCAGAGGGTCTCTGTTTAGCGTTTTTGTTTGCGTTCATAGAAGCAGCCCACATGTTCATAATCTAAACACCAAGAGGTGTTTAAATGTGGTGTTTTGACAGGAAACAACGGTTTTAGTGTTTTAATTTTCTCCGTCTTGGAAATAGCTACATGAAAGTGTTACTTTAACAGCATTTACTTGTTAAAGAAGCAGTGGAGGCTTTATTCTCGAAACCCATGCATAAAGTAATACAATTAACTATAAATATAAAATAACTATATACTTTTTTCACCATGCTTCACCAGCACAAGAGCGCATTTCAAGAATCTGAAGAATCTGAAGAATCTGGTAAGGTCTGATATGCTGTCTGTAATACAAGAATGTGGTATTTTCCTATTCTCTTAAGTCCTGTGTGCTGCTTCACTCCTTCCCATCTGTATTGGAGCAGCACATCCTCAAGTTGGCACTGCAGAGCAATGCTGCAGGAAATCCCATGCTTTATCTGTGCTGTATTCTGACATTATAATTTAAGAGAAGGACTATCTCTGTCCAAGTATCCTGGAGAAACGCAAGAAATCTTTTTTATGACCTACTGAGGCTTCCATGTAGTCTAAATCTTCAACCCCCAGTGTTGTTGTGGGGGTCAAAAGCCATGACTGACACCGATCATTACCTACCTTAGCACTTATTCTAAACTATTTATTCAGGCATAATAGTATCATATTTCAGATTGTTACTACATACACGTAATAGTGTTACATACATGTAGTAATTAATTCTTTCAAAATATACAAAGGTGCAAGTATTTTTTTTTGAATGAACTATTTTTGAATGCTCTCCACTATTGCCCTCAGCAGAATAAATTCTAAACCATGGTCCGAGAAGTCATACACTGCATTATTAAATATTGTACTCCACCACGGGAATGTGCTTTTTCAATTTTGTCACACGGCACATTTAGTTAAGACATCTGTGGTATCTGTGAAGTTATCAGCATAGTGAGTGATGGTAGTGTTGAAGAAGGCTGTGGCATGTTGGTGCTGTGCAATAAAGGGACACTCCCTGTTCAATCAATCACATTTATCTCATTAGCTGTAGGTCTGTCTGCACAAGAGAGTAATATTATTTCACCACAGAATCTATTCTGTTTGTGTCAGTATGACCTACCACTGGCCTCTTTTTAAAAATGAATAATCAGCCTTGTCATTTTAGAGCTCATGTCAGTGCCAGTGGGTGCAAGCAGTGGTGACTGGTGGTGGTGATAGATTGGGGGGGGGGGGGGGGGGGGTAAAATCTAATATCTAAAATTAAGCTATTAGGGTTGAGTAATACATAATATCTTGAGGTGTCATTAATAATAATAATAATAATAATAATATGTAAGTCAAATTATGACTTTTTATGTAAATGTAAATGTAAATAATATTGGGGCATATTATTACACACACACACACACACACAAAGGAGGAAAGGGAGCTGCATTAGTGCATTTTTAATTTTTTTGTAATGCTCTGTAATGCTTGACTGGCTTCATACTGTTTCCTCTGAATTGTAACCCTTTCATTCAAACCAAAAAAAAAAAAAACGCACAACATATGGTCCTGCTGTCCTTTCATGTACTTTGTACTTGATTAGACAATGCTTAGTCTATCTACTTTTAGTTTCTCCTCCAAACACATTTTAGAGAAAAGACAAGGGGCCTAGCCCTGCTCGCCCATTGATACCAGCAACCCCTGGGTGCAGGTCTGTTTAATGGTCTTCTTTATCTTAAATCAAATCTTTAGTCTCATTAATTACAGCACTAAACACTGATTCCAATTAGAGGGAAACAGTTAAGACATTAATCACTTTGTTCTAAACTGTGGTGAGCATACTGTGAATACTGAAAAGGAGGGAGCTGTTCCCTTCATGCTGGCCTCAAAGTTGTGGCCCCATCTGCAGAGCCTCACGAGTTCACTGGCCCTGAACACTCTATGAGCTGTTCGTTATAGCAATGTTATGTACTTGAAGGACTAATGTTCATTCTCACTGTGGACATTTTGTCTATCTGATGAAATTGAAACAGAAATGTCTATTTGTATTTTAGCCACATGCTGCAACACAGATGTATTGACAAACTTGGAGCTTCACAAAAGCCTTCCTTTAAAGCTTATCCAACCTGTTTGTCGTTTAAACTGCAGTAATTACCATATGGTTTCCAATGTTGTATACTACAATTATGTGTTTCTTGTGGTCTGTATTGGTTTGCTTGAAATTCTGAACCATGTATTACTCAGAGCAGTTACAGAGAGGCTTTTTTTTTTTCATTTAACTGATGGAACAACAAAGCAAAAAACTCCTTTTTTTTAATGTACACACTGAGGACTTTATATATTTTGATTTTATTTTGCATAGTAATGTACATAGATTAGACAGATATAATGCATGTCATATTGAGTTTAAGACTGTTAGCTTAGTCAAATGTCTTAGTGTGCTTCAGTGGAGAGATTAGCAGCTCTTCCATGTAGACACAACAACCGTTCAAACACAGGTGTCTTGATCTGATTACAGAAGTTTGAATAGCTCTTCTAGCAGCACTTAAACACACTGGGTTGTTCAGGGGTTCAGTAAAAGGCTAGGTCTATGTATAGCTCACATCAGTGGTCTGTGTCCTGCGTGCAGAGCTAAATCGTTTTAAAGATGCTGTACAAACTGGGCAAAAATGGAGCAGTGCAGTGTTTCCAACCTACTTGTGGTCTGTGGTTGAGTTGCTATAAATTCAAGACTTGGCAGATGTGCGATACACGTGGTAACCTGAGCACATTCTGTGAACCAATGACCATCTCTATCCACTATGCTAATTTTCAGATTATACTGTATATATTACCTTGCAAAATGACCTATCTGTGTTTTTTCCACCTCTTCTAAACAAAGCTGTTTTTGTTAAGCTTTTTTGTTGGTAAGAGTGATCTCTGTTGGTAAGAGATCTTTGACGTTGCTGTAAACTACAGATTTAATCTGCTATTTTCTCTATATTAGTAATATTTTACTTATCGCTGTCTTAAGAAAATGAATCTCTCTGTTGTTTATGTAGGTGATATGTATATAGCACATGCTGGGGTAACTGATAGTATGTTTCCTCATAGTGTACGTTTTATGGTCTATTTTAAATGTGAACCTTGTACAAAGTCCATCAATCAGATGGATAATAAGGATATTATGAATTTGGTATTAATAAAATATAAGATTTTGGTAAATGTTAAACATGTTGTACTTTCAGTGAATATAACGCAGGGAGAGAATTCCTATTCTGACTAAATCTTGCCACTGGCGATAAGAGCCCAGTCTCTCCATCAGCATCTTTTGTAAAAGCCCTCATTCTGTCCATTCAGTAGGTCCAAGTGAGAGCTGCAGTGTGTGTATGTGTACTAACCTTGTGGCATGCCTATCTTTAGCTTTAACTCCTCTGCCATCGCCACGTCTCCCAGCTCCCTGCTCATTTAAACCATGCATACTGCAGTTACTGGGCAGATTAGATGGGAACCTACTTCTGAGAAACACGTGTCACATGTTTTTGATTGTGAGTGAATGACTCTGCACTAAGTTGCCCTTGATTCCAGCCTGAGGGGAGTCGAGAGGCCTCCTGTGCTCTGCTCTGCCTCTGCTGCTGCACGCACACTTCCAGCTCTTGCCTGAGTCCTCTTCTGGCAAAGGTCCATAGTAGACCCTTAATAATAAGTCAGCAATCCTACTATTTACTGTAAGCTGTAGGTGTGATGTCATTAGTAATTGTATGGTAATACACACCATAGCAAAATGAGTGTTCAAAACAACTTCTCGAGTAACAGACACATGTTTGATTGAGTGAAATGGATGAGGCTGGTGCATTTAGCTTATCTAAAGTCAATAAGTGAGAACGCATTCCCTGGATGTATCTCTTTTCTTCCCACATAGACCAGGCATGCATTAGCTTAACCTTGTTCTGTGGAGTTAAATAAGGTCAGAGTTTCCTGCCAGAAGTCGTCATGATTAGGCTTCTGAGGGGGATCACGCACATTCTACCCACATTCTGTTTAAATTCCACAAACCTGAGCATCTCCGAGGGGAGGTCAGGGTCAGAACACTGGGGTGAGCTTTTTATTAAAATACGCTCCGCCTCTGCAGTGCCAGATTGTTGTCTTTGTGTGTGAGTGTATGTGGATGTGAAAAGTATTTAGAAGCAAAACCACCCTATTTACTTTTCATCTATTTTATCTGTAAAGTCTTAAACCATTTTAATAATTAAATCCCTTTTTATGATTGATTTAAGCCAAGTGGATTTACAGTAAGGCTCTTAGCGTGAATAATTCATCTGGAGCACTGCGTTCACTGTTTTGCGAGAGAAGGTTTGCTGACTTTGAGGCAGAGGAGTGCATCTGAGAGTGTGTGCGTGCCTCCCCCTTTTTTCTGCAATGCAGTGTGTGAGGCTGCCTGGGGAGCTCTGCTGCAGACCTTAGTGCTGCTGCTCTTTTCTTCTTCACTGTGCAATATGGATGTGTTTTACTTCAGTAATATCACACAGTCCCCAGTGCCCTTTATATTCACCTCTCTTACAGTAGAGATCCAAGCTGCAAGCTGGCAGCCCCATTACACAGGGCTAGTGTCACTGTGACTTTGTGTTTCTCCATCCCTCTGTGCAAGCATACAGAAAAACAGTTACTCTTTTGAAGCAGTCATAGTTTGATGAAAGACATGAGAATAATGGTTGTGTCTTCTAATGGTAACTCCAGCTTGTTTTGATAGCAGTCTACTCCCCTGGCTAATACTGCTCTCACTAGCACAGGTGCTGCATACATTAGTGCTGACCTACATTCTGTAGAAGACTGTACCAGCAGAGCAGGAGGAGTGGGATACAGGGAGGCAGGTAGTAGGGATGAGTGATACCACTGATTTTAAGTAATGCCAACACTAGTATCCCAGTACTGATATTCTTCTTGTGTATAAAATATGTGCAGTTTCTAATTTGCAAACACGGATATCAAGAATTACATGTGAAATGAATAATTTGAGAGTGTTTACTCCTTGAGTCCTGTTTAATGCCAGAAATTAGCCATATACACTCACCTTCCACTTTATTAGGAACACCTGTACACCTGCACATTCATGCAGTCATTTGATCAGCCAATCATGTGGCAGCAGCACAGTACAAAAATCATGCAGTTTCATTAAGAGCTTCAAACATCAGAATGAAGAAAAAGTGTGATCTCTGTGACTTTGATCGTGGCATGGCTATTTGTACCAGATGGGATGGTTTGAGTATTTCAGAAACTGCTGATCTGGGAATTTCATACACAACAGTCCCTTGAGTTTACACAGAATGGTGCGAAAAACAAAACACACTGAGTGAGTGACAGTTCTGTGGTTGGAAACAACTTGTAGATAAGAGAGGTAAGAGCAAAAAGGCTGCCAGAAGGATATAGTAACTCATATAATCACTCTTTACAAGCCTGATGAGCAAAAAAGCATCTCAGCATGCACAAAATATCAAACTTTGAGGAGGATGGGCTACAATGGCAGAAGACCACATTGGGTTCCACTCTTGTCAGGCAAGAACAGGAATCTGAGGCTATCATGGGTACAGGCTCATCCAAACTGGACAGTTGAAGATAAGAAAAAAAAAATTACCTGGTCTCATTCCAGTCTTCAACTGTCCAGTTTCAGTGAGTCTCTGACCATAATAGCCTCAGATTCTTGTTCTTGGCTGATAGAAGTGAGGCCTGATGTGGTCTTCTGCTGTAGTATTCCATCCACCTCATGATTTGATGTGCTGTGCACTCTGGAATGCTTTTCTGCTCACCACGGTTGTAAAGAGTGATTATTTGAGTTATTATAGACTTCCTGTCAGCTCCGACCAGTCTGGACATTCTCCTCTGATCTCTCTCAACAACAATGTGTTTCAGCCTGGAGACCCCCTGCACACAGGATGTTTTTGTTTTTCACACCATTCTGTGTAAACTCTAGAAACTGTTGTGCGTGAAATTCCAAGGAAATTATCAGTTTCTGAAATACTCATACCAGCCCATCTGGCACTAACGACCATGCCACGGTTAAAGTCACAGAGATCACACTTTTCCCCCATTCTGATGTTTGATGTGTACATTAACTAAAGCTCTTGACCTGTATCTGCATGATTTTATGCATTGCGCTGCTGCCACATGACTGGCTGATCAGATAACTGCATAAATGAGCAGGTGTACACGTGTTGCTATTAAAGTGACTGGTGAAAGTATAATCACTTGCAAATCTCCCCAAAAGGATAGGAATATTTGACAGTTTGACTGCACCTTTTGGTTATTAAGGTTAAGGTCCTCACAAAGATAGTAAAACAAATGTGTGTGTGTGTGTGTGTGTGTGTGTGTGTGTGTGTGTGTGTGTGTGTGTGTGTGTGTGTGTGTGTGTGTGTGTGTATGGGGGTGTGTGGGTGGGTGGACCGGTGGACAGAGGGAGATGGAGGAAGGAGTAGTAGTTCCTGTCCTGCACAGCAACAGTACATCCTACATTTTATTTTCACATTCTGTTTGAAAATAAGCGATGTAAAAAAGCAAAGCAAATAAGCAATTATCATAATGGGGTTGACTTTTAAAAAGACATATCAGGATTGAAATTACTGATACTTCAGTATCAATCAGTCTATTGCCAGCACAGAGCCACAAGTCCCATGCACAAGTTTAAAAAGGTTATGTTTATGTATCAGCGTTCTCCATAAAATAAATTTCTTTAAATATATTTTATGCCCGATATTATATTTTATTTATTTGTATTGGTTTAAACATTTTTGTTATTGCTTAAGCCATTTCATTACTCAGAACCAAATCTGCAATAGTACATGTGACAGCAGGGTGTGGTCGAGCCTCAGCTGCAGACAGAGAGAAGGCAGGTTGAACCAGCAGGTAACACGTGATGATTCTCACCTGTGTCTTTTTACTGTCTAGCCAAATTTATTTGTGTTTCTTTTTTCTTTCAGTGACTGCCGTGAGCCAGAGAGAGAGAGAGAGAGGCATAGCTGGCAGAGCGTGTTCTTGACACACAGAGCATGATCTTAACCTGGAATGAGGTGAAAGCCACGAGCTACTGATGGCCCAAATGGGTTGCATTTCCATTAGTTTGTTTTTTGTTGTTGTTGTTGTTGAGTTTTTGAAAATGCGTTGAAAAGCTGCTGAGAAATAAAAACTCTGCTGAAATTCCACCTGCTTTTGGCACCACTGTAGAACCCAGTATGTACCCTACACACTGCACCCATACACACAATTTCAGCAGAGCTCCAGGCTCACTTTTATTTACTTTTCAGCACACTTACAAAAACTCATAGAAAGAAAGAAAGAAAGAAAGAAATGCAACCCAAAAGGGGCTACCAACCATTACCAACCGGTCCATTCTGCCTCCACAACCGTTCTATAAAGTACCATCTCTTTATTCCATGTTGAAAAAAGTTACAGCATTCACCTAGAAACCATAGTGCTTATTTGTGAAATTGACTCATTGCTGTACTCACTCTTTGATGAAGATATAATGAGGGAAAAGGTGATGAGAGAGGAACAGTGGCCCACAGACACATCTTACTCTGCAGGTATGGGCAGAATGCCACTCTAAGGTGATCATATATTTATACTGTACACATACACACAGAAACAATGATGGTGTACATATCCTCATCATGGTTCCACAGTTATCCTGCATTTCTGTGAAGCTTCACTGTAATGGGGGATATGTTATATGCACTTCTACCTCACACACAGTGTTCTGGTATTTAAAGTATGTCAAAACCTCTATGACTGGTACAAATGACTGGGCACAAAGTGAAAATGATTTTATCAGTAACAGGGTTCAATGTGAGAATGATTGTCAAGTCACAGCTGTCGCAAGGTCCAGCTTCAAAACTTGTGAGCAGGTGAGCTTTAAACCCCCTTTAGATAAGGTTCATTGTGAAAGGCACAATTAACAAAGCTAATGTAATTAAGGTGAGATGTGCTATTGTTACAGACTAAGTAATAAATTACTCTGAAATAGCAGGAATTGTA
>CM040986.1:11152252-11214165 GCA_022985145.1 Pangasius djambal | reverse complement strand
AGCTCAATGGGGTTAAGGTCAGGTGATTGGGCAGGCCACTCCATGATAGACAAGACACCGGCTCGGATGCCTAGAGTATGTAGAGCTGTAATAGCTGCTAATGGGGATTTCTTTGATGAATGTTATGTTCATGTTTATGTTCATAAACTTTTTATTTAATAAAATATGTTTTCATAGTTTGTGTTGTCCCTTATTATCATTGCAAAATGGTCACTAACTAAAGAGGATTTATGCTGATATTGCCCAAAAACCCTATTTTGTTCAGGCGTTTCCAAACTTTTGGAGGGCAGTGTACATATATAAGTGATATTACAATACCTGTGTGCAGGTTTTCATTCCAACTAAGCAGAAGCCACACCTGATCTATTGAAAGGCAAAATCAACTGATTAAACAGGTGGAATCAGGTGTGGCTCCTGCTTGATAAGAATGAAAACCTGCACCTATACTGGCCCTGTTTGAAAAGATTGGACACCCCGTTTTAGGGGGCTTAGCTGCCGCCTGGCATGTTCTTTGGAATGTGAAATAGAGTTAGTACTATTATTGGTTTTAATTATTGGCTGGAGTGGAAGAACGAGTGGCCTGCACAGAGCCCTGACCTCAACCCCACTGAACACCTTTGGGATGAATTTGAATGCCGACCGCTCCCCAGGCCTTCTCACCCAACGTCAGTGCTTGACCTCACTAATGCTCTTGTGGCTGAATGGGCAAATTCCCACAGCCACGCTCCAAAATCTAGGGGAAAGGTTATTATAACAGCAAAGGAGGACGAAATCTTGAATGGGATGTTCAGTATGCACATATGGATGTGATGGTCAAGTGTCCACAAACTTTTGGGCATATAGTGTATATCTTGTTTCTCACTCCTATATTTGAGTAAGTAAAGGACATGAAGCTTCTTATTATTCAATCCCATTTAGCCACTCAGATATAAATCTCTGTAGTGATTACATAGAATGAGAAAAGACCAGAGAACTTATTGCTAACGATGTACTTACAAATTCAAGTTACTAGTATTTTTGAGACCTCATATGAACTTCCAGGTTCTCTTATCTTATTCATTCATAGAAATGCTTAAATATTTGTGTTCTAATTTTGTTCCTCTCGAAGGTACATGTGCATGAAAATCTCAAATGTAAAATTAAATTCCAGTCTGTACAGTGTTGGCTGGAATAAATATTATATTGGATGCCTATTTAGCAACTGTGGTGGTGTTTCTAAGTTTGCTTGTTGCTTTTGTTGAGAATTTAGCCTCTTCTGATGATCTATACAGAATGTTCACGTTAATGTTTAGGATCTCATGAACAACTTGAATAATCTGATGGACACCTTTAAGGAGCACAATAAACCTACAGACACTACCCTGCAGCTACTCTACAGAATGAAACAATTATGTGAGTCGTGAGTTACACTTGTGAGTAGAACGGGCTGCCCCCAAAAATGGTAATGAACAGCAGCAGTATAGAGTGTGCTGGTCTGTGTCTAATAGACAGTATTAGTGCCAAGTGATGAAGAAATGGAAAAGAACCTGCTAGGATCGATGCATGGCTGCTGTTTGTAAACTTCTTTGCCATCTTTGGGGTTAAGGAAATGGGAACTGAATGTAATGCTTTGTGGTTTGAAGTGAATTACATTTAAGGTACTTTAATAATAATTGCCCACAGCTGAGCCAGTCATGTTCAGTCAGAGGCTTTGAACTCAAAGGGTGGTGCCGTCTCTCAGGCCAGAATCAAAGCCGATAACTGCCTCAGTAAATCTAGTTCAAGGCACATCAATAAGGCAACTTGAATGGATGCCATTAAATAAAGGACACAAAAACCCAGGAAAAGACAGTGCATTACTGCGATGAACAAGAGCAGTTCTATGCAGGTGTCCATTCAAGCCATGGCAATAATACCATCTCTGCTCCATTTTGCTTCCTCCCTACAGTCACGTGTTTCCCACCCACAGGCTCCACAGCACATGATTAACAGCTACCTGAACACTCACCTGGAGAGCCTGCCAACTGCTATTGTGAAAATGTTATGGCCATCGGGTTTGAGGGGAGGGTGGTTGTTTTTCCAGGCCAAACCTTTGAAAAAGGAAAGGGTGTGAATACCATGAAAAATGGGGCTTAGAAAAAATTGCTTCATGGAGGTCAGGAAGGAATACACTTGAATAGAAGTGTCTAACGTGTATATTTTGCAATTAATGATGTCAGTCAGTGCCTGAATGCCACTGGAAATAAATGCAGAACTACGAAGATACATCTACTCCCTGTGCTTTACCTGATGTATAAAACTCCTACAAGATTGCTATAATACAGAGTGCTAGAGGATGCTACAGGATGAGTGCTGTGAGAGGGTGTTTTGATGACAGGTTAGTGTGCATCATTTTCCTTGTAAATATACCTCTTTATAGAAGATGATATGCAAATATGCTACATGGACTCCCACACTCACATGGGCTTGGATTCACACTTGCATTACACACTGTCTTCTCTCTTCACATGGTATTACCTGTCAGTCCCTGTGGATGGTTGAGTAATGAAGGCAGATTTAATACAGTGTACAGTAAGCTTGGAAACTTAGGGAACTCACTGCATGGGCGGAGGGGACGGCCTGCCAAGGATAGAGAAGTGTTTCACTCTCCCACAGAGGCATATTCATCAACATGGAGCATTTCACCAAGAGCAATGTGGAGGAGTGAGAGAGATCCCACCCACATTACAACTGCTGACCAGAGAGAGAAGTGGGCTGAGCGTGGGCAGGCACATAAAGTAACAGATTCTTTTGACCAATAAAAAAAAAAAAAAAAGCTAAAGACATATTTCCCCATCAGCCGTAACTACGTGAAGTCTAAATCCTATTATTGAATGACTTATAGAAGGCACCAGTACAGTCCAGGATTATAAACCATACATTTGGTTTTGACATTTTACAAGAGTATTTTCATAGAGCTCTGCTTATCTGCCCAGTGAGAGTGGAAAGCTACGCCAACCCCTAATGAGGTTACTTCATTAAGACTCCTGAAGATCGGCTGAGTCAGAAGGTTCTCAGTTTTTATGGCCCGCAGCTAAAATTGAATGGTTCCCATTGCCTTAATGAAACCAACAAGCTTTTACAGACAACGTTCTATTTCCATTGAAACACTATTAATGAAGATTCAGAATCTTAAGTAAGAGTCTTTATTTACATGGACAGTTCATAAGAATTTAAGCTTAATGTTCATCACAAATCGTGTTCATAAGCGAAACTCAAAACTGAAGCAGGTAAAGTACAGTGGTTGATGGTTTAATTCCATAGCCATCAATAATAGTAACAAAATGTTAACTATAATGGAACAAGTTCAAGAAACCACTGAGAGATAGACTGCAGATGAAACCACATAACATTCACCTGCCTGGGCTCGTCAGAAAGGATCTTGATGTCCAATGCAACACAAAGACAGACACAAACAAGGTCTACTGTGGTTCAAATATTATATAAATTCAAAAAATTATATCTACCAAATGTTCTGTTGTTAGAACACCTGGCAGCAGAAATCATGGGAATCAGGTTGTAGTTATGAGAATTGTTATATAGTCAGTCACTCATCTAGCTCCATGGGCTGGTCCTGTCGCAAGTCTGGAAATTATCTAATATCAAGAAAATGTGCTGCATGTCCAAGCAGAACACAGCATTGGCAGTCCCATGTTAGGGCCAAAACTGTGCATGATTTGTTCGATGATATTCAGATTTGCCCCCTACAGTGGTCATCCTGGAATGTGGGAATGTCAGTCTTTTGTTTTGTTTGGACACGAAGCACAAAAAGCAGCCTCAGTGGCTCACAATCCAGTTTCTTTCTAAGATACATTAGTCCAGGTGCGCAGCCTATTGACATCGTACAATAACGTGCTGCTGTTGACTAAGTTTATTCAGAGAGCCTATGAGGTTTACCTTAAAAAACCTTCAGTAACATCACAGCATCCACTGGTTTGGTAGATTACATTAATCGATTTGGTATTTAGTTAGCATTTTGGTATTTATTTTCTATAAAGAAAGCAAATTGCTTGCAAGGCCCACCAAACAATTAAAATGACAAAGATTGGGCCAAATATAGTGATCCTTGACATCCAACAAAGAACAAGCAAACAGACTGCCACTCCCTGTATGTCTTGGATTCAAATACTATAATACTCCTTTTTGTGCACAATAATTATACAGGCAACACTCTCGAGCTCCACCCCATGATTAAAGTTCCCTATTCACAGTTTAGACATGTTGGCAGAGGGCTGACCCGCATGGCACTTCTGGATCAGGCTGCGGTCCTTGGCCTCTAAGGAGAGTGAGTGTGCAGTACAGGGCGCTGCTCTGTAAAGCCAAATAAGCACATAGATTTATGACCCGCAGTGTCTTGCTCGGGGATTCACACTGATTTCCCTTCTCTGTTTCTTCCCCAGTCCCCCAGACCAGCTCACATTTCAGCTATGGTAGCAGCTTTATGGCTTTGAGAAAAACAATGCTGGGTAGACAAGACTCTGTCCTGTGACATCAATAGCAGAGCCATAAACCCACTGGCATCCACTTTTAGCAGCTCATGTGGGGCCTCCAGCATTTAAAGATATATTTCTCAATACAAATCCCATGCATGGCAATGCAGCTAGTAACAATAACTTTACCTTGAGAGACCTCAGTAGGTATGATGCAGCTTTCAGTATTGCACTGCGATGTACTGTGTCACCCTATGAACAGACAGCCACAAAGACAACTAACAGCTCTTGGCGAGCTTAGAGGTCACCCTTGGTTACAGGCTTACATTGAGGTCATTTGCGTAACCTTTCAGTAGATGGGAAGCTCTGTTATCACCTATGTACTCAGTTTGTGAGGTTGTAGTCTGAGTGAAGCCAGGATTTCAACTTCGAATGCCTTTCTCCTTTAATATAAAACGTACATAGTAATATACTGTACAGATGAACGTACTAATCAGCTTTGGACAGGTGAAGTTTAGGCATAAATGGCATATAATGAAACATAAGGGAACATAAATACAACTACATTTCCATCTGAATTTACTACACAGGAATAGGAACAATGAGGAAGGCCTTAAGGACATTGTTATAATATAAGGTTTTTTTTAAACTATATAGCATCAGTGAAGTGAAATAAAGGAAGCACTGGAATTGTAGGGGAATACTCCATCTTCCATATGACTCGGTTTAAAGGATGAACCTGACAGATTGTGATTCCCTATCTTAATCCTTCTTAATCCCTTAGGCTCTGCCTCTCTTGTTTTATTCCATCCATCAAGATAGTGCCAGCTAATTTTGCCAAAATACAATACTTGAGAAGCTGTGAAACATTGACTCATGCATGTTCGGTAACCACTTTATCCTGGTCTGGGTGTCAGTGGAGCTGGAGCCGATCCCGGGAACACTGGGCACGAGGCAGGAATACACCCTGGATGGGACACCTGGAATTTAGAGTAAGCAGTCCACCTATCAACATGTTTTTAGGAGGTGGGAGGAAAGCGTAGAACCCAGAGGAAACCTAGGCTGACACAGAGAGAACATGTGAAACTCCACAAGGACAGTAACTCAAACTCAGGATCTGGAGCTGTGAAGGGCAGCACTACCCACTGGGCAGAGATGGACAAGTGCCTTGATATATTGTTTGATTTTCATCTGTGGCATTTTCCTCTGTATGTGTTTCTCTCTCTCTCTGCTTCCACAGTGAGGTCAAAGCTTGGTAGCTTCAAATGCATTTCAAATCCCCCTCTGCCTAGCAATTAGTCAAAGTTATCAGCTGCGCTGTTAAAATTCCTTGGTGAATGTATCTGGAAAACATTTACACAAAGTCCCTTATAGTCAGCTTTTCAGGTATTCCATGTTGAATAGTGGAGAAAATGTTGGTCACGCTGAGAAAATAGTCCTTAGGGGTCTTTAATTTGACACACCGTAGGACACTATTTTACCAGCAGTTCATTATCAATGTTCCATCGTTTCATAACTTTATGCTTGACTGACCCAAGGAGTCACGCACCGTTTTTAAGTGCCTCTTCGTCATATTACCTTTATGGCTATGTCTAAACTAAAATTGTTACAAAGAATGGCATAATCCTTCAGACCTTTCAGAAGAATGTTTATGCATATTGTGTTTTTAAGCCAATTCTTTGACCAAAAATTCCATTTCCAGAATTAACACAGGAAGGATTATTTTTGATAGTTTTCAACATTACAGTACAGTAATTCTTAATTAGGCAGCTCAGCAGGGTGCCGTGCCTCTTATCGTACATTCCTCAGATAACATTGTTGGGTGAGAGAACTGGTTTGGTGAAATGCCATTGTTCCTACGTCTAGCAGTACCATTTGTTGTTTCAGCTGCATTCTCCTCTAAAATTCCACCAACAGCCAGAAGTCACAGTGATTTACAAATTGATTATCAATACCAAAGGTTGAGGAAAGATTGCAGCCATCAGTAAAATCATTAGCGGTGGATGGGAGTCTTTCTTTCATTGAGGCTGATGAGTATTGGGTATTGATGGATGTGATGCTGTGATGGCAGAAACTGTTCTCAGTTGTATTGAAATGTTTCTCTAAATCCCCAGTCGTTCAAACAGAAAAATAAAAAAATGCATAAATTCTAAACCTTGTACCCAAGGCATGTATTTGAGATGGACTATCACTCAGATGGCCAGTAATGTGTATATATGACTCAGCAGTATTTAATTACAAAGGGCAATTTAAAATTAATTTGTAATTATTTTTTAGATATGAAATGAATAAAGAAACCCAGATGGTAAGTTATATATAATCTGCTTAATGGTCCAAGACGTCCCTTAACATCACCCCAGAAAATACACCAAAGCCCTGCTTCAATAAATCAATCTTGCTTTATTTCCCCACTGTGGTTTGGTTTAGCCCAAAACCAGATTACTAATTAATCCAATCAGGCCTGACGCAGCTGCTTCACTTGGAAGTAAAATAAATGGATTTAGCGTCTGTGCATGCTATGGTGGGGGTTGGGCCTCACACCATTTGCTCAAACTGTGATGGTCAGGGGAAGACAGTGATATCTCGCCTATTTAAAAAATATCCATCTGCTGTTCTTTCATGCTTTCACTTTATTTAGGTCTGTGTATGAATAAATATAACACAAATATTTTAAACATTTCTTTTGTTAAGACATAGTGCTAACTTCATAAAAAAAATCTTTAACTGAGCTAATGTACTGGTTTTATTGTCATATGATACATTTAGCATAAAAAATATTGCTTTGAGACTTACAATGTCTCCAGTCAGACATAATGTGACACCCCTTAGAGCGTTTTTGTAACACAGGCCAGCAGTGACATCATCACAAGCACTGTGTCTATAAATAAATCTGGGACAGCTGCTATTTTTGTAATGTTACTCCACTTAGGGATACAATTGCATTTAAGCTTAATCTATTAGATATTATAAATAGGGTGAAGTTCCTAGCTGAAGGCACTGTCCAACAAATGATACCTCTGCACACCAAAGGTCTATTAATCCTAAAGAAATCTGTATAGAAAGAGAAATATCAGATCTCACAACCTTCAAGCCAGAAGCCCAGTCCATATTTCTAATGCCACACACTGAAACTGGCTTTCCTAAAGTGGTTCATACAGCAATTCCTGCATGACTCAGTAATTATAATTATTGATAATTGATAATAATTATAGCCTTGCAAAGAGAAATATTTCTTCTATGCATATCTTGTGTCAAAGTCATCTATAATTTATTAACTCCTCAACATTACAAAAAAACTATTTACAGAATATAAAAACAATCAGGTTTTTATAAGTTTTTATAAACTCCACTAGAACTGTGAATAGATTCTGTGTCAAACATTAATTCCACAACTAGTTTAATACAAATATTAACAGGGCAAATTTTATATCAGCATTGAAATAAAGTGATTGTGAAAATTGGCTCTAAAAGCAAATTAGTGTTTTGCCAAGCCATGGTCTTTAATTAAGTCACTTTCCTTACTGGAGGAAACGGATTTGAACAAAAGGCATGGGCTTAAATTCTGTTGATATTAGCCTTTTCAATCTATAGCAGTCTTCAGATATAAACAGCAGCTGCACAGGAAATACTATGGAAAGCAGCTCAATACTGTGTGATAGATAAAGGTCAAAGCCATTTTGACTCCAAGGCCATCTGGAAGGATTTCTTTGTTCCCAGCAAAATCCTGCAATAACGCAGAAACCGCTGTGGAGGTTCACAAGCAAGATAACTGTGCCTTAAAGGGGGTCCTTAAGCCGCTTATCTCTTTTTCTTGCTTTGCCTCACCACCTTTTTTCTTTTCAGGATCATCTCATACAGTTTCTCTAGGCCTAGCTGAAGGCCTTGGCCATCCACAGCACTACAGCCTTGCACATGGTGAAAGGTGTTAGCACTCAGTTCATGCACAGCCAGAACCTTCTCCACCTCACTGACAGGCAGGGCAACCGGAAGATCCTGCTTGTTGGCTAGTACAAGCACAGGCACACCCTGGTTCTCTGACGTGCGTGTGATCTTATGAAGCTCCACCTTGGCCTCCTCCATACGCTCTGCTTCGGCGGAGTCCACAACAAAAACCATGCCATCGGTGCGGCGTGTGTACGACTTCCACAGTGGCCGCAGTTTGTCCTGACCACCCACGTCCCATACCTGGAAAGTAATGGCTCGTCCATTGCCCACTGACATTTTGATCTTCTCCATGTTGAAGCCTTTGGTCGGAATAGTTTTGACAAACTCCTTCAATTTAAGTCGGTAAAGGAGGGAAGTTTTGCCCGCAGAGTCTAGTCCAATGACCACCACGTGCAGGGAGTGAAAGTTAGGCAAAAACGGTGTGTTGGGAGCAATCTCTGTCAGCTGGTTCCCCATTGCAATTGGATTTTCTCACTATGCTGTGAGACGCAGCAGACTTGACTATTAAGCTTTAAGTGTTTGGCATTTGCACCTACTTCAAAGGTCCTGGAGGCAGACAGAAGGGCAATGAATCCAGAAGCACAGTGTTGGACCTAATCAAAGCAAACACAGCAATTGGTTACAATCAGAGAATCCTAAAAAATGCTTCTTATTAAAAGGGGGGGTTACACATTCAATCCACATTACCTAGGATAAGAATGCCATCAGGATTAAAATCTACACTTTACACACAAAAGATTTGCTCCCAGGACCTGCTAGTATTTCAACAGTTTAGAATACATTTCTGGCTGCAGTAGTTTGTAGCATTGTCTATACAGTGACACGAAGCTACTTCAGTCGCAGTGTGTAATCCAACTATGTTTGCAGACTTGGGGGAAAAAAAGGAATAAAAAATCTATGTAATTATCAGACTAAAAGTGGTCTACTGTGCCTAATCCTTTTAAGATTGGCCAGGAAAAATAGATGTCTTATAGCTATATATACACAACCTACAGCTGGCTATGAAATATAAAGTGTGGGTTTAGTCCACACAACCCACAGAGTAGGATGTTTGTAAATGTAAATTGTTAACAGACCTTGGAAATCTTGGAACTGTCTGTTTTACCAACAGCTTGTTACACACTCTTTAAAAAAAAAAAGGTTAAATATCGAGAAGCCTTAAGGGCTCACTGGTTGTCCCTCTGAGGGAACACTTAAGAAGTTTTGTGTAGAACCCTACACAACTAGAACAGTTTAGACAGAGAAACATCTGAAGAATCCTGGAAGAAGTCTTTTTCTGAGAGTGTAGAGCAGACTAGATTTCCGATAACCACCAGGAATCCGTTTACACACAGAGATTTGTGTTGGACTGTTTATTTTCCCTGGGAAAAGCATCTCATTCTTTAGCACATCCTATAGCCTCAACGCAACAACACTGCAGTGCTACAGTCACACACTATACGCTGTTTGCTGGCGGCGTTTTACAAATCAAAGCCACTCAAGACTCCTTACCTAATTCAGCTGACAGCTCAGGAAGGATGTATGAATCGGCATGTTAATCTAGAGAAGTGCTGACATCCAGGCGACTCTTCGTTTCAAAACAGCCGTCATTTTCTCTCCACAGCTGAACGCGCCTGTGCCGCTCGTCCGGCCAGCAGGAGAAAACTGACGGAGGCAAGAGCGCGCGAGCTCTGGAACGACAAACCAGCGCGTGACGTCACCGCCAGACTTTGCCGTGCTCACAGGTGCGCCCTCTAGTGGTTCACTAATTACATTGGTTTTAAATTACTAAAAGCACTTCACGCGCGCCACCTATTGCTACCTGTTAATACTTCTGTCGAATATTGCTCTGAGTCGTAATTACTGGATGTTTGTCTTTAAGTATACTGCAACTGTTAGCTAATGTTAGTTTATTTAGGTTTCTTCCTCACGCTGTTGTAAAATACAAGGGTAGCAACGCGCTATATTCACTCCCTTACATTTACTTTAGCATAAAAAAAAAAATCTATTGTAAAAACAAAAATACATTTGATTATACCGCAAGGTTCCCGTTTCAGTTATTACGACAAACGTGAACATTATCCATTTGTTAGAAGAAAAATTATGTTTGTTTTTGAATCCCTTCCTTTAGGGATTCAAAAACAAACATACATAGAACCTTCTGGAAACCAACCATTGTTAGCTTGGTATCTTCTTCTTCTTCCCATTTGTTTGTTTGTTTGTTTGTTTGTTTGCGTATTTATAACTCGTTGTTATTCACTAAGATTCTGACTTTTGATTTGATCCTGTCGATCACAGCTTCATGTTTATATTCTTGACGCCACGCCCATTCGCTTACTTTAGCTACCAGAATGCCTATTTTTAATATTATTTTTCTTTAACATAACAGTACTTTTACTTGAGTAACGTTTTTTTTTAACTTAACAGTAGGCTACCTTGGTTTCAGTAATTTTTTTATTATTATTCTACACACCTCTGAATGTAAAGCAGCTAACAGTTTCAGATATCAGTGTCTGTAGTGACTAAGTGGTAGGGCTGGGCGATATGAGAGTATCGATATCGTGATAAATAATCTCACTATACACTTTTTCTACCGATACCGAGGTATCGCCAGTACTGTGATATAGTTTCGTAGCTTTTTATGTTTTATTAATAATTACAAACTAAATGGAACTGAATGGAAGAAGCTGATTCGATGTTGTATTTTTATTATTTATTTAATCTTAATCTCTTTTTCATTGTTAGAATGTATTTTTTGTAATAATGTAATAATGTAATAATGTATGCATTACATAAAAGTATCGTCAAACACTACATTTTTTGCGGCTTACATACAGCAATTCTGTTACGCTGGCAGCTTGTTAGCTTAATTATATTGCGATGCGTTTTATGTACTGTATACACAATACTGATATTAGTCATACTTATTACTACATAATAAGAAAAGTCCAATCCAAATTATTTCTGTTATTATGACTAAAATTGACATTTGTATGATAATTTGTATAGCACATTAAGGCACTTAAACCTCAGGTAATAAAATGAGAAAGTAAATGATAGCTGTTGTATATGGGGAGTGTAACAACTTAAAATACATGAAAAAAATATATATAAAAGTGTTTAAGATATGAAAATATGGCAATTTTATAAGGTTGATTCCCCAAAACATGCTAATTCCATAGTACTCTTTTAGTTTGATCTTTGAAGTAAGGTTTATGCGTGGTGTGAATGTAAATTGTATCATAGTTGAACTACTGTGGCACCATCATGAGTTTGTTTGATGTTCTTGCATCAGCCAGACAGTTCAGTTCTTTAATAAAAGCTGAGCAGTGTGGATCTCTTGGATTGTGTAACATTGTTCCAATGTTTCTTCATGATATATTCATTGGATTTTGTGACATTGCAGTTGCTGTGTCACTCGTGCCTCTGTTTTGCAGAAAAGTTGCTAGGGAACGCACAAGCCATCAGACGTCACTGCAGCTTTGAGGTTAGTGAAGTGTGTGTAGTCTCTGCAAGGGGCTGATATTGGTAAGTTTTCAGCTTCTATAAATGCTTATTAAAGATGGCAGTCTGCATTGCATGCTCATTTATTTCTTAATTTAGGCCTACTTATTCTTGCAAAGGCTACAATGTTCTATCTATTGGTTATTCATGTGACTGAAGTTGGCCAGATAGAAATATTTTTGATCCTGATACAGGATTCTTGTAGATGAAGTAAAACATTTCCCATGGGTATGGCAAATTAACAGGTAACAAAAATCCAGTCTGTGTTTTTTTTTTGTTTTTTTTTTGTTTATTTTTGTTTGTTTGTTTGGTTTTTTTTTTGGTCCTATCAGTGGACACTTCTCACTGTTTGAGCTTGAGTTACATTAATCAGGAAGGGGAAGCTCTCATGTTACGTTCTGCTGACTGGTCACATAAATCTCCTTCTCAGGTCTTTCATCAGATGGTGTAAAATGTCAGCAATGCACTGGGAGGCTCGCCGCCGGCAGATCGTGCTGGACCGCAGGATGGCCACCAAAGCCAAGCAGTGTCTCGCAGTAAGCTGTGTTTAAAAGAATGATGTGGGGTATATTCAATTTACATAAATCTTTCAAATAGTTATAATGCAGGTCTGCACGATGCTCTCAAACACTCATTACTTGTTAACTACTTCACATCATATCTGCAGCCCAAACATTAAAAAAAAAAACTAATTTTGGATATGAAATATAGCTTCACTAAGTTATTACATTTAAGTGGAATAGTTTCCTCAGATCATTTCTTTAATTTATGCTCAATTACGTGCTGTGTATATGCTACATATTGTTCATTACATCATGTAGGCTGAATATTAGTGTAGGGTTGTGCATGACTCTATATTCAATTCAAATCAAGTTTATTTATAGAGCGCTTTTAACAATAGACATTTTCATAAAGCAGTTTTAGAGAGCTTTATATTGCTTTGCAGCTGTGCAAATTTATATTGGCTCCCATGTGACTGATGTCACATGTTTGCATTTAACTGTAGTCGTGATTTCTATTCTTTGCTGGTGCTGTAGGAAGGCAGACAGAAGCAAGGCACTACAGAACAGGGCCCAAGGGAAACAAATCTAACACCCTCATTGTCAGCAACCCTGGGTATGCCAGGCATGCAAATACAACACACAATATCATTTCTTAATGTTGCTTGACTCTCTTATCATGAATCAGCAATTTATAGTTATATATCATCTTGGTTAGTATATACAATGCCCTCCATAATTTTTGGCACTCCATGAAAATTAGCAAAAAAAGTAATATATAAAAAGAGTAACACGTGCAATAAGTGATATCAAACATACAGGGCTATTGTATCGTTTTATACAAATATTTTTTCCAAACAAAAAAAAAGACAAATATTAGTGCATTTTTATTTGTTGCAAAACACTGGTTTCATAATTATTGGCACCCTTACAGTTAATACTTTGTGATGCCTGCCCTGGGGAGAATAATAGCACTCTGAGTATCTTCCCATAATGTCTAACAAGATTGGAGACATTTGTAGAGGGATGTTGGTCCACTCTGACATGCAGAATATTTTAAGCTCCTTTATATTCTTAGGTTTGTGCATGTGGACTTTCCGTTTAGACCACAGGCTTTCAGGAGGGATTCAAATGTGGAGACTGAGAGGTATTGTATGTTTGGCTGTTGCGGAAGCTCTGACTATTTCCAAGTCTTAACCTCCTGTCAAAGGCAACCAGGTTTTTGGTCTGAAATATACTGGAACTCAACAGAATTCATGAAGCCATCAATCTTCACAAGATCCCCTGAACCACCAGCCACAGAGCAGTCTCAAAGCAACAATTATCCCCTCCATATTTTACAGTGGGGTATCAGGTATTTCCCTTGTATTCAGTTCCCTTTTGTCACCAAACATACTGATGGTGTACATGACCAAAATGTTTGATTTGGTCTCATCTGACCACAACACATGATGCTAATTGTAATTCTAATGAGGCTTGGGAAGTTCAGGCAGTGCTTTGTCATTTTGCAAAGCTTCCAACCAGGGATTTTACATGTGTGGAACCCAGGGAAACAGGACATAGTTCAACAGCTCTGGGAACTGAGAGCATGACAGTTTGTTTGCATATTTGCATTTAAAAGATTCCTTAGGGGTGTCAATGCTATTATTAAAAATTACTTCTAATGAGAATGATTTTTGTTAGAACAAATATAAATAGTTTCTCCTATTGTTGTGAGTGCAAATGTTAATTATTGTGTGTAATGTTGCTGTTTGTTGTTAATTTTTTTCTCAGTAATTCTGGAGGGCACTGTATCACACTTTCTTTAAAGTCTTTGAGTATGTTCAAACACAGCTTCACTACTACAACTGACAGTCTCACAGCCAAATAAACCCACATGTTGTGTTTTGCCTTTTTTGAACTCCTAGTGGTTGATAAAAGGATCATCTGCCAGTGTGAACCTGTAAAAGAGCAATATAGCACCACGACTGAAAACAGATACACGGTGAGATTTATCATCACTTGTTTTATGCTGTTTTCAGAAATACTATGATGGCAGAATTTGAATCAGTTAATTATTAATTATTAGTCTGGGAAGTGGTAGCTCAGTGGTTAAGACATTGGACTCGGAAGGTTGAGAGTTCAAGTCCCAGCGCCGCCAAGCTGCCACTGCTGGGCCCTTGAGCAAGGCCCTTAACCCTCAACTGCTCAGTTGTATAAATGAGATAATTGTAAGTCGCTCTGGATAAGGGCATCTGCCAAATGCCATTAATGTAAATGTAGTCTATTAAGTGCTATATAAAACATTCATAACTGAGGAAGTTGATTAACTGTAATTCAATTAAACACCACAGAATTAAATGAAGTAATGGATTTAATTAATCAGATCTTCAGTAGGTTTCTCACAACTGTCAAAAGCAAGGCAATGTCCTTATAAATGCTGGATGTTTTATGTGTTCAGGCCACACAGTATTCCCAACAGTGGTGATGTGGATGACCAAACTCACTGCTGTTCCAGGGCCCATGTTATCATGTGCGGTAACGTGATATTATAGGGAAATGGATAATTAAAAAAAAAATCACACACACAAACCATTCGGAGCCTACTTTTTGACTAATAATGATGACACTATTAAAGATGAATCTATCTTATTTCAGTGTGTGCCATTATTTTGTCTAGCCTCCCTTAGAATGTTTTTTAAAAAAGAACTATGTACAAAACTAATTAGTTCATTGCCAAGTGCAAATCAAAGTAAACAACATAAATTTTTTTAATTTCACATTTCTTTCGATGTGCAAATCTTGCGATAGACTGGCGCCCCATCCAGGCTGTATTCTCACCTTGCACCCAGTGTTCCCCCGAACCCTGACCAGGATAAAGAGCTTACTGAAGATGAATGAATGAATGAATGAATGAATGAAATGTGTACATCTTAACTGTAAGAAAATTTGTGGATATTTGCAGTAGGGCACAGGCACTTTCACACTGCAGATGGTCCACTGATTAAATGTAATCAATTAATCAATCAATCAAGCCATCAGCGGCAACAAATACTACTCTTACCATAAAATATATTTAAAAGTACATGTAAGCCACTCTGTGAATATATTTAACAATTAATAGCTAGATTCCAACAGTTTGCTTTTAAGATCAGCTTTGGCATTTGCTACCAGTGTTCCCTTTGGTTTCTTGTCATCATATACAGTATGTCAGCGAAGTCATGGAGAAGTATGAGGAATGGTAGTGTTTCTTCCGCAATCAATATATTCAAATGTATCCAATGACAGCTGCTCCTCATGTGACAGGTAGTAGGCTTTTACAGTCATTCTGTGGAGAATAGAGAGTCACAGCTTGTGCAATCATTGCAAGCATGTCACAGTTCACATGCTACCACATTTATTGTTTTATACCACTTTACTACTTTACTTCTATATATGTGAGCATAGAACATGCAGTAATTTATAAAGTACACAGCTATATAAGTTCTTACACAAAAAATTATGTGTAAATCATCCACCAGAAGCAAGGTCCACATTCAAAGGCTACGTGTGAGGCTGTGTATGAAATGAATATGCATGGGGAAAAAAACAGATACTTACTGCAAATGTACATACAAGGTGTGGGGCCGGACGGCAGTTGTCTGACAGTAATTACTGTAGAAAAGTTAGTTTTTTAATAACAAAGGAATCAAATGTTATTTCACAGGCATAAGGATGTAGAATGAAACAAACAAAAAAACAACAAAAAGATAAATGCTGGGCTTAGAAGTACACTCTAGAACTGAGATTTGAGGTTTGAGTCTCAGATGCGTGTTTTAGCCTTGCAACTTTTGAATAATAGACACTGTTTTGAATCAGTATGTTTCCCACTGGCTGTACCTGAGCTGAATTATTATTGTATTATTATAATAATAATAATAATTATTATTATTATTATTATTATTATTATTATTATTATTGCAAACAGCAATTCTGTCCTTTGCCAAAACAGCAAAACACTTTGACACCACCAATATTATCAATATGCAGCCTGTGACCACGTGCATCTGTGTGTGAGTGTGTGTGTGTGTGTGTGTGAGTTTGCAAAATTAGCCAGCAGGTTGTAATTTTGGTTATAGTGTCAATATTGGATAAATATTGCTGATATATCATAAATACTACTTTCATAAATACATATTTTTAAATAAATAATACTTACATCAGGCCTTGATCTTCAATGGTGACATTACTCACAACAGTAAACTGTAGAAGGAAAGAAGTATGCAGAAAAAAAAATCTTTACTTGCTTTAAGCCCATATGTTCCGAACTTGTAAACTATTTTTAACTTTAAATATTTTAAACTTGGAAAACCCACCGTTTTCTGTGAGCGTGGGGGAACTGTGGTCACGTTTGAGATCTTGGTCCTCCCAACCACAATTTCATTAATCAGGACTTGTAGATCCAGATCATGAGCCTCAGTGCTAACAAAGTTTTGATTGCTGATGTTTAGTTTGTTCTGTAAAATGGACAGCAGATTGTTAGTGGCATAAAAATGGTTATGCTATAAAATGAACAGACAGTAACTTGAACTGGTATTGGATTATAATCAGGCAAGTCACTTTAAGCATTTAAAACAATGAGAAAAATGCAGGTTCATTAGAAGAGTGAATAGAATAATTATTTCTGTCAGATATTATGCTGTGTAATAGCTGTAATGTTATGCAACAGCTGCCTAATTAAATTTTGGGGACTTTGTAAATAAACCCCACATACTGTGATCATCATCTGAACATTTTGGGGTGTGAAATAGACGAGGGAGGACTGGAGAGTTATAGGAGACATGGCCAAACTCCGAGGGAAGAGGAAGAACAGGATCAGGAAACAGGTCAGAAGACATAATGCAACGGAGATACACACATACAGCTTCCTGCAAGAACATTATGCATTATTATTCCCTTTTAGCCAAATACAAAAAGCACATTGCTGATAACACATATATTCTTCTAAGCTAACGTTTGTATTTAAGGTACATTTTATTACATATACAAATAAAGCTAATATTATTAAAGAAACTACATACATGGTGTAATAAAATAATACCATAATGAATAATATCTATCCATACCAGTTCCAAACAACTTGTGAACATAAAACTAAACTTTCTGCAAATTAGTAGATTTGCTTCACTTTTCCTCTACAAAGCCATAAGTCCTAAACTGCACATGAAAACAGATTATCTGTAGTTCTCATTTCGTGTTGTGCATCGATGTTTGACAACAAATAAACATTTAAGTTAGTATCACAGTTTTTCTGTAGCAGTACGTTTCAGTAAAAAGATTTAAGGCAGGTATAATAGATCACCATGAGACACTCACGTACGACTAGGCTTCAGCCTTTGGTCACTGCATGGAATAACCGCCACCAGCTGGGCCTCATCACCTGAACACAGAGATGGTCAACAATCAAAAAAAGCATGCTCAAAAAACAAAATAGAAGTTAAGTCTTAAGACCATAACTGACCTCTAGATCTCCTCACAAGGCACTGTGAGTACCTCTAAAGTATGTCTAAATACATATTACAATCAACTCCAGAATTATCTGCACTCATCATGAAAATGAGCATAAATGAACATGTGCCAGATGTGATTAATACAGCTTAAACATGTGGATGCTGTACTGTTTTATTTTAGCACAATATTTTTTTTTCAGATATAAGAAGCTTTCTTATTAAGTGCATTTATTCTGCAAATGCTAGATACAAAATTATGAGCACCCCATAGTTGGTGAAGCCTTCCCTTAAGAGAATAAGAACACTATCTCTTCCTGTAATGTCTACCAAGGTTGGAAATTCTTGTAGAGGAATACTGGATTTC
This sequence comes from Pangasius djambal, assembly GCA_022985145.1. Lineage (NCBI taxonomy): Eukaryota > Metazoa > Chordata > Actinopteri > Siluriformes > Pangasiidae > Pangasius > Pangasius djambal. The sequence continues at coordinate 11,195,957 of CM040986.1, read as the reverse complement.
AAGCTCCTATATATTCTTAGGTTTATGCATGTGGATTTACCTCTTCAAAAGACCTTCTTTTAGCTTTAAGGTTTTCCCTAGGGTACAAATGTGGACACATTGCAAAATATCTTTTTGTGTTTCTGCAACTGTTTCTGTGTTAATTTGAATGTACAGGTGCATCTCAATAAATTAGAATGTCGTGGAAAAGTTCATTTATTTCAGTAATTCAATTCAAATATTGAAACTCGTGTATTATATAAATTCAATGCACACAGACTGAAGTAGTTTAACTCTTTGGTTCTTTTAATTCTGATGATTTTGGCTCATATTTAACAAAAACCCACAAATTCACTATCGCAACAAATTTGAATATGGTGACATGCCAATCAGCAACTCAAAACACCTGCAAAGGTTTCCTGAGCCTTCAAAATCTCTCAGTTTGGTTCACTAGGCTACACAAGGGAAGACTGCTGATCTGACAGTTGTCCAGAAGACAATCATTGACACCCTTCACAAGGAGGGTAAGCCACAAACATTCATTGCCAAAGAAGCTGGCTGTTCACAGAGTGCTGTATCCAAGCATGTTAACAGAAAGTTGAGTGGAAGAAAAAAGTGTGGAAGAAAAAGATGCACAACCAACCGAGAGAACCGCAGCCTTGAGAGGCTTGTCAGGCAAAATCAATTCAAGAATTTGGGTGAACTTCACAAGGAATGGACTGAGGCTGGGGTCAAGGCATCAAGAGCCACCACACACAGACGTGTCAAGGAATTTGGCTACAGTTGTCATATTCCTCTTGTTAAGCCAGTCCTGAACCACAGACAACGTCAACGTCCTCTTTTCAGATGAGAGCAAGTTTTGTATTTCATTTGGAAACCAAGGTCCTAGAGTCTGGAGGAAGAGTGGAGAAGCTCATAGCCCAAGTTGCTTGAAGTCCAGTGTTAAGCTTCCACAGTCTGTGATGATTTGGGGTGCAATGTCATCTGCTGGTGTTGGTCCACTGTGTTTTTTGAAAACCAAAGTCAGTGTACCCGTTTACCAAGAAATTTTAGAGCACTTCATGCTTCCTTCTGCTGACCAGCTTTTTAAAGATGCTGATTTCATTTTCCAGCAGGATTTGGCGCCTGCCAAAAGCACCAAAAGTTGGTTAAATGACCATGGTGTTAGTGTGTTGACTGGCCAGCAAACTCACCAGACCTGAACCCCATAGAGAATCTATGGGGTATTGTCAAGAGGAAAATGAGAAACAAGAGACCAAAAAATGCAGATGAGCTGAAGGCCACTGTCAAAGAAACCTGGGCCTCCATACCACCTCAGCAGTGCCACAGACTGATCACCTCCATGCCACGCCGAATTGAGGCAGTAATTAAAGCAAAAGGAGCCCCTACCAAGTATTGAGTACATATAAATGAACATACTTTCCAGACGGCCAACAATTCACTAAAAATGTTTTTTTGTATTGGTCTTATGAAGTATTCAAATTTTTTGAGATAGTGAATTGGAGGGTTTTTGTTAAATGTGAGCCAAAATCATCACAATTAAAAGAACCAAAGAGTTAAACTACTTCAGTCTGTGTGCATTAAATTTAAATAATACACGAGTTTCACTATTTGAGTTGAATTACTGAAATAAATGAACTTTTCCATGACATTCTAATTTATTGAGATGCACCTGTATGTTTGGGGTCACTGTCTTGTTGAAAAATCCATCTACTGCCAAGGCTTAACCCCCAGCCAGAGGCACCGAGGTTTTAGGATAAATTATCTTGGTACTTAGCAGAATTCTTCATGCCATCAATAAGAGTCCCTGGATCATCAACTGCAAAGCATCAATAATCCACCTCCATAATTTTGGGTGGGTTTGAGCTTTTCTTTAAATGCAGGTTCCACCATATATGCTGATGGTGTGCACTGACAAAAAAAAATTGGTCTCATTTGGTCATAACACTTTTTTTCCCCTAAGGATGACAATTGCATTGTTTTTTATAAAATTATTTAAGAGTAATGTAATTTTTGTTAATGTCATTTTTGTCCATTCTCCTGAAAGATACTCATAATTCGTGTTGGCACCCCGTCTAGGGTGTCCCTCGCCTTGTGCCCTGAATCCCCTGGGATAGGCTCCAGGCTCCCCGTGACCCTGTGTAGGATAAGTGGTACAGAAACTGGATGGATGGATGGATGGATGGATGGATGGATGGTACTCATAATTCTGGAACTGACTGTACGAGTTCCTACCTGTTACTACCTTTTCGGGAAAATATTGCCTTTTAATTACCAACATGAGGAAACACATTTTCCCTTGTAAATGGTTTGGCATAAACACAACTAAACACAAAGTTTGGGACTTTTATAAAGGAAGCCTACTTCTAGATATTCGTCCTGAGCCCTGGCAGGTAGGACACACTTCCCAGTGGTGCTCTCCTGTGATGCTGCCGTAGTCCAGCCACCTGGAGGGTTTCTGCTTGTCTTTGTTATGGGTCATGATGGCTGCTGTACTTACTGAAGAAGAGATGGACTAATTCAGAAAACCCTGGTCTATAGAGAAAGAGATGGTGACAAGGATTCATCAGAAAGCTAACAAGTTTATACTTCCTGATGCTCATTTCCAGAATTTGTTTTATTATTATTTCTTTTTGTTTTCTATAGGATTAACTGTGAAAATATATTAGACTAGTAGACCTATTTTAAAGGCATCTATATAAATCTAGAAATTTGGAAAACCTTGACCTTAGATTGCATAATTACGTTTTTTTTTCTTCTCCAAACTGCATGATGTTTTCTTTTTAGAATTTAAAAACAAAATGCCACTTACATTTCTGAACCTACCAGGCCACAGTCACTTTGGTTAAAGCTAAACACCTAGAATATGTGCAGTTTATAGTAAAAGTAAACAGTGACTCTGATATAGATAGAAATATAGAATATTTCTTGAATGTACGAATACACCCCCAAGGTTTCGGTTCCCCAAGATCAACATTTCTACTTCTAATCACATTTTGGGCTAGGCGTAAGGTACTGAATGTGTACTTACAATAAATGCTATAAAGTTGTTTATTTTAAACGTTGTTTTTAACATGTCGTCTGCCGCGCAGTACCTACATTAGAAATGCCCATCATGTGCCAGACGCTTGCCAGCTTGTACACTCACCGCGACGTGTCTGGGTCTCAGATAGACAGTCCGCTGGCTTAGAACTGGTCATATATATTGGTTAATCCCATATTTATTTCCGTTTCTAAGAAAAAGAAGCGCTTTCTTCCTTCCTTCCTTCCTTTCTTTCTCTTTCCTTGCAGAAGGACGGACTCAGAGTGCGCAGTCTCTTCCTCTTCGTGCTGAGGTCGCTGCTGGGCGCCGCGCCGTGGCTGCTTTCAGTATGACTACTATTTACTCATAACTCATTTCCGGTATGATTCTCCAAAACTACTCTCAAAAACGTTACTTTTCCTCTCTCCGCGTATTGTATTGTAATAATTACACCGAACCGTGCTGTCCCAAATTACTAAACCATGTTTAAGATCATTTTATAACCTGAAAAAACTAACCAAATCATCTCACATCAGCTAAGTCATGTTACTTCTATCTAACATTTCCACTGCAAGGCCCTAGGAGCATAAGCATTGACGTTCACTTATCAGGTCAGGAAATACTTGCTGCTCAGTTAAACGTAGCATATGCACTACATGGCCAAGAGTTTCTGGACACCTGACCATCACACCCTATGTGTGCGTCTTCACCAAACTGTTGCCACAAAGTTGGAAGCACACATTTGTATGGGATTTCTTTGTATGCTGTAGCATTATAATTTCCCTTCACTGGAACTAAGGGGCTTGAACATGTTCCAGCATGGCAATGCCCCTGTGCAGAAAGCAAGGTCCATTTGGAGTGGAAGAGCTCGAGACTTGACCCCAACCCCTGTTGGACCCCTGAACACTGTTGGAATGAACACTGGGACGCTGACTGCTCCCCAGGCCTCCTCACCCATCATCAGTGCCCGACTAATGCACTTGTGGTCTTAATGGGAAAATCCCCAAAGCCACGCTCCAAAGTCTAGCGGAAAGGCTTCCCAGCAGAGTGGGGGTTATTACAAAAGCAAAGGGAACTAAATCTAGAATGGTACGTTCAAAAAATACACATGAATGTTATGGTCATGTGCCCACAAACTTTAGGCCATATAGTGTATGTAAAGTATTTGGCAACCACAAGTCGCCAGAACAGCTTCAGTGCACCTACATGTCTCTGGAACTGCACTGGAGGGATGAACAGCATTCTTCCAAACGATATTTCCGCAGCTGCTGTTTTGATGAAGGTGGTGGAGAGCACTAAAGTATCAGTCCAAAATCAACTGGGTTAAGATGTACTTACTGTGAGGGTCATAGTATAAGATTTTCATCCTCATCAAACCATTCAGTGAGCCCTCATGCCCAGTGGATGAGGCATTACCATACAGAAAGAGACCACTCCCATCAAGCTAGAAATATTTCAGTGACTATTTCTTCTAAGGTGACAAGCGGACCATGCTAGCAAACAAGCTACATAACCCCCTCACTATAGGAATCAAGCAATCAGGCCTGTATTGTTCTCTTGGTGTATGCCACACATGCACTTGCCCACTTGTCTAGAATGTGTTGAAGGAAGACTCATCTGATCATATCACTTTTTTCCACACTTCTGTAGATCAGTGCTTGTGGTTTTTGCACAACTCAACTCTCAAATTTGCATTTGTCTTTCACTGTAATAAGGGGCTTATGTACTGCAACCCTACAATAATAATTCTCTTTATGAAGTTGTTCACAGACTGTCATAAATGCCTATGGTAATTCACTGTTCTTAATGAACTCTCTTTCAGATTCACTTGGTTCTTTTCCACTTGCTATCTTGATCTAAACTAGAGGTCAACCGGATTTGCTCATGGAATTTTTATACATACCCTATTGCATGGTAGGTATGTTAAGTGCTTAATTATATCATCCCTGGAAGCATATTAACGCGTTACGTTTCTCCAATCATTTACTCAGGGGTTTTACTTTGTCACATGTCTGTATATAGTATATGTGTGCTTCCTCCTGTACTCCATTTAGCAAGCTGATGCAGCAAAACTATATCAAAATAAATGGGAGGACAGAGGCGTAAAACAGAAAAAGCATTTTACATGATAAACACTATTTTCTGCAGCTGTATTTGATTAATAAAACATTGAACACACAAACACTTCAATCAGCAGTAGAAAACTAGAAAACTAGAATTCACTTCAATTTTCTTCTCCCCTACAGATTTTGTGGGTAAAGTGGATGGAAAAACAGGACAAGAGGTTAGTTCCTATCTTTCAAAAGAGGAAGCTGACTGAAGGGGGAAAAAAACATTAGCCAGGACTTTCATTTCACTACAGCATAACCCCCTCACAGAGGATCATGTCTTGAACATGATTTAACATCAACTACTAATCATTTTTTCCTGTGCTACAGAGAATAACATCTGTTTATATACATTTAAAAATAATGATAAACCTAAGAAAGCAGCATAATTTTCTATAGATTGCATTAGATGCTCGTTTGAAAGATCATCACGAAAATGAAAGAAATTCCAACCCCAAATTAATATGGAATGCTTTATTTCCTGGACACCAAGAACCACATTTACTTAAGCCATTAGCTCCATGATCACATTGTTATTACACAGGACAACCAACAGCTGTTGTCTAGCAAAATTTCGACCAATCACGGGCTATGTTAAGCATGATTCAACAAGTCATTGCACATTTTATGGGTGCTGGAAAACCGTCACCTTAGTGTCACATGGTTCAACATTACAGCAATTAGTGTTATTCAAAATGAGATCATAGAGGTCACGGTGACAAAGCGCATAAAATACTGAATGTGTTCTTACATATCCTACATCTGATTGGCAATTGTGAAGAGTTTGTAAAAGCATTATTCCCAACCACATGAAAATCTCAAGGCAATCTCTCTCACTAGTCTCTGCATCTTATTAATCACTAAGCACATTAAAGTTTCCAATGTGTTAGAACACTACTGTGCTTGAAGAAATATAGATAAATCAGACAAATAGATCAATTTCTTAGATTTCCCTTTCATAATGTGCTAAAAACATATAATTGAAAACTATACAACTGAATAATCGCTCTGTCAGTTGAGTGAGGCAACACTGCTGCATTAAAGCAGTCCTACACTAAACCACAAACCCCTGACTTAAAAAAGAATCACATCTCAACTTGAGTATATTACAGACACCTCCTATATCACGCCTATCGAGGTTACTAATTCCACCATCTTCAATGCCTTGTTGTGTGCCATTCATTGTCGGTCATTTGCACCAGCTCATTGACCACGTCCAGCAGATTGTACTGATGCTTCCTCAGCAGCTTCTGGTTTAGCAGCTTGTTACTGAAGCCCATCTCTTGTAGCACAGCTATCAACGAGGCTTCTTTAGACGCTGGGTCTGCACTGGGCCGCTGAAGGGGAAAAACAGTCCCAAGGTCATTCTCAAGAATGGTACAGAGTGTACACAGAACCTGTGTCAGCAAAACAAATGTTCAACCAGAGGACACTAAGAGAGACACAATTCTCAGGAACTACTAAATTCTACCTTGAGATCTAAAGGTATTCATTATTTTGTCATTTGTGACATTTCACTGCTTATTTCTGGACATGTGCAGTTGGGTGTAAGAGTTAAAAATAAAGTGAAAACAGTAGCAGGTAGGTGTCAAGTTGCTGCGAGGGTAAGTACCTGTGTGGAGCTGCTCTGGCCTGTGAACAGGGCTTTGTAAGCAGACGCTGCCACTGAGAGAGCCCCCTTCACCAGCCCTTCAGTGAGGCCACCATGACGTAGCCTTCAAGCAAAAACAACAGAAGTGGTCATCAAAACACATCCTTTCACATTAAGGGAAAAAATACAGCACACTAGCTTGTGGGCACAAAGGAAAGATACATTTTTGTTTGTGCAGCATGCAGGAAGAGCATGGGTCTAGAGCTACTTCCTTTTTACTGCCTTTAAAAAAAATTTAAAAAAAAACCTTAGTGGCACGCATGGTATGTTGTCAAATTAATCCAATCCAACAAACAACAAACAATCCAACTAATCTGGTTTTACAAGAATTTCAGTTATTTCAGTTAATTAGATATTTACATACAAATGTATTCACACTGTATGTAAAAGCGCTGCATGCAAAATTAATTCCTAATTGAAGCACATTATTCATAGTTTGACAAACTCAGCTTGAGAACTGACTACTGTATCCAATCAAAGACTCTAGAGGTGAGGCATGTTGCAGATGACAAAACAGGATCAAGGTTCATATTTTTTATTTGAACAAAGTACATGTACCCATACTGGCACATTCAATATGTGGCTCTACATGCAAAAGGCTTTTCATTTTTATGTATTCCTTATGTTTTACTGAAAAAATAAAGTAGAAGAAACTACCAAATACACCTGAAAATTCAAAAGATTATTTGAAAAGCAGTTTAATTATGAATATGTAACTCTGAAAAATGACATCTCAGCATGGTGATGGAGAACTTTAATCCTTGTGGTTAGCAAATTCTTAACCTTAACAGAAATGCACAGTGTAGATTTGAGTGGTGACTTTAAGACTTTTACCTGGGATCCTGAGAGCTGCATGTCTCAAAGGCACTGGCAGGGGCCTCCAGATGTGTTGATCCTAATCCTGAGACAACAGAGAGATAAATCACCATTCACTAGATACATTGTGAGGGTGAGTCAAATGAAAACTTCAGTGTCTTTATTTTACATTGTTTTTTGCAAATAGAGGTCATATAATTTTTCCACATAATCTCCATTTCGCTCAGTGCAAGTGTTTCAGTGCATAATGAGTGTCCGGATTCCTCTATAAATAAAAAAATTATTCAATTTTAATTTATGTTACACTTTTGAAGGTTTTCATTTATTTGACCATCATATGTTAGAAAATGCTTTAATCTGAAACAGATACATTAAGGGTTCCATTTTCAGAAAAGACACTGTCAAGCATTGGAATTCTTTAGCGGTGTCATTACTTATGATTTTGTCAGACAACTGACCATTTGTTTTGTTCTCAGGTGGACATGATCTGTTCTCCTCAGATTCCAGTGTTCTAATCTCAGTCACAAAAGGTTGTATTGACCTAAAAAAAAATAATGATAATAAAAATACCAAAGTCATTATTCACATACTTATATTCATTTACATGTAATGAAAAAGTTAATGAAATGTTTCTGGTGTACAGTGTTCTGACCTGTGTGTACGGAGAATTGGGGGTGGTGACATGGAGACAGGTGCAGGTGCCACTTCAGGAATAAGTGGAGGAGTGTTCAGTATCTGAGAGGTGCACAGCAGCCTGTTCACACTGTGTTGCATAAAGGATTTTGGTTCCTCTGTCTCCCCCTCTGTGGTGGTCTGGTCCTGTGCTCTCTCAGGCTCTGTTCTACAGGCATTTCCAGGCTGGGACACAGCTGAGCTGTACAGAGAATCTCCCAGGGGTTTGGAGGTATCAAAGCAGTCAGGCAAGACAACAAGGTACTCTTCCGAAGAGGCTGAGGACGCCTGGCTGCTCACCTCATCCCACTCTCCTGCCTCTTCCTCTTTATCCTGATCTTCCTTTGTCACTTCCTCCTCCTCCTCCTCCTCCTCCTCCTCCAGAGCAGCAGGGTCAGTGTAAAGGTTTTCATTAGAGCCAATCAACATTTCTGAAAAAACTGCATATTTAAAAAGAGCACATCAATTAACTACATAATGCAACATAAGCATTAAAAGGAAGAATGAAGGAATTCCTAACAATGAATGGCTCTGAACTTTTACACAATTAGTAATTCATTTTATTTATTTTAGAAAAAATGAAAGGCGAGTTCTGACTGTTGAATGAAATAGCTTTTCACCTGAGATAGCAGGTTCTTCGAGTATGTTGGGTTGTTGGACTGGGGGTGGAGCTTCTGGCCTCTTAATGATTGGCAAGAGGGGTCTGTCAATCCTCTCTATCAAGGACCTCTCATTAAAGGGGGTGGGGTCATGATCTACAAGAAAGTCAGACGGACAGATGTATTTCTATTTTAGCTACTGAGTAGATATTAGGGAGGAAGAGAAACATCTTTTTTTGTAACGGAATATAACATGCACAGGTGCTCTCACGCTCAGGCCTGCTGTGGTTGGCTCGAACCCGTCGTAGGGGTTTGTGCTCAGGCTCTTCTTCCAGCGTGAGGGACCTAATCACGGTCTCACAGACAAACTGAGTCCCGCTGATGTCATCATCACCTTCATCAGGAACTTGAAGATCCACATTCTCAGAGTGTCTCTGAGGCTGCACAACTAATAAACACACAAGAATATGTCCTGTCTATGCTTAATATTTAGTATTAATCTTCTAGTAAGTCAGGTGAAGGCAGAGAATAATATTGAGACCTTAGACATATAACATTCTATTAGACTTTTTTCCTCCAAAAGTGAGTTCTTAGGAGTTATAATGTTTCTTACTGTTTACTAATAATGTTCATTATTTACATGTTAGTGAACACATGTGAGAAGTGTTACACCAAAATATTACTTATTACAATCTAACAAATATATAATTTGTATCACTTTATTCGCCTTATTGTGGGTTGAAACCTGGCTCGTTATCCTAATATCTCAGAATCATGAGATAGGACATTATAAATCCAAGGTTATGTTGAACCTTCGATATGTGGAATGATGACCTCTTGTGGACTAAAACAGAGCTAACAGGAAACAAATTTAAGTTCCCTTTACTTTCCAGGGTCACTTTTTAATACTGTGCCATGCTTACCTTGGAGTTTTTTCATGCCTGTGTGTTCTGCATTCTCTTTTACTAAGCCCAATCCATGCTTTCCAAATGTAGGTCCGTAATGTGGCACTGGGGACATGCACGGAGTCATATCTATATAAGCAAAAATAAAATAAAAATGTCGTAATAATAATTAAACAGCTGCCTGTCACAGCCACCATTTTACCCCACAGTGAAATGGCAATAACGTAAAACATACCAGCTGGAGTGTTAGCTGGGACCTTCTCCAACTCTTGGACAATATTTATATCCAGCAACTCAAAGGAGAGCAGATCCTTTAATAAAAGAAGACCTGTGTATTACAGCCTTATACACAATAACAACAAATTGCTTAATTTGCGATCACACACCTGTGCAGTGAGCAGGTCCACAGAGGGAATGTAGTACTCTCTCTTGCTGCTGGAGGACCCCCGGGTGTCATCTCTGGAGCCAGTCCAGCACATCCCATCCATTCCTAGAACACTGTGTTTATTCATCTGTATAGCAAAATAAAATACTTAACAATAATGGCCAAATCATGTACACTGACTTATATTTGTAAAATTCATAGGATGTATTTTGTAGACTTAATAGCTAAACCATGGATTATGGTCAATGGTGCATCCAGTTACACATTTCTGGTTAAAACTATTTCAGTTACCAACAAGGCAACATACAGTGGGGTCCAAAAGTCTGAGACCAAAAATCTGGGATATTTTTTTTTCCCCATTTAAAATCAGAAATAAGGAGAAGGTTTTGGAATTTTGAAATATTTAAAACAAAGAAAGCAAATATTCAATATCTTGAATATTTAATATTTAGGATTCCGCACTATTTCTAGGTCCCTATATAAATGCAAGCAGATTTGTGATATTGACCATGTTAACTGCTTTGTACAAAAGATCAGATTTTCCTCATGCCTAATCTCTTCTATAGAAGCATGTGTTCAGACAACACTCTGATGGATTTGATCTAAATTGAAACATAAGGTTTTGTATTAAATTAGAAAAGAATGCAAAACCGAAGCATTTTCACTAGTGGTCTCATACTTTTGGATCCCACTGTAGTTTTTAATCAATCAGAAACAGGTGCAGTACTCACAAATACTTTGCTGGAGTGTGAGTTGAGTTTCTGGCCAGAGCTGGGGACTACTACGATGCTGCACCACACTCGCGGGCCAAACTGCACCCCGCAGTGTGCCAGGCGCCAGTGGGAGGTGTAGGTGCCGTCTAGCATGGGCGCCACAAATGCCACATTCACCATACCAACCTGGCCTGGCTTGAGGAAGGGCACCGCCACCTCTTTCTGCTCCTGTGACTCCAAGGCCAGGTTTCCCCACATGAACTTCAGCTATTGAGACAAATACACATGGCCCACATGCAAGCAAAGCAACACAAACAAAACTCACAAAAACCAGTGGACGCATGTGATTTGCACCACTCTTTGGCCACAATATGAAAAATGCATGGCTATTGTTTTACTGAATGTAAATACTCCACTGTTATAATACCTTTGTGTCAGAAGTCCAGCTGATGTTGCCAGTATTCCTCATCTTCCAGTACTTGATGAACTTGGTGCCAGGCTCCAGACATGTTCCGTCTGGTAGATTCTCATCCAGAAACAAGGCTGTCATTGTGGGCACCAAGGTGGAGCAGGAGACCTTGGGACCCCTGGTTTGAGTGTACAGAGCATTGTGAGTACAGCTTTGACTCAGCTTCTGTCTTTTTCTTGAAGCTCAAAGCAAAAAAGTTTTTTTTTTCCCTAAAAAACGATGCAATACAATAAAGGCAGCGGGTGCATTTGAGGTAGTTCCATCCACTTGCCAGCGATAAACGCAACTATAACAGACAATGAGATAATCTTGATAAAGACTGTTCTAGGCTGGGGCGGTAGGTCACCCAGCCCTGAGCCCTCTCACTATGGCCCTTACTCTGGACTGGAGGCCTGAGGCTCTGAGCCTGGGGCTGCAGCTGCACCAGGAGCAGGAGCAGGGCCAAGACCTGCGCTGCTAGTGCCATTGGTGGCTCCACTCCACAGCAGGCCTCTCTTCTCCAACCGCAGCTTCTTCTTAATCTCCTTCACTTCGGCCTTCAGCTGCCTCCGCTCAGCTTTCAGACGCTGGCGCTCAGCCTTGCGGACAGTCCTGTCTCCACGCCGCAAGAACCTGAGTGAGCAAAGCACAAACATCATTAGCCAAACCAATCATAGGCCATATCAGTATTCACATGAGGACTCTAAGGATATACCTTCGCAATATATTCATATTTCTAATTACTAAACCCTGACAGAGCTAAAGGAAATCACTATCTTGCTAAGTAATGAGCTATTTGAGCAGTTCAACTGAACTTGCCTGGGCTCTGGAGTCACTCCCCGTTCTGGGACAGACAAGGGGGTCCTTGTTCTCTTCAAGTTGTGACTGGGGTCATGTTTGTGACTGCATGGCTCGCACAAGATGCATGAGGGACACACGCTGAACAAATTAACAAAAACTGGTCTTTTATTCTACTCAAAGTAAATGACAATTAAAATAACAAGAAACACAGAACTGACTTTGACAAAAATTTTGAGAGAAGGCTTGAAACACTCTCGCACCTGCAGTGATATCCTCCTCCAGTGGCTGGTCCCTTGCAGCTGCTGCAGTTAGGTGTCGAGGTCCTCTGTGTTGTGGAACTGACTATAGCCATCTGTGTCCCAGAAGTTCTGGGCTCTTCTGGGGGATCAGAGGCTCTGTGTGTACAGCACTGGCCAGAAAATTCACTACACATCTTGTCCACAACCTCCCTCACTACCTGATCTTTGAACTGGGTAGACAGGGAAGATAAATGTAACATTATTAACATTATTAACTTTACATTTATAATGTAAGGGGAGATAAATAACATCATTTATAAATTCTGCATTATTCCATAGACTTTGGATAATGACATATAGAGTGCGCATACTCTGTCCATGTAAGATTTGAACCATGCAGGGACAGCCTCCTCTTCAACTTTATTCACTTTATTTTCCTTCACAACCACCTACAAATAAAAATAATTTATTTCAAAACAGTCGGAATTGTCAAATTAAGCTTTACAGTAGGGCAGCAATGATTAATCATCAAAACCAATGATAACAAAATCATAGCTCAAGACAGAATAATTACAGATTATGTATTAGTGAGGATGGGTGAATAAGAGGTAAAAATAGAGGAGGTGCTACATATTAATTTTGCTTGTTTACATATGAGCTCGTTTTTGGTAGAAATTATAAGTATTATAAGTAGTAAGAAGTTCTTACCGAGTCCCGCTCGGGGGTCACCTGTGTCTCCTTGTCTGCCATTTTTACTCTGGCACGATATGGCGGTGCTGGTCTGGGATCAATTCTGAGTTCTTTAACTTCAGCTTTAACGGGCCCACCTTCAGCCTGGCCTTTCATCTTATACACGTTCATGTGTAGCTGGTTGGCTTGCTTGAAGGCACTCTAAATGGAATATGTTACAACTATGTTTAATTTAATAACATTTATTTGACACAGAAAAGTTATAAATTTGCAGATTCAATGATCTGCAATGATCTACAATGATCACTCTGACATTTAAGAAAGGAAATGCAACAAGATGAAACGTTTTTACCTTCAAAGCCTCTGTATACTCATCTGATGAAAAACATGGCAAAACGTTAGAAGAGAACTTTGTTAGCATATGTATATATATGTGTATATATATATGTGTGTGTGTGTGTGTGTGTGTGTGTGTGTATATATATATATATATTCTTTAATAACCATGTAGAAAGATGCATCATGGCCATATTCCAGGATGACACTGCCAAGATTCATCAGGGTTAAAATAGTGAAAGAATGGTTCAGAGAGCATGAAGAATCATTTTCACACATGAATTGGCACCTCTGAGTCCTGACCTTAACCTCAGTGAAAGTCTTTGGGATGTGCTGGAGGAGACTTTAAACAGTGCTCATCTCTTGCATTGTCAATACAAGATCTTGACCAAAAACTGATGCACCGCTTGATGGAAATAAATGTTGTGACGTTTTTTCCATCAAGAGGTGCATGATACGTCTTTCTACACGGTTATTAAAGAACTAAAAAGCTACACACTTCATCTTTTAAGATTAAAAGAACCATTGCCAAACATATAACATGCTAGAAACATTATAATCACTCTAATAATGATCCATTCATAGACTCTTACGTATGTGCCTATTAAAATCTAAACAGTGACTTTTTTTTAAGCCAGGCAGTGTGTATGTGTATGTATGTATATATATATATATATATATATATATATATATATATATATATATATACATACACACACACACACACATACATACACAGGGTATCCCAAAAGTCTCCATACATAAGGGAAATTGACAGTCTTTCTTTAGCAAAATGTCTTCCAAAATTTTTCATACTTTGTTTATATTATATATTTTTTCAGATAGCCTTTAAGAATGCCTTTGGAGACTTTTGCGACACCCTGTGTATGTATGTACAGTGACTATTTACAGCAATCCCAAGAAAGAAAAAAAAGACATACAAACCAGATACAATCACATACCTTGGCTGTTTATTGATATCTGTAAAATTAAGTGTACAATAATATTATACCATAGTAACTATTGCTTTTTAATGAATCAACTTGATCATAATTCGTGTGGATCATAACATGTGACTGAAAAAACTAGACTAATGCTTACCTCTTCATTGTCCTCGTCAAAATATTTAGCTTGAAAATGGCATAAGCCGAAAGTAGTTTTAATCTAAGGGTAATAAGAAAGAATTGTGGGGGTGAGCCAAGTGAGTAAACAATCAGCACCATTTATTGACTGATACTGAAAGCGACCTTGAGCTTGGGAAAGATGCTATAGAAACGAAGAAGAAGGAGAAGAAGAAACGTGTATATTATTATTATTATTATTATTATTATTATTATTATATAAAGGCGTAGCATTTAGACTAAGTGCTAGTGAGAAAACAGTCCCAGTTACTGTGATTCACGCTTATGTAGTCATCAGAGCAGTGTGACTCAGACCAGATGACACTAATAACACACACGCCATCACGTGGAACATTTTTAAAAACTGTTACTTTACATTAGAAACTGAACACCTGACATTTAGCAATGTTTTCCCGCAAAGTTAACAGGCGAACACTGGTCTGTTTATGTAGGCCTCGCTCTCGGCCTTCTGGGACAGTGACTGCGTCCAAAGCTGCATACTACCGTACTAAATAGTAGGTCAAAATAGTCCGCCATCTACGGTGACATACTATTCTAATATACTACGTAGGACGGTAGTAGGCGCTTTCGGATATGGTCCCAGATACGCAACAGAGCACAACCAGCGCGTATATGCAGGCAGCTTACCCAGGCCTCTACTGTCTCCCACTGCGCTTTGTCTGTATCCACAACGGGAAACTTCTTCACGCTCCCACGGAAATTCACTTTGACGGTTACTGGGTGATTCATGATGGTTAGTCGGAATTACACAAGATATCCAATTTGTGATTACAACAATTTAATTTAACATGATAAAGCCAACATTATAATCGGCCCTGTCTGTCTAGTCGCTCTCTTGTTGTTTACATCGTTTAACATGTACACTCCCCCGTGCACACGTAACAGGAAATATGTCATTTCTTCCTTACGTTTTTCTTTGGTTTATTATATGCTAAAGTAAACGATAAGGTGGAAAAATTACATTGTAATATAATGTTATATCGTCATGTACATATTATCAGTACATGTATCTGGAATGTCATTACGTGAAATTGTAATTACTGCTAAAGAAAAGAGTTTGGTGTGCGCATGCGTATAATGTATATCGTCACTGCGTCGCTTATTTTCAACGTCATCTTCCAGCGCGTGAGTTACCTTGTGGCTGACAGTCAGTAGTAAGCCACACGGTTAGTTAATGCTGTTAAGACAATCTGTAGTTTTTCTCAGTTATTGACTGAAAAAAAATGTCTTCACTTTTAAAGGTGGACAGTGAAATCAAGTCAAAGGTAAGCCGGTCAGGTTTCATTGTTAATATATTTTAGGTGGAAGCATTAAGCCAAATATTATCGATTGTTAGCAGGCTAACAAACTGTAGCTGGCAAAGCCGGTGTGCGTGTGATACATCCAGCGAGCTAAGGCTAGTTAGCTACATTTCCCTCCCGCCATCACTGATAACTCTTCAATTACAAAATATTTTTATCGCTTGCCGTTTGGTCGTATTTCGACCCATATACTTTGTCGTATGGCAGACGTGAGTTAATGTGTGAAAATTTTTATTGTGCGTGAAATTGTGTAGAATGTACTGCCCATCTGTTGTTCATTAGCCGACTAGCCGCTTTGCTTCACATAGTCGTACCTTCACTTGCTCTCGCGTCTGCTCCAAAACAGATTTAGCTAACCCGTCGTACAGTGGATTTTGGTAACAGTCTACTAAAGAATACTAGATAGCCTGAGCCCTTTGATTACTATTAAACCAGCCAAGCAGGTAAAGCCTTCCAGTTCAATCAAAAAACAAACTGATTTTTAACCAGTTGTCAGTTTAACCGCTATTATGTTGAATTTTATCAACTTGTAGCTAATGTTTTGCGTTTTCACTATAGGTTGATGTTTTCAGGGAACGAATCACATCAGAGGTGAGTCACAGATCTTAGGAATCAGAAAGAAACATTTCTTTGGCTGCCTCTGACTCTTATTTATTTCAAAATCTAGGCAGAAGATCTGGTGGCAAATTTCTTCCCTAAGAAATTATTAGAATTGGACCAGTTTCTGAAGGTAAGAGATTATTTATTTCCAAGTGAAGCTCTTTCCCATAATTGAAATCAAATTTGTGGTTAATTCTGTAGGTCACTTTTAAATTATATTAACCATAGTCATTTCTTTTCAGGATCCTGTAATAAATATCCGTGAACTGAAAGAAATCCATTCTGAGATAAACTTGGCTGTACCAGATCCAATTCTGCTTACAGACATCCATGATGGACTTGAGGGAGTAAGAGATTTACTTTATCTAATACTTCATTCATTTGACTTTTTTTTTATTTTTATTTTTTATTTTTTTTTTTTTATAAATAAATGTTTAACACTAAGCACTTGGAAGAGTCACTATAAAGGTATACCTGTTTAATTGTATGCACAGCAATTAATCATTCCATCATTCCATTAACAGCAAAATGCCAAGAAGAGAAAACTTGAAGATGGTGCCGGAGATGATAAAGGTGAGTTCTGCAGTGTGTAAGCTCGCTGGCTTTTGTTGTAAAAGTCTCTTGTAAGTCACACAGCATCCTCTTCTCATATGTAGTTGGTGGGACCAAGGTGTATATAATGCCTGGTGGAATGATGAAAAGCAATGGCAAGCTGGTGGACCTGATCGAGAGGGTTAAGCCTGAGATCAGAACCCTCATAGAGAAATGCAACACTGTAGGTCCATGTTCTCATCAGCAGCACACTTTATCATAATAACATGCGCCTACAGAACATCGTGTGTATTTGTATGTTATTTATGTATGTTTTAGGTCAAGATGTGGGTGCAGTTGTTGATTCCAAGAATAGAAGATGGCAACAATTTTGGCGTTTCAATCCAGGTATAATAAAATCATTCTCTTGTCCTTTCCTGCAACATGGACTAGCGCAGCAGCAGTAGTAGAATGGAAAATTACCTATAATGTAGAAGTTAACAAGTGATAAAGCTATTCTGGTATTAATCCCCGCAAAGTGTAGATAGTTTGACTGTGGAATGTGCAGGCAGTAAGTGTAATTTACTAAATCATTTGCATAATATGCTTGACATATTCAGTTAAAGTGTTGAGTATTGAAAGGATTATTACTGACTAACTGGCATTACTTACAGGAGGAGACTGTGGCTGAGCTCAGAACAGTGGAGGGAGAGGCAGCCTCTTATCTGGACCAGATATCCAGGTACTGCCCTCATCTTATTTCTGCTCATGGTCAGACCTAATGATGCCCAGTTGCTTTTGTGTTTGTTGACGTAATGAATTTAAGTCACAATCGCTAAAACACAAACCTCTATTTATGATGCTTGAAGGAACTATCATATTTTGATGTTACTGAACATCTTCAGTGCATTATGGCTCTTTATTGAAACCTTAGAGCTATTTATTTTTTTCTGAACTTTCCAATGGCAGGAACACATTAGACCCAAGTTAGCATTTGTACCAGGTTGTTTATCAGTTCAAACCCATTCAAATCAAGTAACTTTTATGATGGTGGATTATGGTTCCCTATAATAATAATAATAATAATAATCTAAAAATCACAGACTCCTTGTCTAAGTGTCCTGGTCCCAACTCTTTCAACCACCATGTTAGAGTGCTTATTTCTATATTTCAGGCTTCTGCATTTTCAGTAATGCAAAGGACACAAACTGTGATTGATTATCAATTTATTGTGCAGGCCTACTGAGTGTGCAGCAGTCGCCTTGGCAACACTGCTGTGCCTCTAATTCTGTGCATCACGTTTGTATATTCATAACTGTTGTAAGAAAACTTCATAACTTTATTTTTGCACCATTTGAAAAGGCTAGCTGTCTTTTACACTGTGTAAACAGTTCATGACAAATCGACCCATCGGCATAGTCCAAAATTATGTGGAATAAAATTGCGTATATCGGTTGGATGTTAATTCTGTCTGTCTAGCCTCTATTTCTAAGGACACTACACAAATATCAACATTACACAATTTACAAGCAAACAAAACACCTTTTTACTTCTCTGAACATACAAAAATAAGAGGAAAAAACCTAGTTGCTTAGTCTCACCTGTGAAAATGTGTAAATTGATGGGTTGCTTTAAACTTGTGTCATTCTGTAGCTGCATATTATAGCATGGTAGTCTTGGTTATATACAATAGTTTTTTTTTTTTTTTTTTTTTTTCCCCAACCAAATAATGTCATTATCATTGGCATGATGAATGTTTTGTACGAGGAAGAAAAACTCGTGCTGACACTGATGAGGGTAGATGGAGATCTATCAGGACAGGTGTCATTTTTGTTTTATAAAATGGATCATGTGAAAGCTTGTAAGGATAACTGACTGGTGGTGTTTTCTTACTCCATTTTGTATTATCCTTAAAAGCAGCACAGTGAGGACCTTAGATGTTTTACCCGATGTGTTTTTTTTATTTTTTTTCCCCTTTAAACTGAATTTTCTCAGTCATGTAAACATTCTAGTTGATGAACTTCTTAATGCTTAAATTTTTTTTCCCCCCAAATTTCGAATATCTTTGGAATGTTGCAGTGTAAATTGTAATAGCATGATTTTTTTTTTCTTTCAAGCATTAGGACTTCTAGAGATTATGGCTAGATGAGCAGGGTCACATTTAATGTGGTCCATACTGTTACTGTAAAATCAAATCTTGTGCTCTAATCAAGCCATGAATTTTTAAATGTTCTCAATATTTTGATTTCGTTTTATTTTTTCTGAATGTGTATTTTGGTCACAGCTAAAGATGGAATTGAACAGTCAGTGTCTCTTTGTTCTCTTTTTCTTAAATGCAGATACTACATCACAAGAGCAAAGCTAGTTTCCAAAATAGCAAAATATCCACATGTGGTAAGTAGTATCTTTTAATAAACGGTGTGTGCAGTGTGTAAGCGTTTGGACAAGGACAGACTTTTTGCTGGTTTGAAATTAAACAGTAACAATGTTGGTATTGGTATGGATTCTACTGGTGATGTCTCTTAACATGAGAACAAAATTTTCATCACCAGTAAACAGGCAGTTTGTTTTGGTTTTATTTTATTTATTTATTTTTTTTAATCTGAGGGTTTTTTTTATTTTTTATTTTATTTTACAGGAGGACTATAGGCGCACAGTAACAGAGATTGACGAGAAGGAGTACATAAGTCTCAAGATCATAGTCTCAGAACTGAGAAATCAATATGTAAGTTTTCAGAAAAAATACAGAATGCATTTCCTTATTCCGCTTTGCATATGCTTTGTGTGATTGAGGTGTGGTTTTGTGGTGCTGTGCCAGTGAGCAGTTTCAACTTGTTTCACAGGTAACTTTGCATGATATGATCCTGAAGAACATTGAGAAGATAAAACGACCACGAAGCAGCAATACGGATGCTCTCTACTAAGAATGCTCACCTTCTGATCTTCTAATCCTTTTTGTCCATGGGACTAGTTGGAACCTTTTGGACTGGTTATGGTGCAGTTATGAACCTGTTAAAAACCAGGCCAAGACAAGCCAGCTCCATCGGGCTGTTAACGGAACTGTAATATATGATCATTATTTTAAACCCTTTAAAAAAAAATCCCTATCATTTCCTAGTGGACAGTGTTAATGTGTGGAGAGTCTGAATTTGCATCATGAGGAGGTTGCCTCATTGTTTTTCTTATTTAATTAAACAAATATCTTAACTTTGGGGTTTCTTTTATCTCTCACAAAACCAAATGCAAATTAGCACTGTTTTGGGGGGATCTAAGGCATTTTACATGTTTTAGACTCAGTTTAGTGACTGTGAATGTAAGACACAAAAAAGCTCGTCTGATGATTGGTTTCTACAGTTACGTTACGAAGTTCTTATCGATGCTGTATTTTACTTATTTCACTCTGTTCATCTAATATATATAAATGTAGTCCAAGGTGAACAGCTGTACTTTTGCATCATTTTACATTCACTGAGTTAGATCTTATGCTGCAATGCAGAAATTTTACCTTATTTTTGACCCACCAAATTCCCAAAGCTTCATACAGCTTATTTTTGTCCAGTTTTAAGATATGTTTTGCTGAATAAAATGTCTTTTCTTTTTTTTTTTCAATGTGTTGAATTAATGATTTTGGTCCCCAGTTCCCAACCTAAGTGAGAAATATCAACAGCTAGACCCATGTTATGATTATTATAATAGATTTGTTCTTGTTTGTTTTTGTTTTAAATTAATACAGAAGACCAGTGTTATTCAACTGAAGATGAATGAATGAATTAAAGTTTGCAAAAAAAAAAATATTGCAAGATGTTGGAGAAGAACATTCCATAAAATATTCTATATGCACTCATATTCTGTTGCACAGAACAGGCTGGAGCAGTTCAGTTTGTGCCCAGTAGATGGCATATATACTACCAACATTAGCTTGGACTCTTTGATTGCATTATATACATAGTAATTTATGTAGATAGATATAGATAACTAACTATCTCTGTTTAGCAAGAGATAGATAGATATACAGTCACTGACCACTTTATTAGGAACACAAGCACACCTCATTCGTGTAATGTTCATGTGGCGGTAGTACAAACCAAAACATCATGCAGAGACAGGCCAAGAGCTTCATGCATTCATTCCGATGGAAAAAATGACATCTCAATGACATTGACCTTGGCATGGTTAATAGTGCCAGATGGGCTGGTATGAGCATTTCAGAAACTTGATCGTTTGGGGTTTTCAGCACAATGGTATGAAAAACATCCAGCGAGCAGCAGGAAGGGTACAGTAACTCAAAAAACCGCTTTTTACAAACATGATGAGCAGAAAAGCATCTCAGAATGCAGAACATGTCAAACGTTGGAGCGGATGAG
The DNA here is from genome assembly GCA_022985145.1 of Pangasius djambal. Lineage (NCBI taxonomy): Eukaryota > Metazoa > Chordata > Actinopteri > Siluriformes > Pangasiidae > Pangasius > Pangasius djambal. The sequence continues at coordinate 11,174,655 of CM040986.1, read as the reverse complement.
CTACAAGCAACAGAAGACTACATCCTTTTTTTTTCACTGAAAAGGTTTACTGGATTAGAAATAATATACTGTATATAATAATAAATTCTCAGGTAAATACGTCCTACAACAGAAGTTTATAAGCTAAATTGACTGAGGCACTTTTACATAGTTCTCTCTGACCACAACAGTTTCTTAAAGCAGACACAAACATTCAGCATTAATCCCTGCTGTTATTTAATTTTCTGTTGTTAACAGATGTCAGTGTTGGGAGAATGTTGACCATCATATTCACTGCACACTAATTTAAAAGTTTCCGATTATCTACATGATATGTTGTTTATTGCTAATCCTGTGTGTGCAGTAAACACTGGTGACACATTTGTGGTGATTTTTCGTGAGGCTTGAAGATTGTTCAGGGTTTATGCCTAAGAACTGGGGCTGTACCTACTTTAACAGCTTAAATAATGTACGCAGGGTGCAAGAAGTCTTTGGGTACAATGCCAATATCACCATTCAGCTCACCAACCCACCAGCCGTAGATGTTGTACTCCTAGGATAGAAACAGATCCAGAGGCCATGTAAGGATACATACCATCATTATACATCTGGAGGTAAATAGTAAAAATGAATAATGAATATATATATATATATATATATATATATATATATATATATATATATATATATATATATATATATAAAGTACTCCAAAGCTAAGCATAAATGGTAAATATGGTATCAATGCACAGACTCAATGTTTACTGTTTAGAATAATGGTATGTTTGTACTTAATCTCTCTATTGTACATAATCCTAAAATGCTAGTACTGATAGTAGTGTTGCATATACTGTATCTTATATACAATAAGAACAGATCTGTAACCTTCTCTCTTTACTGGCTATAGAAATACCCAGAAGTAAAAAATCCATTCTTGAGTTTTATCTCATACTTCTGTTAACTACATGAGTATTGAGCAAAAATTACACCTTTATTGTACTTCATAGAAAAAAACGGGAAAGAGCCCATCAAATTTATAGGGATATAGTAATAGACTTATAGCGGTAGTTAAGCTCCTGGTCCAGGCCATGGTGAATCCGGAGTCTATCCTGGAAACACTGGGCATGATGCAGGAAACTCCCTGGATAGTACCCCAGTCTTTGTCTGCACGTGCAAACACACTCACACTTAGGGGCAAATAATCTTAGCCAGAGTTACCTACTGGCATGTTTTTAAGATGTTGGAGGAAACTCCTCACAGACAGTATCCTGAGCTCAGGATCAAACTGGGGAGCCTGGAGATGCGCAGCAGTAATGCTACCTGCTGCACCACTATGCCACCACACTGACCCCTACCCAGATAGCAATGCCAATCTGCCAAAAGTACTTTCAGATTAACAAAATAAAACCAGCACCAAAAAATCTCTATCTGATGATGATGAGCTTTCATTGTTTTTCTTTTATTCCTGGATCGGATTATTTTGTAAAAACAAACAAACAAATAAATAAATAAATAGTCTCATAAATTTTTATATCAGACTTGAACACATTAATAAGTGTCAAAAGAGAAACCAGGGCAGATCAGTAATATACTCTACAAAATGTATATTGCACAGTGCAACTTGAGACTTAACAAATGCATATCAGACTGGAGCTAGTCATGACAACAAAGCATACACACACACACAGAGTCATTTAAGCATTACAAACAGCCTTGTCTAATATGGATTTTACTCAAGATGTATGTAGCAACACCTCTTGAAAAAAAATCTACAGCAGACAGTCAAGGAAATGGATTCTTTGACAAACAATCATTCAGAAGTATGCATTTCACATCACGTTATTAATGCAAGAAGCAGTGTGACACAAGGCAGGTATGGCAATTTTAGGATAAGATTATAAGGTTTTATTTTCAGGTTGATGGCCTTGACACCTTCTCTGGGCAACATCTGAGCAAAGCAGTGCTATCACCTAATTAGTTACTGGCTTGAAACTGCTCATTACTCCAACTAGACGATGTGTTCCCTCTGGTTATTAATCAGACCCCAGCAAGGCGAGGGGCTTGGCACTTATGAGCAACTAGTGGACATAGTCCCAGTCCTGGCTTATGACAAATGGACATAGAGAAGGGTGGTATTATCAATGTGATGGCTGGAGAACACGGAGATGGAATGATGGGGAGAGACTGAGACTGTGTTCAGAGTGCTTTAGCATTCCACAAGCACACGCAGTACATTTAGATGTGATGAGCTTGTCATCCATCCAGCGCCTGCAGAGGAGAGTGGGAACTAATTACCATCTCCTCACACACAGCGCCGCAAGCCTAATGTAGTCTTCAGCCCATGCAGACGAGCTGCTCTAATGATGTCAGGAGGAATGAATTCCAAGCAGGGGAATAATCTAATGGGGCTACCAGCATCCACATTACCATTGCATATGAGACTTCTGTGAACTCATGAGTTTTGTTTCAGAGCATCTAGCCAAAGTTGATTGAATGTGAGTGAAAGTGAGGGACAGACAGAGTTGAGAGAAACGAACAAAAAAAAAAAGACCTCACCCTCTCTCCAGGGACCGCTGCGGGGCTGTTCTCCCTCTTGACATGAATCAAAGTTAATTTTACCTCTTCTTAAATTTTTGATTATCGACCACACCATTTTAATGTAGGTCTAAATTACACTGAATGTTAATGACTGTTGCTTCTTGCCACCCGTTATGGAGGTTCCACAGATTTACACAACCACTCTAATGATGGCGGAGTGAAGCTAAGACTGACTGTATTTCTCTGACAGTTATCAAGTCTCAATCACACTCGTCTTCTTTCATCGCTTAATTCTGTCTCTTCTCTTTTTTCAGTAGTTTTCATCTACTGGAAATAGTGCACGCATCTGCGAGTAAGAGGTTTTTGAGTGAGAAACAAAATGTAGAATGATGGCCTCATCTGAATGTGAATTTGTTAGTAATGCTGTTGCTATTTACTATCAGAGTCAACCTTGAAGAGGTTATGAACAAATCCATCACATCCTCTCATGTGAGTGACAGAGGAGGAGAGGTGTGTTCCACTTTGACCTGTGTGTAGGCACATCTCATAGAGGCTATAAAATGCCAGTGTGTGCCACTTAGGGTGGTATGAGTGAATGAAACAGTGTAGCACTGCCGATGACCTCTGTGTGACTGCTCTTTCGGAGACGGGTGGGGTTGGCACGGGGAGCAACAGAGAGTGGGTGTTGCTATGGCAACACCTGCAGTCTGCAGCGTGTGGCTGATATCATTTATTTCTCACTCAGGGGGCTGGCGAGCGCTGGTATTCAAATGGGTCCATCACTCTCAGGCAGCCGGGGAACAGACTGGCAGCTAATGATGCCTTCAAAAGGAGCGGCTTAACTAGAGAAATGTCATATGGCATATGACAAGGTGAAGAGTAGCTCATGTGTGTAACACACTACAGCAGCCAGGCAACCAAATACGGACTTCTTATCCACCCTTCCATCCCATTTCTCTATATCTCTTTTCTATCTAATCCATCCCTCTTGCTCTCCTTTTTTCACTGTCTCTCTTCCTCTTTTTCACTGGTTCTCTGCCATTTTCTTTATCATCTTCCCCAAATTCCAACTTTGGCACTTCAAGTTTTCAAGCATCCTTTCTTTCTCATGTTTTAATTATTTACTTAATTTTCCTATTACTTTATTCACCTTTTTTTGCATGTATTACACTCAGCAACACACACACTTACACACACTCTTTCTGTGGAGGCAGGAGAGATGCTAATAAGAATGAGACATGAGGCCTGTGCCACAGGCCACCAGCTGACTGAGGTACGCCTTGGGAGTGATGGAGCGCAGGAAGTCTCTCATTGCCCCGCCGCTGAACCCGGCGCTCAGGCCTTGCTGCTCCCCCTCCCCTCCATCTAGCCCTCCCTCTCCTTTTTCTCTTGCTGTCATGCACTGGAGTGTATCAGCAGTACACACACCCAGGCTGCTGAGCATCTCTAGCTGTCATTACAAAGAGCATGAACACATCGCCGCATTATTTGACAGTTAGAGCAAGTGAGAGCAAGCAAAACGAATACCCTGCGGCGGCATCCTTGTTCCTAAACGCATTCATCATGTAATTATATCCTGATCAATGAATCAGTAACTAATTCATGTTCAATTCCAATTACAGAAAGGATTACCACATTTAAAAATATGAAAATGTACACATATAAAATAGCATTTTACACTTGTAGACACATTTAAAGTGCTCTGATAAGTAACAGTTAAAAGAAAGATCAATTCTTAAGATAAAACCCCTTTTATCTTTATGATCCATTACTGTCATGGCTATTCAGCTATGGATAGTGCAAGATGATGACCAAAACTGTGGATGAGCAAATAAACTAGCTGCCGTTGTAAAAGTACGCTGGGGATTACTGATGGCTCTTTAACTTAATAGGCATTTAAAGTGGATTGTGTATGCTGCTGAGTGCCTGTAATGATGGCTGTTTACGTGGCCTCCCATTTATAATAATTAGGCAGAACGGGAGGGGGCTGCCGCCATGCAGTTCTGGACTATTGGCTTAGGCTGAATAATGACCTACTGTAGTTGACCGGGAGATGACCGTTGCCTTCTGCATGACCCCAGAACCCCAGACTCACCCCCAGCTGATTCTGCTGGTAAATAGAATGCCCAATGTGTCTATATAGTGCCTTGGTGTCTATTGCAATAATGAAAGCAGGGTTTTTTGTTTGTGTGTGTGTGTGTAAGAGGGAATGAGAAAGAGCAAGAGGAGGGTGTGGACACACACAAGGCCTTAATGCTTGCCCCTGTCTCTTTTCCTTAGCTTTTCTGTCCTTTTTATTGCACCCTTTTCCTTTTCTTTGGACATTTTTTAGGAGAGTGACCCCCTGGGTACTAGGGCGGCTAGAGCTTCCATTTTTCTGCAGCCGGTGAAGATATGGCCCACTTGGGAGGAGAAAATAGTCTCACACACACCGTCAATGAGAAGTGACCGCTCACATACTAATAAATCATACATATGTCCCTTGAAAGTTACCTCTGTGGTGAGGTTTGGGGGTAGGATACACTGTGTATGTCTGTCAGACTATCAGTCTGAGATCTGTTCTCTTGGTAAATTACATTGGAAACAAATTTTAAGGTGGAAAAACCTGAGGTGAACCTAATCTACCTATTCAATATATTAGTTACTAATTGTATAAAATCTCTAAATTGATTCCACGAGTCATGTGAAAGAAATGTGCGTGGTTAACCAGAAGGTGTCACTGGTGTACACTAGTCTTGCCAACAGAGTTGGTGTGATTTGGGGAGCTGAACACTTAAGGCTTCTGTCTAGACCAGCGTTCCAGCCTACTTTATGACTCCTGGGTGGAGGGGATTGTTGGTGTGAAAGTGCAGTGCATGCTTCAAAAGGCATGCAGGACTGAAAGAGAGTGCTGTTAGGTGGCCTGCATGTTAAACAGCTCCTGGATAAGTTTGGCCTACATCTTTGGAGCCATAAATCTTTCCACGTCCCATTGCAGGATTTTTTTTACGGGAATTCCACTGGGAACTCAGGCATGTGTTGAGTCTGACCTCTAAAGTCGTGTACTTTGAATCTGGGAGACATAAATTAGATTACAGGAATGCAGGAGAATGGGATGGTTGAAGAATGAACATAGAAAGTAATGCCGGTGAGGTCATATTGCTCTTAAAATCCTTAAACTCCTCTTCAAAACTTTCCCAACTTCCGAAAAGTTTCATTATATAACGTCTTTTAAATTTTTAATTGATATTTACACCATAAGAAAAAAAAAATGTGTTGGCAGGATGTGATGCAATTAGCAATATCCTTTTCATCATGAATCAAACTACCATTGAGCACCATAATTAACTGCAACCACACTAGGACAAATAAAAGCGCGTGTGTGGATTAGAAAATCGAGTGCGATGTGATTAGTGTGGGGAGAAGAAAAGCCCTGAACATCCTGCTTTGCTGCCATCAGTGGCCATTCTCTCCAGCGCTGAGGATCGGTGAGGCTGCGTTAACGCTGCCAGATGGATGCTGGTTTCGGCCACTATTTCATGTTGTACTGTAGCGAGGGAGCCGCTGAAGGCAGAGCTCGGGGACTCTTACAGCCGAGCGGCTATAAGCAGCGCAGCGCAAAATTAACTCCGCCGAATTAATCGGGGCAAGATTGAAAATGAAACTCGGATGCAGATGAGCGAGCAGCTCGGCGTGTTTGTTTATTCTGCCACCGCAGGATCCCCGTGCTCGTATACTTTACGACGCCGGAGGGCTGAACATACAGAGCCCCGCTTTCATACACACACGAACACACACGCACAAGCACACACATGCACTCACGCACGCAAGCGCGCGCGTGTAGACCTACTTGTAATTATCATATTATGAGGTCTTAAGACCCACACGCAGATTTCGGGAACACTGTATGATCTGCTTGATTTCTAAGAGTGAGAGAGAGGGGGGAAAACTCTCCAAACAAATACCTTATACGTCTATGCCTAATTTGAATTTAAATAACTAATCAATTTCTTCCTTATTTTCGCAAATAAGAATTCACTGCATGGAGGCATAGCTATGCAAATGGGGTTTTCTTTACGCACGCACTTTTATTTGCCTACTCACACACGCGCGCGCGCAAAACCATTTTAAAGACACATATGCAGTACACAAACATTTGTCTAGTGATGGATCGATAATAGCTGATGAGAAAACACATACAGGCTGCATGCTCTGCTATGCTTGAAGCCAGACAACTCAACTGCGCTCCTGTCTGCCTCTGTGATGTGCTTTACTTCTCGGCATTCAGTCATAGCGCTACATTACAAACCTGTTGGTTAGCACCATTGATTTAGCACTTCTCACGTCTTTACCACCTCGTAATTACGCTCAGCGTTGACACAAATACACACGGCCTCCCCTCCACGCCTCTGGACAGCAAAATTTACGCGCTCTTATTTTATATGCACTGCTTTATGAGGGAGACTGTTAGAGGTAGGCTGCAGTTCTAGCCAGTAGCCCATATTTCATTTGTTGAGGTCAATGGTCCAGGCAAGCACTCGTAAAACAAAAACACCAAAGCTGCCTGGTCTAAAACAACTCAGAGGAGCAGGAAATCGCGTGGTCGAGGAATGGCTAGGTAAAATCATATTCTAGTCATTTGGATCTTTATCACCATTAATTAAAGATTATGTGATGGACCAGTGAGAGCAATTAAAGGTAGAAGGTAATAAATCTACACAAATGCATAAATGCATTTACAGAATCGTAACAATTTGTAGGCACAATCCCACAGTCTAGAGCTCCAGCATAAGCTAAACAGAAAATAAATTATCTGTATAGGCTCTGGAAATTAATTTAAATGGACGATAGGAGAGTTACATTCACGCACACTATTTCATGCTAATGACAATTACACGTAAGCAATAAAAAGCATATAAAATATGACATTATATTTAACATTACGGAGATGTCAAGTATTGTAATGTATCATTATTATTGCACAGATTGTGTCAGTATTTTATTAATCACAAAAATATGCTCAGTTACACCTGACATAGCACAAAAGGCTCCAATAATACTGAATAAGAAAATGCCAGCCTTTTCTAAAATGTTGTGCATTTGACTTGGGAGTCAAAGGAAAAATTAAATCATATTGATTTCCAGCTGAGCATGTGTAAGAGACAGCTAGCCTATATGCTGTTGAGACACTGTGCTTGTAAGACATGTGAGCTATAGATTTATAGAAGAACACTAGGTGCTGAATGCAGTAGATGCTGAATGCACTAAATAAGAAGCCATGCGTGACTGAACACTTGACTCTGTGTGAAACCCTGTAATGAATTAACAGCCCATTACTGTGAATCTAGCCATCGAGCAATATTACTCCAGTGACAAAACAAAAGTGTTATCACAACATCATGTCAGTATGGCGCATTAGGTAAAAAGTGCTGACTGTACAAGCTTGGGCTTGTTCTTCGCAAGAATAAATGCAGAATATATTATTCTGGTGTTTTAACATGCTTTTGTATACAGATATTACTGTTCTATTGTATGTCTGGAAAAAAGTCAAATGTGAGGTGTGGACATTACAAAAAAATTCTAGTAAGATAGATCTGAATTTAAAAAAAACAAAAAAAGCTTAGTGTAAAAAAAAAATTCAATCATGCAGAATGTTAAATGTATCATTTCTATTTTGCAATAGAATACAATTTTACATTATAAGCCATGATTATTTTAATGCTTTATAGGACCTTTTAAACAAATAATATGCATAATACATACGCAATATTTTAATTAAATTTATTACATATAAAATAGTTCATTTTTAGCCTTAATCTATTCTAATCTAATAAACTAATTCAGTGGACCAGATGGGCAACAGATGTTTTTACCGTGTAGCACATGTGTATTGTTTGCCAGACTGAGAGAAATAAAGAATTTTTTTTAACAAACCAGTCAAGGATAATTTAGATGCCTATCGTTTAGATAAATTTAGTGTACAAGATGGGAGGAAGCAGAAAGAGTGAGAAAGAAAATGAAGGAGAAAACGTGTGTTTGAATGCGGGTTTGTAAACACACAGGCACTGACCTTGCTCAGAATGTAGATGAGGTCTCCTCTATGAAACGAGAGCTCATCTGGCTTGTCTGCCTCACAGTCCCACAGGCCTTGATAGTAATTGGCATAATTTGATAATGAATCTGATGAGGAAACACCCACAGACACAACTATTAAAACACATTTATGATTTTTTTTTTTTTTAATAAAGGCATCAGAACCAGGCAGCATAATGAGCGTAACTATATTTCTCACCTCCTCTTTGGCTCTTCTTGGTGCTCTCCTCAGACTGGTCAGAGAGCTCATCCTCTAAATGCGTGCAAGAATGCAGAAGAAAAAAAAAGTGAGAAAAGAAGGCCCTAACTAAAATTTAACAGTAAATGGTCCCTTGGTGCTGCTTTATCTTAACACTGAAATTCAGTCCATTATGTCAATTAATGTTAAATTACTTGAACACCACAGTGCAATTGCCTCAACTGCCAGAGGCCATGGGTGTTATATAACAGAAGTGTAATTATAAAAAAAAAATGTTAGCAGTTTTTGATTTATAGGGAAGATGCCATTCTGGATTTTCAGTTAGTGTGCCAGGGCAGACAGGGCATTGATTCAGGGTGTGGCACCTCTTGGTCTGTGAAGTGACAATGATAGCCTTGCTGCCTGTCTCCCACATCCATCTTCACCCTGTCAGCCTGCCGATAAAGCCACCACATAGCAACCCTATACTTCCCACAGCACAAATCGGCCCTCCACTTCCAGGAATTGTGGAGAAAAAAAAAAAAAACACAAGAAAATAACTACTGTAAACCCAAGGCCTTGCGATTCCTGCCCACTCATGAATTTTCCTAACAGTTGGAAGATTAAATGTATTTTTTTTTAACTAGATAATTTATCATAAGTAGTGTTTTGCATTCTTTTGTAATATATAAGCTGTGACCTCTGTGTAATAACCTAATTAAAAATGTATCACTAGATCAACAAAATTCTAAGTTGAAACAAGATATTGTACTGGAAATGAAGGCCAGTAAGTTGCATTAGAATAAATTAAATTCTGAAGATTAGGGGTTTTTTTAAGTGTTTTTTTTTTTTTTGAAGGAATTTACATTGTGATTTATCATTCTTACCATTTTGTGGTAGAGAATCAAATTCAGTCCTAGACTTCCAGTGCCCAGTTCTATGAAATGATACCAACTAAGATTTTATTTTTCAAGTGCAGCAAAATAAACTAAACTAGAAATAACTACAAGGAACAAAATGGCTCAATAGATAGCATTACAACACCTTTATGTCTTTTGAAAAATCACTGCACCTTCATAACATACTATCTTTTAAAGATATTACTGTAAAACCTTTCATAGCTAGAGGAACAGGAGGTTGAAGAGAGAGATGGATTAAGGGTGAGAGAGATGGTCATTTGATCCACCATCTGTGGGCAGCTCAGTTCCAGTACACACATGGCTGAGAAAGGTGAAAATGACAGCACTAAGGACTGATGTGTTTCTGCTCTGGGCTCTCCCTAAGTGCTCCCTGACTGCTGGTCCCATCTTGGGGTAGCAGATCTTCACATATTTAGTTTAGCACATGGGACTGGCTGTGACAGGGTGCCAAGTGATATAAGTTAGCCTTTAGCTATTTTCCTGGGTTCCCTTACTAAAACAAAGACCTTTCCACTTCATCTTCAGTCTTACAAGTGGTCAGTGTTCTAATGTTTTCCACTGCTTTTACATAGTAACACAAGATAATGTCAAGACCCCTGAAAGATGATGTATTTCTCTGATGTATTCTATAGGAAAGTACTTTAGTAATAGTGTTGATTGCTACTTTAAAGTACAATACACTGGCATCACTGAGGACACAACTATACTGTTGTTGTTGCTGGGTTTTTTTGTACCTGGCAGCACTTCATAGATGTCCTCTTCCTCCTCTTCCTCTTCCCCTCTGGTTGCCCCTATTCTGTCCTTCTTCACCTCCTGGCCACCAGGTGGTGGTGCTGAAGAGGGGGCAGCTGTAGAGACCTGGCCAGGATGTGGTGGTGGAGTTGCTGCCCTTTCTATATCATCATATGCTTCCTCTTCATCCTCCTCTTCCTCTTCCTCATCATCATCGAAGGGGATGAAGCTGGAGCTCAGGTCTACATTTATGAAGAGAGGCCAGATGAAAAGTAGAAAACATTAACAAAACAATAGCTACTATACGGACTATATCCACGAAAAAAAAAAGAAGAAAAAAAAACATGAGAATGTTAATAGTCTGAAACATTATTTAAATATCTGTTTTGATTAAAGAAGGAGTAACTGTCATGACTGGTGCAAATATAAACAAAGTCGTTCTAAAGCAAATTTAACGGTACATATTAGTGTAAATTATGTTTAATGATAAAAATTACAGTTTTATAGGGCCAAGGTAAGTGGGAAGAGTGTAAACAATCTGAGAGGTGTTCATTACTTCCCGCAAATCAGAGCCTCACAGGAAGCCCATTTTAGAGCTGTGGCCATGCTCCAGATCTGTCTCAGATGGAGATGGGGCCTGATTGCAGGTGACTGAGCTCTGTAACACAGGCTATCGCATCCTCACTGCCTGGATGCCAAGCAGGGCCAGATCAATGCCCATGAAGAATGGCCCAAGCACAGCCTAATCAATTTCCCGTAAAGAGCGCTGTGCTACGCGGAAGAGGAGGCAGAGTGAGACACGTGGGACTCAGGAGCTGCATGACATACGTTATGAGGAGGTCTACAAAGTACCTGATTGGCTGAGCTCGAAAAGGTATTTATAAGCATCAGTATTAAGCAAAGCATATCCCCTTTTAGCCACTGACATTGTACAATTGTCCAGATAAGAAGGTGTAAAACAGTTGTGGTGCACAGAAGTACAATTATTCAGTATAGTGTATCAAAGAGTGTTTGCGTGGTAAAGAGAGAATTATGCACCCCATGTAACCTACCCTTTAAGACAAAATTGATTTGGTCCACCCATTCTCTGGCCTCACGGGGACTGCTGGCAGTGAACTGCAAAGAAAAGTCGTCATCACAGAGTTGGGCACTATTGTCAGCGCACATAAGCAGTCCTCACCATAATAATGCAAACATGGCTCTAAACAACCAAAATGGCATATGAGTGTGGGTGGACAAACCTGGTAAGAACGTCTTCCAGGAGCATTCATCTCAAAGCAACAGTTTTTCTTGGAGTCTTTACGCAAGTTGGACACCAGCTCTGCACTATAGCCATTGATATAAAAAGATCCTTTCTGCTGCTTGTCTGGAATTATAAAATAAGTCACAGTAAACATATCTATATGACCAAATTTTATGCAATAACATGATTGCACAATTCAGCTGGTTTAAATGGACAAACCTTTTTCACTTCCAAAGTAGTAGAATATGGTATTGTTTAGGACACACCACCTTTTCTGCCACTCCATGCTGAAGAAGCTATGATCTTGTAAACAAAAGCAAAGGACAAATTCAAATTAAAGTATATATTCAACACGTATTTCCATAACCTATATGACAAGCCTGTGATTTTCTTGTCTTACCACGTCTTTTTTTCTCCAGATAGCCCTGTTTCAGGATATTACTCAAATCCTGTGCTGCCACTGTGGGAATATCTCCAAAATCTAAATTAGGGAAACCAAGTGGGAAAAACTCAGTAAGAGTAATGTAGCAGCAATTTCCATGCTATTAATAACAGTGTGGCATAAGAAGGTGCATAGGAAGGTGTTATGTCAGACTTCTAAGCACAATGCTCTTCTGGTTGAAGGCCAACAGAGAGCTGTAAAGCTGAACTCAGACAATGTAAACACATCTCTTGTCAGGAATTAGAGATTTTATTGCAGCTTTGGGGAGCAGCATGGATCAATAGATATAGAGTGGTGCAGGCTAGGCAAGCAATTGAGCAACTATAGCAGGATTAATGTGGGAATCTAGGTGAATAAGTATTCAGTAAAGGTATCAGGAAATCTATTCTTCATCAGACATCTGCATGCACATATCTCCTATCTCTAATATTTTGATAGCAATCTTAATATCCATATGTCTATCACTATCTTTGGATTTAATTGTCCATGTGTTATACATTGCTTTCCTTAGGAGCATTAAATCAATCTCATCTCTCAAATATATTTATAGTCCAAATCATGTTTTTGGGCAGACACAGCAGGAGCCCCCTCTATTAACAGGAAGAACACAAGGCTGAAATTCCCCTTGTCCTCACCTTTCATCAGCTTATGACCACCACAGAGGGCCTCTGAATTGAACGCTAGACTGATTTAAACCCTATTTATAAATGTTCCGATGTTTTAGTGCGCAGTGTTCTTTAAACTGGCGGTTATCTGTCACTTGTGACATATTGAATGTAGCACTGCATTGTGTATTATAGAAGACCTCAAAGAGATTGCACTTTCAAAGTTACTTGTAGGTGGTAATGTGAACTTCATAACATCACCGTGATAGATCCTTGTCATAGTGAGGATTACATCAACCCGATAAGCTTGCGGTGCTGGCAGGGTGCCAAGTGATATTCATTGTTTCCATAAATAAAATTTAACCCATTGAAATCATCTAACTGAATACTGACGCAACACCTGTAAACGCTGCCCTTTCTTGACACCATCACATAGTCCCATGAAAAATGTCTTCACTGGCCCTGGTTTTCAGACAGATGAAAACGAAGTTCCCTGACACTCGAACACTTACAGGCACCTTCACTCAGACATCAGCCTGTTCTACACACACTCCCATGTTCATGTCACCATAAATACAACTGCAGTACATGTTTGTCACAGTCATCTTGATATATCAACACCAAAAAGAGCCCTTGGTCCACCAAATGATCCATCCTCCTCTCTGTTCATTTTTTTCCTATTGTTCCTTCATTCTGACACCTTTTAATCCCCTCATCCATCTACACCTCCCTTTCTTCATTTATCTAAGAGGTCAAGCCGTGTTAATAGTTGAGCGGAAATAGTATAAACAGAGAAAAGGTGAGAATGGCTAAAAATGAGCTGACATGGAAAAGTGTCTCATCTTCACACACCCACTGACAAGACAGTCTTTTCGGATAAATCATTTACTGTCTTTTCAGTTGATACAGGCAAGCGGTGACGGTGGAGGCCTATGTTCTATTATTCTTCCACAGGGTAGCAGTGTAGCCTAAAATTTCACTTTCAGACAAAAGGCAAGAAGGCACGCTGGTCCCTTCATGAGCCCACCCCTCCATGCAAGATTCTCATTGGTTAAATTCAGTATCCAACTTCAGACTTCTAGACTTCACAAACCAATTAGAGGTGATGTTTTTGTATCTGACAACAAAGAACCGTCAAAGCCAACTATACAAGTGCTAATGACAAGATTTTACGAAGGCCAGATGTATGAACACTACTGGGTTCCTATGATTTCACTTCTAAAAATAGTAAAAGGCAAAAAAAAAAAAAAAGAAAGATATTCAAAATACGCATAAACTGTGCAGAACTAAGTAATAAGACTTCATAAAAAATGCAAATGAAATCCATCAAAGTGCCTCATATTTTCACTTTAACTATAAATTGCATTTTTAATTATTCACCATCAAGAACAGTGTGGTTTTGTAATTTTCACCACTAGCACTGCTCTATTTTTTTGCTAGCATCATGCTAACCATTTCCACTTAAATGTACTAAGGCTAGCTATTAATATTTCAGGACACATTACTATTGCTTTCAGCAGCACTTTAATCCACCAAGGCCTGAATTTATCCTTATTCCATTATTCGTAACTAAACCCAATATATTTATGTAACTGAGATGATAGTCATATTTAACTGGAAAGTAGATGCATCAAAGTATCCTAATTTTGTTAAAATAACATACACATTACTTCAACTCATATTAAATAAGTTGGTTCCTGTACAGTGAAATTTTTAAAAGAATTATAGACTGAGCAAGAATTTATTTCTGAATATTATAAGAATATATTTCTTATATTTATATAAGAATATATTTATTTAAGCATCTCTTGACCAGCATAAGATATACTTTTTGAACTGTCTGCAGGTTTGTTGGTCCACTGGTTGATAAACAGAGCACCAAAGAGGAGAGGAAAGAGGTAAGAGAGGGAGCGAGACAAAGCTAATGACTTTCCCGCGGGCACTCTCTGTTGCTGCCAGAGATGGCGACGTGATGCATGGCACTGCTGCTGCTCTGTGGCAGGGGAAGATTGGTGGCGGTGAGGCATCGAGTGGGCCACGCAGGGCTGCGTTTATCAGTGCCACTGCACTAGTGGAGCTCTCCTTGCTCTCTAAGCTAAAGCCAGTGGCCTGGCATTTCAGCTGCAGCACAGCTCTGGGTCACATCGTCCCTATCACACCATTATATTTTACCTGGCATTTACATCTCAGTTATTGTTCTTTAGGAACTCATTCTGCACTTAGGCACATGGACCACTCAGGATGAAATGGCATTAAAAGCAAATGCAATCAGTGACAAAGAGAGATATACACGAATCTATGATACATAACAATTCTTCAGTGAATAACATCATTCGAGCACACCAAATGTGTTCTTTTGGTAAAGCTCTGAGGTGCATTCACTCAGCAGAGTTAAGCTGTAAATTCGATAGTGCTCCTCATCTACTTATTATTATACTCTCAGCAAGGTGTTATGAGCTCAGCTGTTAATCCTGCTATAAAATGTGATTGATGTTATTGTGACCTGAGGAAGTTAATATACTCAGCCATTATTTTCCACTTCATTTTGGCTACAAGTCAATCAGGAGGCTGTGTTAAACCAAGGAAGGAAGATGTAGGTGTGAGCACTTTTGTATATTTGCCTTCATAGATTATGTGATAAACATGACACAATAATGCTGTACACACATTTCAGGAAATACTAAATGAAAAGAGACAGGGACTGCCCCACAGCCAGCAAACACATGGAACTGAGACGTTATTAAAAAAAAAAAAAAAAAAAAAAAAAGCACACTATTCTCTACTGGTGTGGAGTTGTAACTGTTCAGTTAATCATTTGATGATGTGTTATTGTCACAGCTGTGCAGTGTGTAATACATTTATATTACTGTCAGAACAACAGCAAGGAGTTTACTGTAGGAAAACCTGGACAAATACCTAATCAAAGACCAAGCTAGTGCCTGAGGGTCTTCCCGTGTGGGTCAGTATGGTATATGCCCATTTTAGCGCTGCCTATCAACTTGACAAACCCCAAATTCATTTTAGAAAATGACTAAATTAAGTTGAGACAAGCAGGTTTGTAATTAAATCCAAACAGGGAATTTAACCGATGCAAATCCCATATTCCAAACTATAAGGGAGGGGAGTTATCCCCAACAAGCCACTGCCCATTCTGCGTGTCTTGAACTGTGTGCAAGGCAAGCACAGGTCCAGCAGCTGACCTCAGTTTGAACTCTGGTGATGAGGTGAAACAGAAGGCGCTGGGGTCCCTAGGGGCCAAGGCAGAGGCTGGGGAGGAATGCTGATCAGAGAGAGAGTGAGTGGAATTGCTGCACTCTCCTGCACTGCACTTGATTAGGAAAAAGGATCCACTCATGGCATCCTTACATCCCCTCGCCCACGCCAATACTCTAGCTGCATATAGCAAGGAGCAAATTGACACATTTTTTCTCATTAAAGGCAAGGCTGTGGTCCCGGTGCTTTGCCTCCACATACCACAGATCAGCAGTGATGGACACAGAGAAATAAAATAATAGAGGGGGAGAGAAAGAAATGCCTGGATGAAAACCACAGTAGGAGGTACCTGTAATCTTCATTCTTTTTTTCCACATCAACAAGGGCTGATGCGTTCTGATTGCAAAATAAAATCAGTTATTCACAAAATGTGTATGCGTATAATGCACACGTAGCATACAGCTTGTGAGTCCAACAAAACTGGACCAACACAGAGGTGTAAACTCATCTTCACACTAACACTTTGTCATGCCAGATAATGCTATTTTCTTCCACTGCTTTGTATAACTGAATAATATTAGAATTTAAGGCATGACAGTGCAACAAGAAAATTAAAAAATACTATGAAAAGATTAAGGCCTTTAAATTTCTATCCAATGTGTTATAAGGTCCTTTCAAATGTTTGCCTGAAAATACCATAATTGTGTACTTGTACATAACTTGATTTAAAATTCTGGAAGTTTGGCAAAACTGTAGAACAAGTTTAATATCCAGCATGAATTTTAAAAATCATCAAATGAAAAGCTGTGATTCCAGCTATAATTTCTGATAAACGATTCACTTTTCATTATAGTCATATTTTTTTCATTATTATGAAATTAAGGGTTACATTTCACAGGTCAAAAGTGAAATTTTACTGTACCGTTGTATTAAAAATAATTTCAATTATTAAAAACATGAACGTAAAATTTAAATGTAAAAAGTCCACTATAGAGTATAAGGTTATAGATTTATTTAAAGGGTTATTTTAAATCAGTATAATCTAAAACATTATACTCAGTCTGCTCTGAGTCAGCAGCCGGCTGTGTGCAGTGTCTCTTGGTCATGGGATGAGGTGCAGGCAGGTAAGCTGTTTACTGGCTTCGTGGACAAATGCGTTTCTGCTACATATTCACTAGAGATTCTCGCAAAATATACTTTTAAAACAGGCATTGCTCAATGGGGCCTGCTGAGAAAGATACGCACAATAAAGTTAAAGTGAACTCAAAGCTCATTTAAATGTAACCTATTTCTAAAATTTCTAAGAAATTTTTTTAAGAGCCCAGATTAAGTTAGTCTTTTTAACGAAAACGATGGGATATAAATGCTGTGTGAGAGTATAACCACGCTAAGGGTATTTCCACTTTAAAGAGCCTAAAGCCTGCATGCGCGTGTCGCTTGTCTGTAGAAGGTAAATAAAGACACGCGATAATGGCCATCAATCCAGTAGGGAATGTGTGGCGGGGTCAGAGCGCGAGACGTGTCCGTTAGCATTCCGCGTTTCTGTGTCTGATGAGGAGCAGAAAGACTGCAGGTCCTGCAGGTCCGCGCCTGCACCAGCTGAACGCCAGCGACAGTGTGGTCAGCATGTCCTTAAAAATCGACCAGCACGTAATCCTACCAGAACATTTTTTACCCGAAATGTGCCAGTGCAATAATAATAATAATAATAATAATAATAATAATAATAATAAATAATTAATTAATAACAATTATTGTGGTTGCTGTTGTTGTCGTTATTTAACTTCTATAATAATAATAATAATAATAATAATAATAATAATAATAATAATAATAATATTAATAATAATAAATAAATAAATAAATAAATAAATAAAAAACAATTATTGTGGTTGTTGTTGTTGTCGTTATTTAACTTCTATAATAATAATAATAATAATAATAATAATAATAATAATAATATTCAAGCGTTGAATAATAAATGAAGAATTATTAAGCAAATAATAACAAATAGTTCTAGTCAATAACAAAATGTATTTCTATTTATCGTATTAGTATTTTTTTAACTATCCGTAGTCAATTAGTGTTTAGGCTATTATTAAAGCAAAAGCTCCAAGACCATTAGATTACCTCAAATCGTGATGAAGTCCTTTCACATGCTAATGGACTACGATATAACTTCAGCTAAGTGTTTACTGAACTTAGACTTTACAAACATTAAATACAGTAGTGTAAAAACCACTTCTCACTTCTCACGGTAGTTTAGGGCAATAATTACAGGATGTGTTTATTAGGCACTTCACATAATATATTAGATTTTAATTGACTGAATGTTGCTCGTTTGTAGAATTTGCATATTACATTTTGCTCAGTTGCTCATCTGCTAAATGCAACAAAGAACATTTGAACTTTAGTTATTTCTTTGGTTATTATTAGTTTTTATTATAGCCTATATGCTGGCTCCCGGTCAGTTTTAAATATTCCTAATTATTTTTTTATTGGAAATAAAAGCAGGACATTGTGAAGCTAGTGCGAATAGTATTGCAGAAGTAATCAGTATTAGGGGATTGTTCAGCCTCCTGTCCGTTCAGCAGCCATGCTCTCAGTCCTGCTCGCTAATGCACACAGAATGCAGAGGGCTGTTAACTAGGTGCCTGATTTCGTTTAGTCAACATTAATGTACACAATGCAGCACTGCTTTTAAGATTAGAGCGATGAAACGCTAAGTGAGTGCTAATCCTCCACTCATGACAAGGCTATGCATCAGTTACATCATGCATCTTATTGTCTTCCAGCAGAAATGTGAAAGGTTACAGGCCTGTTGAGTTTGCTTCCACTAGCGCTGCTTTGTAAAATATGAAGGAGGGTAGGGGAAGTTCCAAGGAAGTGTTTGTATTGGCTAGGTCTAGCTCATGGCCAGCAGCCAGCCATTCTCTTCTCTGCATGAAGAATCACTCTTCGGTAAAGCCTCAGGCCTGATACTACCATCACTTTTCCACCGTGGTCTCTCACAGTTGTCTAGGCTTCGTCCAAAAAGATATGGCAAAATAATACACTGACACTGCACCACCTTGGTTGCGTCCAAACCGTATACTGCTGTCCTAAATACCCTGTCAGATAGCACGCCACGTCTGTACAACGTGGTAGGGTTCCCAGTCGAATATAACGGCACTGAATAACATGTCTATAATATACATTTTCTCTAATATTTTGGCAAAGCCTGTTATTTCCCATGCAGCCGTCTATTTTTAATATACTGTGTATGAAGTGTTGGATGATGCCATAATTCTTTTGTGGAAAAGAATCCATCTTCTTCTAATCTTAGACATACACTCTATTATAGCTTTAAATAAACCTACAATAACACAGTGACCACTACCGTGTGTTTTAATGGTATGCTACTTAGTTTATATATTATGGAAGTCATTCATTTAATTGAGTTGATATTAATATTTTCTAACCTGATGTAAATTATGTGACAATTTGATAGATGTAAATTATGCTACAGTTTGATAGAAGACAATATTTTGGTGAATTATTTTAAGAAAGCAGTGAATTAAATTACAGCATATTTTCTTAATTCATACATGATGAAGAACATCATAAAAGAACAGCAATAAAAGACAGCCTCCACAAATAAAATCATAATGGTACAATCTCAGCCCAGTATAGTGATTGTCTAAATGATACTGAGCAAAAACCTAAAACAGACATTGGGGAAAAAAAAAAAAAAAAACGCCTTTCCGGTGTATGTACAGTCTCACACACCTCCACAGTCTTCATTTATTTCCCTAAGAAAGCATCAGGCCACCTGGGCCTTGCATTGAAACTTCATCAATCTCCAGAAATGGAATCCAGTGGAGAGAAAAATCAAATTCTCATTTGCAAGATGGTGAAGGGGGGCTAGGCACTGATGGTACATTGGACAGTTTACATTTGTTTACATTGGACAGTTTATCTTGTGTATTCTGCAAAAAAAGAAATAAAAAAATGGTGAAACTGCTAAAATAGATATTAATTACTGTAAAATGTCAGTTCTTGTTTTTTGTGCAGTGAGATAAGTACCACCACCTCCATCCTAAAAATCCCCTTGTGTGGGTATGTGCGTGGGCAAGAGGAAATGGAAAGGTTGTTGGTAAAAGAGTGTGTGTGGGAAGGGGGGCAGTTAGAGAGAGAGAGAGAGAGAGAAAGAGAGAGAGAGAGAGAGAGAGAGAGAGAGAGAGAGAGAGAAATTTCCACATTTTCAGCAGCACAGCAGTCTTCTGGATTGGAGTGAACTTTTGAACCTACGTGGCAGTAGCGGTGATATACATTTGATATTTGAACCTCTGAATGTGTCTCAGTTTCCAGATCTATAGTCTGAAAGAAAAGAAAGATATCTAGACAACGTGTAACACTTCGCTCTTATTACCCGACTTGCTAATAGGAGCATAAAAAGTATCATTAAGTTATGGAAGAAAGAATTGCAAAATAAATAGATGGATGAAGGCAAAGATGGAAATTTCACTAGTGAAACTCGACTGTTAAGCAAATGATCCCTTTTCCATCTAAGAGAAAACTTTATTTGACCTATACTGTTGCTATAGGAGAGGAGGTCAATAATGCAGCCACACAGACACAGTCAGACAGGTCATGAAGTGACCAGCACAGCACCAGAGGTCAAAAGTTTACAAGAGGGAGGAAGCTCCACTCAAAGTCTGGGTACTCACAGAATATGCTTTAAAGGTTGACATAAGACCCTGAAAGGCTGAGTATCAGCAGGCCAACGCTCCCAACTAAACTGTACTCCACCATGCATGAGCACACACCGGGGTCATTTAAGGTGCTAAATATCCTGTTATATATCCACCACCCTTCTGGGATCAGAGGAGCAGAATGAAAATGGTAACAAAGAAAGCAGCATAGCACTTCAAATTCACACTTTTTTGATTCACTCATATGGTTGCATACTTTATTGAGAAACTTAAAAAAAAACATTGATAAAACCGCTTTTAAACTCTCTAGGGATTAATTACAACAATCAATCTACTAGCCAATACTTTCATTAATTTAAGCCCTGTACTCCTCTGACAAAATCAAATTTACATCTTGATCTAATTTGTGATAGAGATTTAGCACAACTGAGATTCCTTTCCTACCTTCTGATTGGTTTCTTCCATATTGCTGTTTGGCCACTGTGAGCTGAGATAACAGCAATGGCAGAAGCTTTTGTTTCAACACATAAATCAGCCAGTGAGCACAAAGGGCCCTGGCCATGTGCGGTGTCTGATACCACCCAGCCATTTCTACACACAGACCACAACCTGTCTAACCATACACACTTATTCTGCCATATAACTGCCATCAAAAGTGACAGTGGATGAAAATCATCTTAAGAGATTAAAGCAGCTAAAGTTGACATTTGAACATATTTTAAGACAATTACTATTAAACATCAAAATAATGACCAATTTGTTATCTCCAGATCACCAGGAAAAATAAGAATACAGTGTCCCATATATATGCCGGCTAAAATTCTACTGTATGACAGATCCCCTGAACGCCTGCATGACTGCTGTCATCCAGACAAGGGCTATGGAGAGGCTGCATGCACAGCCGGGTCAAACGTGCGGTCTGCGGGTGAAACTTAGTTCACATTACCATACAGACAGGCGCCCTGACAATGGAGCGCCCATCTGTTCCTGTCAGCCATAACAAATCTGGTGTCAGGATCCTCTCTGGAGATGAGGAGGCAGTCTTTGCTAAATGAAATAACACTGACTCCTCCTGCCAGCCAGCCAAGCGCCCTCCTTCTCCACTTGGTTTAGAGACTCCCTCAGCTTCCTCCTCATACAAATGACAGTGACATCACTGAATGGAATATCTGAATTATATTTATGCTCCAATATAAGCCTCATTCTGCTAGTGAGATTTTTTTTATTCGTTCAACTTTTTATTTTCAGTGCGTTTGACCCCTTCGTATCACTTATTGACGTATTTAATCTTCCTTTCAAAGAATTAAAAGCATGTAAGGAATTTCCTTCTTATTCACTCTGAGAGGAAAATGGAATGAAAATGAATTTCAATACTGAAATGAAACTGAAGGCCCACATTTAAGTAAATGAAATATTCAATGTTTCCTCAAAGGTCTTGAAGTAAGAGTCCCCAGCGGTGAACTAAACATGAACCCTGAACTGCACTTGCCCCCTCTGGTCATTATCTTTATTAAAGGAGTGTCATGATGTGATTCTCCGCATAAGCTTTGTCCCCTTCCTCTTACACTGCTTTTACTACAGCCATATTAGAACACGCACTTTTATTCTTTTGCTCCTAAAAAATAAGTATAACAAATGAATAAGATTTTTTTTTTTAAATAATAATAATACTCTGCTTCACCATATGACTATCCTTTTTTAAAGGCTCACAATGTGATATATTTATGCACAGACGTGACTTTTCAGTCATGTCATTTCTTTTGAGGGACACCGTGAGCAGAATCTTA
>CM040986.1:11060283-11152152 GCA_022985145.1 Pangasius djambal | reverse complement strand
TTCCCTGAAACTACCATCTCCTTTAAAAAAAAAAAAAAAAAAAAAAAAAAGCTGCGGCAGATGAGTGATCGGGGAAAGGGGAACAGAAACAGCCCCTCAGGTACAGGGTTGTGTTTCAGGCCCAGCTGGTAAGAGAGAAACTGGGGATGATGATCAGTCATGACTCTGGCCTGGAGCAAAAGTGCAGCCACAGTGCAAACTGGTTTCTGGTGATAAAAAGCAGTCAGGGAACCAGGCTGTGGGCAGATGCAACACCCTGGCAATTGCCAAACTGCTTTACATCATCCCTCTATCTGCATTGCTCACGAGAACCTTTTCCTTTCACACTTTGAATTTTATCTCAAGTACTGACATGCCCTGGGAAGCACTGACATTCAAAGGGCCAGATAGAATACACACTGTGTGTGTTTTCCTACCACTAGAGGATGCTCTTCATCCCTTTTCTGTTGAAGCCAACCAAGGCAATGGTGACAGACACCCACATCCCCACCCCCACATCTACTTCTCCGTATCCTAAACTGGCACATAGCACAGGCGTGGGAATCCACTAGAGGGTGATCTGTTACCAAACACACCACCACACTGTAGTTTATCATCACTCTGCCCAATAAAGAACTGACATTCTTCAAAGATATTGCTCCCTAAAGTTCTTAAAGAAACTAGGCACATCTTGCATGCCTTTTCCCTTATGAACTGGTTACACATATACAGTTTACCACATGCATGCATGTAAATAATGAAAAAACTCAGTTTCGGAGTACTAGTTCAGAAGGCAAAACATTTAACATTTACATGAATGTTATAGTGTTTAACTTCATTTATTTACTCATAATCTAGAACACATACTGCTTTGATGCCTGCTAGTGTATCTGATCTGCCCTTGTATGTTTCCTACAAACACCACCTCTGGACACGTTTTGAGAACCCAGTAATGCATTGTGAGAGCTGGTGATTCAGGCACATTATTTAATTTTGAAAATAAGAATAATTAAGCACTGAAAATGACATTTATGTGAGCCATCTCTTATATAACACCTAAATGAAGACAAACACACGGAGAGGTTTGGACTCACATTCAGGCACAGTGTCCTCCTGAAAGTCTGATGCCACAGACAGATCGTCAGAAGGGGCAGAACGTCCCAGGCTACTGTGGTTGTCATCTGAACTGTCCTCATTTCTAACATCATCTGGGAGGACCAACGAGAGAGCTTTGAATATTTGGAAACTTGGACATAAACATGAGGATTAATTATTTAAATATTAGGAACATGGATCTGCAAAGTTCTAATCACCCTTTAACTGTACTGACTTATTGGATTTTCATATTTTTTTTCATTATTTATCCAGTTTGAATTTTCAGTCTGGAAAACAAATGTAACAAAGTTAAAAACAAAACAGGTATAATACGATGTGCTAACTTACATCTGTATGGAAATTCCTGTGGATTTCTGCAAAAAAAAATAATAGTAATTGAACATACTTACAAATAATAATCAGAGGAAACACACTGAAACACAATGATCAAATAATTATTTAAAATTTACTTGATTAAATATTGGGTGTCCAGTGATATGTTATCAATGTGGGTCAAATTTAAAAAGCTGCGTAAATGGATTTACATTTATTCATTATTCAATTAATAATATTTGATGTAGGCTCGTGTTACTTATAACAGATAGAGCAAAGAAATAGAGTCTAGAAATGTTTTAGACAACCCTCTTGTAATTGGTTTTGTTTAATTTCTTGTGAATTACTCTTTTTAACATAATATTTATTCCAAAACATTCATTCACTTTTTTAAATCATATTTAAGTACATTAAATATTCTGATATACAATCACTGTTGATGCTTCAGTAGTGGTCATTTATCTTTTGTGCTATTACTGTGAACCGTTCTTTCCCAGGTGAATTGGTGCCCTAGAACTTTTCAGTGCTTTGCATCTATTATAATCACACAGTGTGTAGTGTTGTATATGTTCTAAATTCTGGGCGGAACACACTACAGTGGAAAACGTAGCATGCCTTTCCTCCTGCATGCAACAAAACCACAAGGCAAGCAGAAGCAAGTGCAGCATGTTCATTTAATCTCTACAAGCAAACAAAACTAGATATGAGCTTCCTGTGTTGTACTTGTTACTGTTATCAGTCATATTACTGTTAGTGGCAACACATTTCTTAGTTAAAGGTTATTTTTTTAGAACCTTTTTAAAACTTTGATGGCTCGTGATGGTGAAAAAAGGAATCAATGACTTTACTGTAGGACTTTGCTATACATATGTTTATATGATGTATAGGGAGTAGATGATAGATCAAATCATCAGTACATTGAAAGATCTTACCTGTTGTGGACAATTCGAAAGTTGTTTAGTAGTATTTCTCTTGTTTCTTGAGCATGTCTACTGAGGTTCTCATCCTGCAAAATACTTGAGACAAACAGCTCACAATCTGAAAAAGACCATTCATACACACACACGCACACACACAAACACACACACACACACGAAGAGAGAGAGAGAGAGAGAGAGAGAGAGAGGGAGATTATCTGATGGCACAAGACAGAGCACAATTTGACAAATTTTAATACTGAAACATGTGAGAGCAAAAGATGTTTCAAGGCAATACTTATGTACAAATATTTTTCTTCTCTACATAGTATCACTTAAAACTTAAAAAAAAAAAAAAACTCCCAGTGATCATGTTACAGAGGCCATGCAAATGCTGCAAAATGTCAGTGCGTGTGTGTAACTGACAGTGGCTTTGTGTTTGAATGAGAAAGATCTTAATCTTAAGGTGGCAGTCTATAGAAGTGGATCTGAATAGTACATCTGCTGATCTTCAGTATGCGATAATAACACAGTATGGGTCAAAATGGCACTTTGTAGGACTCATTAACAAACATTTAAATTGGATTTAAACAATGAATGTAAGTAATAGGTAATAGTGTTTATATTTTGTATATGTTAAATTGTATTTATATTTTAGCATTTGTATTTAATAATAATAATAATAATAATAATAATAATAATAATAATAATAATAATAACAAAAGGTAAAGGTTAAGAGAAAATATTTAATGAGTATGTTAGTCATCAAAAAGAAGTTTCAGAAAGTAGTTTGCTACTTTGTACCTTGCTCAAAAAATTATATTCTCTTTTGTATTTTATAATCTGTTTTCCAACAACTCACAATATTACCAAATGTCAAACGTTTTTTCAAATGTCAAATCTTTATGCTAATGAAGATCATGACCTAAATCATGACCACTGATAAGCCACAATTTTAAGTGCAATATTTTCTTGTTAACCTGACAAAAACACATTCATAAAACACTAGTAATGTCACTTGAGGCAGTACCTTCGAGAAGCCTTCTGATGTCATCAGAAATCGTCCCCATTAATTCTCTGAATCTAAGACTCCACTGAATGATCCTGTCTTCTAATATTTCTGTATAGAAAAGCTGTTCTGAGTGAGTATGTTGCCTCTTCAATGTGCCAAAGACACTACACAGTGTGGCAACGCATACATCCACACACATCCTCTGAGTGTTAGAGGAAGAGCACAGCATTTCATCTATGTTGTGAAACTGAAACTAGTTTGGTTAAACAAATGTGGAGATTCAAAGAAAGGTTTAAGGCCTATTGTGAAGCATGAATCATTAACAGCTAAAACAAGAATTATCCTAATCTGATTGACAATGTCATTGGTATTGTAGATTCCTCTAAACAGTTATAATGTCTGTAGGGTTCTAAACACAACACATTAATCTAGAAGAGGGACCTTTTAGCTGGCATGTGTCTAAATGCTGCACCATAAAGAATATATGCAATTTTGAAAATAAAATACACTGTTTAGAGCAGTATGATACTTTTAGTGTGATAATTACAATGACTACCTGGTAACTCTGCTGCCAATAAGCTACTGTAAATTTACAAGGAATTTTATTTTACACTGGGCAAATACTTGCTCTGCAAGTTGCCTATAAAAGCAAAATTTTATATCTATGTTTAATTTATATGTTTTTGTGGTTTAATTATTACCCAGTATGTCTAGACTTGGTTATTGCTTTGCTTTTATGCTACATATAATCCAATTATATTATAACAACTGTTTAATGTTCCATGTAAAGCTGTTGCCACTTTGCAAAGATAGTACTCTTTATATTGCTTTGTATTTCCCTACTTTTTTTTTTTTTCACAAGACAAATTATTATTTGGTAATAGGTCCCACTTGTGATATAGCAGGTTTATGTCTGTTTTTTTCTAAACACACAACAGGGAAGTACAATGAAGATATGGAGATTTTGAAATGTATGAGTATAGATGCCACACAAGCCATAAATTAATGAATAAATATTAGAATATTTTATATTGTTTTGTCATGAGTTTGGTCTCTCAAACTTTGGTCTCTCGAAGTTTTATGTCAATCTTTGTCAATATTATTTTGCCTACCATTTATATGTCACTTATTTACAGCTATAAACAATAAAATTGGAAGGTCCTTTCACAGAAATGGACAGAAAACTGATGAAAAGAAGCCATATCTTGTACAATTAAACACATCAGAGTTTTAAACACAAAAATTATTTGTATATATACATTACTTTGATATCTACAGATACAGATACAGATATATCTACAGATACAGATACAGATAATATCTACAATCACGGTCACACTGTAAAGAATCTTGTGTCATGAAGCCCACTGTGAACCGGTATTGCTTGGAGCTGTTTTAGACAGGTATATGGTGGATAAAGGGTGGTAAAGTAAATCTGAATAGAGCAAAGAGTAGCATTCCTAGAGAAGGACGTGACCGTTTGACCCTTTCCTCTCTGTCCCTGTAGCTACAGCCCCTGGTGAAGGTAAAAGGAGGAATGAGCAAGGCCTCCCAGCCCTCCATGAGCACTGCCTCCTGCCTGCTGGGCATGGCCATATGAAAGGAAGGAGCCATTGTAATCCACCCAGGATTACACCGCCCAACAATACACAGCTGAAAGGGCTACAAAGACCCAGTATCAAACACAGGCCTGGGCTGATGAGAGGAACCTGCTATGATCTCCCACCACCAACACTGCCATCAGCACCTCTCATCTCCCCAAGAGAGCTCTTTTGCCATTCGTTGACTCCTTTCTTCTCTTTGCTTATCTGGAGACGCATGCTTTTTCATCTTGGCATTCCTTTTCATTTGCGTTTCACTTGGGGGAGGGGGCATGGCTCTCTCATCTGAGTAAATCACCCTCCTCCACAAAAATTGCACTGTAACACAGCAATGCTTCCCTCTCTAGAGCTGGGGTCAGTTTGATGGCACCAGGGGCAGATTTTATGGATAATACTTGTCGATATGGAGACTGTATTATATTTGTTAATTGTTTTCAAATTCTCCTTAATCAGAGTAAAGGAGTAGGTGTACACCTTGCTTTTCAATGCATTCAGGGCTTTAGGCTCATTCTTGCTACTAACGTGACCTTTTGAACCTTAGACTGCTGTTTGCTGCTAATTAACCACCTCTCCCACACTTTAAGATAAATCTACAGGCACCACTAAGAAGTTTGAGGTGCTGTTTAAGAGGCTTGGTGGTAAATATTATCTAAAAGACAAAAAGCAAGACAGTTTGCTCAAGGGATTTTGGAGGTATCATGTCAACACCCAAACCTCAAGCAAGGGTCACAACAGAGAAGAACAGATTTGCAGGAAGACTTTATTTCCTAGCAATAAATTGATTATTGTGAAATAATGCAAAACACTTAAAGATATGTCTCAAATGTATGGGATTAGAAATTTTGACACAAATCCTATCCAGTACAAATCTATATCTCATTAAAATAATAATAATAATAATAAGCAGAAGCCACCTGGAGAATATCTCACAAAATGCATTTTGCTTTTTATTTGAATATAAAGATAGTACAAATGTTTTTTTCAGGGTTTGAACAGTTAGCATGATGGCTACAACATAAACAGAGCAAAAAAATACTTTTCCTTGTAAACATGAAAAGGAAAAAGGTGTTTTAGCCACTGTCACATTTGCTGGATGTCTTACTATACCCCCAGCAAATACGTAATAATGCTAGTAATTGAGAGGATAGTAATATATATTACTATATACTGTATATTACTAAAAAAAAATACATCACCAATTTTCTGGCTGCATCTCATTCACTGGCTGATAGCAGAGACTAGGGAGGCAGCCAGTGATTTAGCCAAGCAGTTCAAAATAAAATAAACTATAACTTCTTATTAGCCTCCTTCTACCACAAACAGGCTTTATTTACTATAGAATTTTTTTTACAGAGCAGTGGTTTCACAATGCTATCTGGAAATATTTCTGTGAATTAACCAGTATATGAACATTTAAACCTGTATTAGACAGAAATGCACTTTGTTGCACTAAACAACCTGTGGCAACTGTCTTCAAATCTAATGCAACTTTCTCATTGGCAGTTGCCTGGCTTTTGCAGTTTGTACTATGGGAAGCAATCCCAGGAACCTTGTAAATCTTGTAAATTCTGCTTATTTTTCTGTACTAGTTACCAACATAACAAGTGGATGGATTAATGATATCATATAAGGACATGGATCCAACTGATCACAAGGGGGTGACTGTACAGAGTGGAGGAGGAAGTCTTCCTTTAATGCCTATTTCCACTAAGGGTGGAGGCTATTTGCATGAGGCCTCTGTCCTTACTTAGCAGACTGACTGTCAAAAGCAAGAAGACATACAAAATGCCCCTTTGACCCACTCTTTTAAGCCAGTGAATAGAATATACAGTGGTCTTTTTATTCTTTTGATTTCAGTTACCCCTGTGGAGTGACATGCTTCAGAAGGACTTGAACAAGACTCAGGAAGTCAAGCCAGGCATTTGATTTGTAAAGGCCCTTGTGACACCATTACCCAGCAAGAGAAGTAGAAGAGAACACACAAGGGGTCTTCAACCTGCCTCAGCGTTGTAGATTGACCTGACAGAATCTAACACCTAAATGCACACTGATTCTACTTACATTTCTTTGACTTCTCTAGCTTGACTCTTGACCTCCCCAGCATCTCACAGAGCTAGGAGTAGATTGTCTATGCTGGTGATGAGTGATGGCTCAGTGGCAGAGAGGACACACAGGACTGCGTGGCCCAACATCAGGGGGAGCACAGAAATGGTTGCATGCAATAACACAATCCTTAAAGCTGTTCCAGTCCTATCCATGGGTCTTATCATGTATCACCTAAAAGTAACATCCACTCTGAGTATCCCTGTCCTCTGTTATTGACATTGAAATTATTGTTTCCCACTGATCCTCTGTGGGGGGGTTTTCTATTTTAACCTGGACTATATTGCGCTCTTTGCCTTCCCACTGTCCTTCCCACGTCTTCTCACACCCTGCAACACTGCAGTGTGAGATTTCCTTGCATGCTGACAGGCTAGTGAAAAACATCCCTCTCCTGCAGGCAGCTGAACATCTGTCTCCATAGGGCTGTGGCTCTGGCTCTGACGCCTGCAGATGGGGTCCCAGTGGGAGCTGAGAGCTATGCCATCCAAAAGGCCAGGGAAAACACAGTAATAACCAAACTCCCTCAAACATATTACATTTATAAAAATTAGAGCTGTTATAAAAGTGAGGCACATATACAATACATAACTTTTACAACTGGTTAAACAGCAAATCAGCATATTTTCCCCTATTATCCAACAAAGATAACTGCAGGTCAACCATTTTTAGGAAATGTGCTCCCTTCTGTAATAGAGTTTATCAGTTCTCCATCACTACCAGTGCTGGGATTTTATACAACACCTATCTAAAGGTAATTTGACATGTTAATGTAATGTCAGTTGTTGTTTTATTTCAGTCAGTGAAAAATTAAACATTGCAGTATCAGTCTACACTGTAGTACTGCAGTACTGAACGATGTCAGCAATTGGTAGGCTTTTTCTCTGAACGCATTGTTATTTTTTAACTAATAAAGTAGGTAAATATATGTTTGATGTGTATAATGTTTGATGTATATTGCTAGTGACAATCTTTAAGGCCTTACTGTTGTATGTCAGTGATGAACACAAGACTGACACTAAACATGCAGGATTAATGGTGTGGAGTGATAAAATCATCCCTGACCTTTGGTCAGACACCCTTCTCCTCTCTTCCTGGACAGGCCTGTGGTCTTACTGAATTAATTCAGGCCTGAACTCTGGATGAACCTGGTCAGTGGAGAGGGTGCTGACAGTGCAGTGCTGCTGGGGCAAGAACTGTGCAAACCCAACACCCTGAGTAAATATTGGACAAGTCCATCAGATGATCAAGACAATGAAACAGGGTTGTCAAGTCCCCATAAACTTTTAAGTGAAATTGAGGCTAACCAATAAAGCACCCAGGACCTGTCTGTATCCTTTTCTTTTTTCCTTTCTTTTTTTAATATTTTTTTAATGTTAGTCTTCAACTAGTTTTCTACATAAAACAAAGACACACGTAATGCTGGAATTCATGGCAATGTGCGACCACACTTTAAATAATTTCTGTAATTTCTACAATAAAATACTGTGTTCAGAGCAGTATAATACTTTAAATGTGTTTTACAGGTCAGTACTGCCGTCTGCCTGGAATTCTGGGAAAATATTAACAGTGCTGGCAGATTGTACAGTATCAAAGGACGGTATGTTACTGTATAAGTGCAGTAACATTGCTGTGGCTTCATTGTAATAACACAGTAAAACATTCAGTATCATTAATTCTACTGCAAAACCTGGCACCAAAACATTTATCTCAGGCATCAAAGGAGCCTGGCTAATTCTTCTGTTTTTCATTTCTTCCATTATTTTGTCATCCTATGTTTTGAATTTGATGGGATTTGTAGTAATATACTGTCACCAACATGTAGTAGTTTTGCATTCAAACCACACTACAATGTGCTATAACACATTGTAAACAAACATTACAGCAACAATGCTGTAAATATTAATTACAGTGACTACCTGGCAATTCTGCTGCCAGTCTGTTGCTGTAAAGCTACAAGGTCATTTTTTAATTAAAGAACATTGCTTTAGAATGAACACTGTGCTCAAACAATGTGTTTCTGTTAAAAAAATAACAATAATTTAAAAAAAAATAATTTTTTTTTAAACTTGTTAAGTCAAATATAGTGTAGGTTTTTATTACTGTGTACAAAAACTATTGTGTATTTAGTGCATCTTTACTGGACTATTCCACCTTGGTTTGATTATGTTAAAAAAATACAATTTTAAATATAAATATTTACCTATGGGGCTAAATTGCAATGCAATCATGTCAAATCCTAAACTGATTATTTTTATTAATCTATATAAAGCTAAAATACTTCACACAAGAGTACTTGTGGGGCTGATAAATCTTGAAATGTTGCAGAATGTGAGAGGAAAATATGAAAATTTGAAACAGAGATCCCATAGCATGGTGCAGTGGCAAATATGAGGAAAGACTATTAAGTGTTATATCAGTGAGCAAGCAGGAGTGTTTACATGTTTAGAAGTCCTGCAGGCACAGTGAGGTGAAAAGGTCATAGGAAGCCACCCGGGGTGTACTGCAACATTCCTCTTGTCAAACTATACATACTGGGGCAGCCTTGATTTAAATTAGCCCCATTGTATTGTAATGTCCCTTAACAAAAGACACTATCTTTTATTAGAGCATAATAGCCCTCATAGCTTCTAAATATTAAAAAGAATAAAAACGAAATTAATGTGCATTGTCACGTGATGAATAGATACACGACTTTCAGAAAAATAAAACACTTTTATTCAGTTATTACTACTTCATCAGGTCAGACGAATACTGTGATCCTATACATATATGAACACACGACGTTTTTGTCCAAAAGTACATTTCTAGTGCAAATTATAAAACTGCTCATTCAAAATAGCCACATTGTGTTGCAATGAGTTGCGACAGTTACACATCAGAGTTAAATGTATTTACACCCAATTGCGACTGGTACAGATCAGAGGTAAATGTAGTACATCCAATAAACTTTTTGGCCATTTGCAAAGCAGTGACATGCATCATCACAGAGCAAGAATATCCTAGCAGAGATTAAAAAAGTGACAAAACCAGGAGTTTTTTTTTTTTTTTTTTACATTTGGTCTTTAACAGAAAAATAAGTTAGGTAGATGTCCTCAGCAACAGAAGGCTGAAACATGCAGGCTCTTTTACAATGCAGATATAAAAAACATTTCTAATTTCACACCACAAGCCGCACTAAAGAGGAGGACACTGTGGTGTACAATATGGCTTATTATTTAGAACTGTAAAATGCAGTATGTGCGCTATTAAACGTCCTCAGTTGCTACTCGAGGAGTCTGAGATGGGAGATGCAGCTGGGGATGAGGTGCTGGAGCTGTTTGTGTTTTGTCCAGCAGCGCAGTCTGCTGCTCGCTTCATGACCGGCAAAGCTCCTTCTCTCTCGCGTTTCTTCTGCTTCATCCGGCGGTTCTGAAACCAGATTTTTACCTGTGTCTCATTCAGTTCGAGTGTAGCGGCCACCTCGACTCTCCGCGCCCTGGTGAGGTATTTGTTAAAGTGGAACTCCTTTTCCAGCTCGGTGAGCTGCTTCGTAGTGAAATTTGTGCGAATAATACTTTGCTGCCCATGGCTTCCGTATTCAGTCACCTTAACTGTGAGGGGGAAAAAACATTTCATATTAAACAACAACAATAAATCCACATGTTCAAAATTCGACAAGCAGGTCTTGTCCCTCTGACATGACATGATCTTGTGAGATGGGACTACTGAGGATTAAACATGGTTCAACTGACCTGTCTTAGGCGGGTTCCTCTTAACTTTCATCCAATCGAAAGTTTGTGCTTGGTTAGGACTGTTCTTTGAGTCACTGTCATTATGGATCAGGCCAGAATATTTGCTGTACGTTCCATACTGGTGCTGCTGCTCTTTCTCTCCGTAGGGATATGATGGGTATTGACTGAGAGAGATTTCTCCTGGCCTGCAACTAGACTCGGCCGCTGTCCCACTGTTGTTTCCGATGTTTAGCACAGAAAAGCCAGGGGACGGCAAATACATGTGCTGCTCTCCCTGATTGAGAATGGCCTGATGGCTGTAGTCCAGGTGAGATCGGCTCTGCTTGCTGTAGTTTACTTGATGGCCTGTTGTAACAAGATCCAGATTAATGTGGCATGGTTGGGATGCCTGGTGCGCATAGTTCATGCCTTGAGTTTCGTGCAGCGCCGGTGTAAACGAATTCCCTCCAACTGGCCTCCCCTCAGCAATGCAACTATTAGTGCTCCCACAAGCACTTTGCATGTACTCTTGATCCAGGCCGAAACATCCAACTTTTGAATTTAAATGGTTAGGTCCACGGCTGTAAACAGTGTAATCTAGGTACGAATTCATTTTCGATTCTCCACCAGTAATTGTTTAAAGGGGGTCAATAAACGTCGTCGTGTTACCCCAGTGCCCTACCACCTCTAAGCAGTATGTCAAACCTCAAAAGTTCTGTCGGGCTACATATCAACCGAGTGACAGATCATGTGACCAAAAATCCACCAATAGTGTGCGACCTACAGCGGTAGTTTGGGCGTTGCGAGTGTCCATCAAGTGAACTCGTATTTACATGACAAACACATGAATGACACCTTCTCATCAGTCAGATAAACGCACACACTAGCAGGGTATGCCTGATGAAAATTTTATCACAGCAATAAGGACAGTTTACGATGTTTACTCTAGAGAAGTTGATTGCGGAGAAGACAATAGACCATTTATGGGTAGAAAGCTACTCAGCATGGTCATGAGTTTTCTTGTTTATGGACAAAAACAGTGTTTCCACAGAACACTAAGTTCCAACTTGAACAAATCTAAACATTTAAATCATAAAGGCCTATTTTCTTGTTTTTAAAATAATCAGAGAAAGACTGCTGAGTGATAATCGATCTTTCAACTGACACTAAGAGACACCAGGATCATTTTGAATGGCATGACAGGGAAAGTATTTAAAGATCCAAGATGTAATCTCTGCTTAATGACAAGATTGTACCTTTTTTAATAGTAGGCTAAATATAGTTCCCAAATGACTAAACCAAAACACGAAGGGTGAACAAACTGGAAATGAACACATTCGTTTTTATTGCATGTAGGTCGTAAAAATATTCATATTAACAAAAATTACGCATATTAACACAACAAGGGCTCATCCCAAATAAATAGTCTAGTGAGTTGGAGAAATCATTTTGAATACTATACGTATATATTTGTAATTTAAAAAAAAAAAAAAAAAAATTTTTAATCCCATCCTGCATTACACGAAGGCTCATTACACTATTACGACTGGCATGCCTCCTCTTACACAAAACCGTGCTTTAAGTGAATGTTAGAAGTACTGTTAAAGAATGGTCAACCGGTCTGTTTTTGCAAATAAAGTGCGTAAAAGGGGTTCGGACGGTTGATTGCTTTCACTGCTCACTGGGGTAAGTTAGGGGCCATGTTCTGTGATTTAGACTTGCTCTCTGCTGACCAGCCATATTATGAGACCTAAGATGACTAAGCCTGAGCATTTGGGGCTGGGAGAACGCTATAAAATCCTCACACTTACCCTCAACATTATCGAAACAGCCTTGGCTACTAAAGGTGAAACCAGTTCCCTCATTTAGCCTTCTAGAGTATTGGTCATTTGTAGGTCTGTGTTTTTGCGCGTAAGGACAATGACCCTCGGAATTTCTGAAAACCTGCCTCATACAGCATGCATCATTTCGAGCATTGCTAACGGACGAGGGATCCGTGTAATTCTCTGTAGGTGATTTCAGTGAAGCACTAATGTCCATTTGCAGAGACGATGGAAGACACGCATTCGGAGTAGGGGGCGGGCCGATTCCTTTCAACTTTGTGTCTTTTTTATGCCTCATCCTGCGGTTCTGAAACCATATCTTGATCTGTTTTTCGCTAAGCTTCAGTAGGTTGGCCATCTCAAGGCGTCGCGGTTTGCCTAGGTAGTGATTAAAGTGGAACTCTTTCTCCAGCTCCAGCAGCTGATTGCTGGTGTACGACGTGCGCGTCCTTTTACAGCCACCTGAGCCATCGGGTCGGCTCTCTGCTGCAGAGGAAACGAAGTGAGAAAGCATGAACTGCAATCAAAAGAAAAAAATAACGACACATACAGACATCACTTCACTAATTCACTAATACATATGCAGACGTTAATCACCAATAATTCCCTATCCGTATGCCTTTTGTCATTTTTGTCAGTGTGAAATGCCTAAGGAAGGTCCTCAAATCCAGTTCAGGGAGCCATGCCCTGCACCCAGTATCCCTGATCCAGCCAGTGGCATACTTTAGAATTAGCCAATTATTTCACTCAGGTGTAGTGAATGTATGGCGATAATTTGAAGCTATGCTGTGTCTCGCTGTGATTGTTAAATAATGACACGTTTCTACGTTGATTTTCATTTACCTTATAGCCTACTACAACAAACCGGTTGTACCCACCACCGCCGGATGCATCGCAGAAGCTGTGACCATTCTGCTTGAATTTTTTCATAGACTCTGTCATCCAGGGGAAGACCAGCTTGCCGTCAGTAGTAAGGTCCCCGATTGAGGAGCTGTGTGGTTCTCCTGTAGGGGATAGGAGGGGTGATTCTGTACAGCTTCGATAAAGTTCACTTGGAGTGCAGTGCCGAGTGTCATCCATGGCAGCCTTCGGCAATGAGCAAGCATTCATCTCTTGGTCGTTTTCCCGCAGTGCCACAGAGAGTGAAACTTGTGTTGTATCACTGTATCCAAATGTGTCGTCACCCTTAAACGAGTCACTGCCCAATAATGAGGTGCTCATGTTGTCTGTCTTGTTCTGCATTGTGTAGAGCTTCTGGCAAAACTTGCGTCACGTGACAGTTTCGTTACAGAGGCCTCTTGCCGGGAGACCTAAAGGTCGCAACAGTGCATAGTTTGAATGAAGTCACAAAAACCATCTTCACAACTGAAAGAGCACATGACATGTATATGGACTTTTTTTTTTGTTGCAAAATAGTGTACTAAGTAGCCTACGATATTCCACAAACGCAATAAAGGCCCAGGATGTGATGCTAATATCATATGCCTTTTGAAAAGAAATATAAATAAATAAACTTATTTCATAATCGAAACATCATAGTTCCTGGTCAAGCTAGAATTGATAAGTTGATAAGATTTAGCCGTCAAAAAGCCAACAAGGACTTCTGGTACACATGACAGGTACGCATAAATCATGAATACCTAATTTATATTCATTTCTATCCGTTACTGACAATAATCAACGGGCATGTTTATATTGTCAAGAACTGCAGTTTACAAACACTGGGTATATTTTATATATAGCTCATTAAATAAAACATCAAATGAATAAATGTAAATGGAAATAGAAAATCACATTTTTAAATCAATAAATAATAAAGGATCCTGTGGGGAAAAAATCAGGTTCAATTGATAATGTAATTTAAAATGTGTTGAATGCCTGAATTTTGTAGATTAATACCTTAATCTACAAGAAATGTAAATGAATTAATGCAGCCGCTCAACTACACAGTGTACTGAGGTACGACTTCTAACATCAAGAATAAAAATAGAAATGCATTTAGTGTAAAAAAGAATATGTGCACTGTATAAACAGTAAAGAGGTGGCCTCAAACTATAAATAAATATAAATCAAGTTCAGAATAATGAAAAATATTTATCACGACCCTCGGAACAAACGGCTTTGTTTAAAATCGCAAAAAACAATCACAACAAATAAGAAGATTAGACGAGCAGAATTCAGAGTTATTTAAAAATCGATGTTCAACAAAAAACTAACGCTTTTAGACAGACATAGGCATATTCTCAGTTGTGTTCATGGTGACAGAAGTAGTGCAGAATCGGTCGTAAAGTGACAAATGGGGAAAAGAAACGCGAGAGCGACTACGCTGAAGGAGGAACAAAGGCTGCTGAACTCGTCGTGAACCCGAGCTCAAGTAATATGGCGATAAATCACACGGACATATCCGCCATTCACAAACTGACTGAGTCTATTTCAGCGCAGCTCGCTTATTGCGCTCCTGTAGGTTTGTTCTGAATCCACACAATCAGCCAGTGTTCAGCACCATCCTTTTTTTTTTTTTTTTTTTTTTTTTTTTGCATATTACAGAGGACTATGTGCTGTCGAATCAAAAAAGACCGAAAGATGGATCCTCGTATTCGCTGTGTTTCTTAAGTCTATCAGCAGTAGCTATAAATAGCCTAAGCAAGAGGTAGACAATGTACATCAGCTGACAGACCTTTACGTTTCTGTAAACTTCATTATCAAACTGACCTTAATTTTGTTCCTTGAACCTTGCCATATAAAGATACAAAAGATACAACGCTTTAATTTGACACTGGTTTAATTTCTCTATCTCTTCTCTCCCATCTGGGGAAAGTGGAATCTGAAAGCTCTTATAGCAACAACCAAATTATACATCTTAGTTAAATCAATTCAATATAACAATCTCTTTGCCTACTCACCAGCCAACTCTTCCGCCGGAAACGCTGAGGAGAACCTCAGACAGATAATATAGTACCTTAAAAAAAAGGGAAGAAAAAAATATGATCAAACAATGTCTATTATTTTTTTAACAGAAAAATCGTAATTTGTTGGGAACAAGTCTGAAACGTGGTGAAGGAATGGAAATTAACATGAGCACACAGCCTATATACCTATTATGGAAACGCACACTAAACCTGTAGGCCTATTGAAGAGCACAGGACGGTAGAAATCTAGAAATGTGTTGTCGCTCATGTAGGCTACTTTCAACTCCACACCCTGAAGCATAGGCTGGAAACAGCAGATCGTTAGATAGCCAAACAGCAGAGAGAGGAGCACAGGACCTCAGCGCAAGAGCTGACCCAGGCAAATAGTCTCAGAGTAAGCAATCGATATAAATTGAACTGCGAATCAAACAAAATTTAAGCAAGATTACGAGGCTGATCTAAATTGCTATCGAAGAACTGGACAAAATAACAAAACTATCAAACCTTCTTCTTTACGCAAGGCAAGCAAGTATTTTGACAAGGCAATGACATTCTTGTTTAATACCAGCTATATGACATTGTCTGATCTCTTTGTCTCGCCTTTCCATATTTTAGAAACATGTTTTATTTATTTTAAGTAGCCTAGTTAATCTGTGTTTTCAAATGGAAGAATTGTGCTATCATATTTTCTGCTTTATCAGTGAATCTATGTTGATTAGAGATTTATAATCTTGGGACGTGCCTATTCAACCTTTTAATGCCACAACAGGATGTTAATAGCAAGCCCCTTCATGCATTTTCTAGTGGTATAATATCAGTGAGTAATTTTTAGTGTATTACAAAATAATCTATATATCTGTGTATTTCCAACTGGACAAAAGGACAGCAAACGAAGACGTCAGTGTAAAGTGATTATACGTCTATCAAATAAAACTGTAATTTTAGCAGAACAAAATAGTGACTCTGAAAAAAAAATCAGTCAACGTGATGTTAAAGTGTTGAACCAGATATCTGTCTGGAACTGTCTGTGTCTATTCTGTTGTAATTGCCGTCTAGTGGTGGTCTTCAGATCAATTCCTTATTGGACAGGAGGCCTTTGATCTCTCAAGGAAATCTGCTGTGTTCCGTTCTCCTGCACCCACACTCTGCGCAGAGAGGTTAATATCTAACCAAGGCAATCATAACCGTAGAGTTTGATTACTGCAATCCCCTCTTCACTTGCATACCAAAAAAGCTTATTCAAAATTCAGGGACCTCATATTGTTAATTGTCCATCATTTAGCCCATAGTCTACTAGCTGCCAGTGTCGATCTAAAACCCACTCTTAAACTTTAAACCATTTCATGGGTTTCCTCCGGTACTGGTCTACTGGTGGTTCCTAAAATCGTACTGGTCACTGTACCCTAGTAGTGACATGGGCCACTGGACATGGGAATTCCACAGTATCCCCCTGACTATTCCTATCTGCCTCACCGCTTTATATCTCTCTTTTCCCCATCCCTATCCCTTTTCCTCTTGCTTCCTTTTTTCTTTTCTTTTTTCATTTCTTTTTTTTCTTTTTTGTTTGTAATATTGCAAAGTGGAATGTGAAAAAGGACGTTATAAAGGCAATATACAGTTTCATAAAAATTATAATGAAGTATTATTTTAGAGTACAGATGCTGGGTTTGTATCTGGGGCTTGTAAGGTTTGTAACTAGGTATATCATAAACTGTATAACAATAATAATGCATTCAAGTTACATAATTGCTCATATTATTATTATTATTATTATTATTATTATTATTATTATTATTACAGAGAGGATTAAGTCCTCACGGCTTACATTTAGTCCAAAACGTCAGCCTGACACATAATCATAAACCTGTAATCAGGAATTCCAAACTGCATTGCTGTGATGTATAACCTGTCTGTGTTGACAGCCTAACAATCTAAATCTCAGATTTTTGTTAAGTCAGATGCAGTTACGCCTGCTGATTAAGTTCATGTTAAAGGATCTTCATACGAGCATCCTATACATATGACACGTAGGTCACCTGACGCGTGTATGTTTTTCCTCGAATGCGAAGGGGTTTTGTTTCTCAGTATTTCCCCCAGTGACAACTGAGAACCTGTCCGCTACTCTCCGGAATCACGTGATAAACAGGTGATTCCTTTTAAACGCATTCGTGTCTTTTCTGCTTTTAAAACTGTCAACTGCACCAGCATTTTATAGTCTGTATCTCACTAGAATATTACCAGTTCGACATACAATTCTCTTTTGCTCCGTGGGCAAACCCAAAAATAGCCCTTATAAAAGTATCATATGCAGCGACGGATTTCCTAGAGGTCTAATATGTTATATTTTTTAAATAAACTGTTTGCATGTATGGACAAATTCACTTACGTACCTGCGCTGCAGCATTTTTTGCTTGTAGGTATTGTAGGACTCTCTCACACCTGGTTTCCAGGCACACATTCGCTGTTTCCTGAAAAGAAACAGAAGTATGAAATAAATAATAATTTCACAATTGCATATATATAGGCAATACTGCAACATATAACCTAATTGCTTAAGTATATTTACTTAATACTTAACGGCCAGTGAACAACATGGTTAAATCATCTTAATCCAGTACCTAACCAAGACGTGCAGGTAAAATTTGAAGAAGTCTACAGAAGTAAAGAAAACAGGAAGAGCAACAGGAAAATCTAAACAGAAGGGCAACCTAGCCTACTGAAGGGCCATGCCACAGATAGAGCAGCAGTTTCTCCATTATGCCTGCTTTAGGTCAGTTACTGGCTGTTTGGACAGCAAGGCCCGTACCTTGTCACCTCCTTTAATCTCAGGTCAGTATATATGAAAAAAAAAAAATGCATTACCAGCACAGCAAATTTCACAATTGCATATTAAAGAATGAAATTTACATTTGATTTGCATTTGTATTTCGCTGGATTTCAAACGTGTCCTCCAGCAAATTCAGCAAAATGTCTGAATAAAAGAGGGGAAAAAATGACTAGAAGAACTCAGACAAAATATATTCAGTCTCCCTGTTCGACGCTGAGCTTACATCAACTACATATTCCCCAAGACACGAATTTGCGAATAAAGATCTTTTCACACAAATTCGGATCTACAGGGTATATATAGATGACAGATATCACCATCCATTTGGCTGGTAAGCAAGACAAAAAAAAAAACAGTTGATGCTAATCGAGGGATATAAAGATGTGACGAGCTGGTGACAAAGGAAATAATTAACAAACGGTCATACAAGCTTCAGTTATAGTGCATGACCTATGGCCAAGCAGTGTTCTTCCCACAGATTATATTAGTATGGCAACAAAGCTGCAAACCTTTTCATGATAGATATAACTGTATCACCAACGTGCTAAAAATATCAGATAATCTGACCACAATTATAGAAAAGATAGAATCGGATTACTGTCCCTATTCATTGCTTCTGTGCAAATGCACTGTGTTGAGCATATTATCAGAGCAATTTATTTCCCAGTTTTATCTTTAGAGTGGACGTCTCCTGCCTTGATACAGTTTCGTGCTCATCTCAGTGGGGATGCACACGGAGTTGCTTTGGAGACACTAGAGATCCTTTTGGACTCATAATAATCGATTGAGGGGGGAAAAAATTATACACAACCATAGAAGCGAAACATTATTGATCAGCTGCATTCAGACAGCCTGTATCCTCACCCTTTGATATGTTTTATGTTATGTGGTAACTGTCTATGCAAAATGCATAAGGTTAGGTGTAAGGGATTCATTTTAGGTAGCCAAAAATAAGATTCAGATCTATTCAATTTAATTTTAAGCTACAATTATGGTTGTACAAAAGCTTATAATTTTCACCAGTTATAATATTTATATATGTTTAATGTTTTTCAGCTTGTCTTCTATTTACTGCACTCAGAGCTTACGTATTCTAGTATGTGCATTTGTTGTGAAGTGGCATAAAATCGTGCAGTCGCTAGGTGACCTCAAGATGAACTCAACTCCCATTAACATGCGCAGAGCAGTGTGGCTTAGAGTAATTTCTTGGTATAAGAGCATTTCAAAGAAAAAATACTCATCAACGTTGTATGTCTAATTGTACTTTTACATCTTAAATATTATTCATGCCTTCTGATATTCAAAATCATAGAGCCAGTGTTATTGCTAGTCTTCTTAGCATGCCCTTACTATTATGAAATTACAGTTCATATGTGTAAGTTATATTAAGTTACAGTCTCCTCGGATCGGATAGCCGGACCTGTTGGTATTGCCTGGGTTTATATAAATAGGATTTTCTGCAACAAAATCCTCGGTGTTTGAGTGGACGAAGGACAGAGTGACTAGGACCTCGGAGTAAGGCGAGCTCTGCTGGTCACGCAGGAGAGTTACATCAGTCAAGAGCAGCATCTACATCAGACTGGCACTGA
The DNA here is from genome assembly GCA_022985145.1 of Pangasius djambal. Taxonomy (NCBI): domain Eukaryota; kingdom Metazoa; phylum Chordata; class Actinopteri; order Siluriformes; family Pangasiidae; genus Pangasius; species Pangasius djambal. The sequence continues at coordinate 11,132,254 of CM040986.1, read as the reverse complement.
TTTACTTTGGAGTTTTAGCAAGATTTAATCGGTTTTGCATGAAATAGAAAAGAATAAATTATTTATGGACATCAGATAATTTTGCTTATAGACAATGATTGACTACAGACGATAATTCTTCGAATGCTTTAATTTTTTTTTTAGTCTAATAAAGTAAATATGAATATGGACAATATGACAAGAATTCAAAGGTTACTAATGAAGCTCAGTATATGAGATGGAAGCCTATATTTCCTAAGCCTGCATTTGCTGTAATGGCAGCTTGGCACTGTGTGTGTCTCTGTGTTCAGCACTAGTCTCCTGACCTCGCAGTGATCCCTTCGCATGAATAATTGATGAGAACTGCGCACAGATTACCCCTATCAATATGCAAAACACATTATAGGAGTACAATGAGACTTTAATAGTTATGAATCGCGCAACCGTGTTTATCGCGAGAAATTTGGCACAGTTACATCATGTTTTCAGTCCATTCAGTTTCATCAAATTTCGCAAAAAATGCAGCAATACGATTGCATTTATTCTCCTCCACACTCTCGACATGACAATGGGCAAATGAATTTTAAAAAAAAAAGAAGTTTTGTCGGAGCCTTATTAGCCTCTTTAATTCTGCTTTGCTGACAAGACCGTTAACGTTTTGGTTTTCTGTAGACAAAACTAACTTGAGTTATGATCAAAGAATTTAGTACCTGGTAAATGGGTATTCAAATTTCTTCAGCGTATATGGACAGTTCATTTACAAAGATGAGGGAGGCAAATGTTGACATGAATACTGTGTTGACAAGCACATCTCTAACATATATAGATATAGATATAGATATAGATATAGATGATACAAATGATATCCGCAGCACTAAAATACAACCTGCACAGCATCACAGTGACTCTTCTGACAGAATGCGCCTCAAAATATTTTGGGCCTAATAATATAGACTGTTCCCCCGTTATTAATATTTAAAACAATCCAACTCTTTTCAAACTGACAATTAATGAATGAAGGAAAACTTACTCTGAGACGTCTTGCCCCAATCCAACAGAAAGATAACAGTGAGTAGCCAAGTGAGTGTGTGACATTTTGAGTGGCCGAAGGTAACTGACTAAGAGCATATCACACGCCGTCCACAACCTTTAGATTCCCGCTGAAGCAGTGAAACCGTCACTTTCATTCAAGAATGTGAATTATGCCGCACATTGTCAACCCCCAAAACCATAAAACTAACTTTATGGACCTCACGTGACTTGTTTAGCAATACAGAGAAGGACATGTCTATGTTATAGACTGGACTTCGCGAAATGAAATCACTTAAGGAAGTCGAGGCTGTATTTCTAATGTAGTATCTAATACAATAGCCTATATAAACTATTCGTAAGACCCATACTTCCACTGATTTGACCATTTAAGAGGTAAGTTCACAGGTTCAGTAATTATTGGACACATGCTGTAAAAAAAAAAAATCATGTTAGGTATTATATCTCTTTGGATAATTATTACATGCCAGTGATATGGCAATATGTGCTGAAGTGTGGACTAAAAGAATCGGAAACAGAACGAAATACTGCGCCCTATGGCTCCATGTCAAGGTTATAACTCAGACATAAAGGCTTGTGATTTTAGCCTAGCCTGTTTCAGCCAATGGGAGGCCTACATAGATTACGAAGATTATATTAATACGATAATTACTGTAAACTATGAGTGTGTGAATTGAACGAGAGTGGTGACCCACTGTGAAGGTAACTGGTCCCAAAGGTGTAATGATGTGCAAAGAGACACTAAAGCATCTTGAGACTAAAAGAATTTTTATTTTTTCAAATTAGATTCATCAACCATTTTTAATCGAGACACAAATAGAAAAAAATGCCGGCTGGCAAAATTCCCAGCATATTAACCTTAAAACATTTTCTTAGCTTTTTTTTTTTTTTCAACACGGAACGTTCACCACTCACATTGTACAAATAAAATATTGGTCACAACTGTACATCAAACATATTTCACTCGTCATGGACACAAAATCCAGTCCAGAAATGTTTAGATGCAACATAAAGTACACAAATGTAGCCTAAGTGCGAATATAGAGGATTTCTTTTCGCAATGTAACAATCCTATCCAAGAAAGTAATAAAGGCGGCACAAGCATTAATGTCCTGCAAAACTGGAAAACAGTCTACACTGACGTCCCTATACAAATTCATAAGAATACAACAAAGTTTTTTGACTAGATGATATAGCTAGGTAGTTCGCGTTGATACTGTACAATATTCCTTTTACATGTTTAAAGTTGCGCACAAAGAGCTTACATGGAACATGCTTTCTTCCACGAAAGTATAAACTTGATACGTAGCATTTACACTTAATTTACGGCGGCTGTTAACTGTAGCCCTATGGCATATGGGATAGAACAATACTCAACGGTTGACAATTCGTGTTACACCAGTCACACAGAGAAATGACGCCTGATAATAACAAGCAGGAAGGTGCAGTGCTATAACAGTAGTTGAATATTCTCAACAAATTCAATCAGTTTTGAAAGGCGCTTCCTCCCGTAGCAAGACTCATGCTTTTCAGCTTGTTGTCCTTTTTCCATTTCATCCTCCTATTCTGGAACCATATTTTAATTTGCCTCTCGGTGAGGCAGAGAGCGTGGGCTATCTCTATCCTCCTCCTCCGGGTCAGATACCTATTGAAATGGAACTCTTTCTCCAGCTCTAGCGTCTGATAGCGTGTGTAGGCAGTTCGAGCCCGTTTCCCATCAGGTCCAGTCATATCTATGGCACGGACAAGGACAAAAAAAGACAATACCCTTTAGTTATAATGGCAAAAAAAAAAAAAAAATCGAGAGTGCTAGACTCCAGAAACAGTCACTATCGCACCTACACTAGCATCCATAAGATTATGAACATAACATCTTAATACAACCCTAAGTCATTTTCCAGTCCTGCTTTTACCACTTCAGAGGTTGTCTCGAATCAATAACCTGTTCCATGCATGTTATGATTTTTCGCGCTCCATGTTTTTTCATCACATTTGCAAATAATAGACTATTTCTTCTATCTAACCCTCTACACAGCCTGCAGATGTACACGGAAAAGGCGAAATAGAGCGGAACTGGTCATGTGTAGCTATAATATGATATTTTATCTAATTCATATATATTAAACATTTTGCATGTATTCGTTTACTGACTACATCTTCTGGCTTCTGTTTTGTCAGTTTTGGAAACAAGATGACATTCATTCAGTAACATGAAACCGTCTATAATTCAGATCAATGGAATTGTTTATACCGTGGCTAATGTGAAGTTTCCGCATCCAGGGAAAGATCTGAGGTGTTTGGCCGTCCCCGGGTGTTGTAGTGGAAGGTGCCGCGGGTTCTTGTTTCTGCGTGCGTGGAGTGGCATGGTTAGCTTGTGCGCCTTCCTCCGGCTCCGAAGAGACGTTTGCGTCGTCCGTTTCTGCAAAGTGTGTGTTGTTGCTGCTGAGATTGCTGCTGTTGGTGGTGAGTGCACTGTTGCCTCCGGTCGTGGTCTGGTCAGAGGAGCCAGAGGTGCCTTTCAGGTTGAGACTGTCGCTGTTGGTGCAGGGAAGGGCGTCTGGAGAAGCAAGCGAGCAGCTCGTTTGACGGTACCGGGTGTCCGTGCCCTGGTTCTGGAAAGCACGGCCGTTATCCCCAACCGTACCGAAGTGGGCATTGTTGTTAGAGCGATTTACACTAAGGTCGATCCCATTGTAGGTGTAACCGAAAGAGCCCGAATGCATGCCCGTAGAGTCCCGGTAAGAGCCGTTCATTGCGCCGTTAGTCCCATAATTTAGTAACTGATAGTCGGACCCATTCGGATAGCGCCCTGAGAAGGAGTTTAGAAAATAGGAGCTCATTTGGATATTCTTTAAAAACGGTCTCGATGAGCAGATCTCGGTCGTTAAAATCCTGCGCAGCTCAATTTATGATGTAAAAATGAATTATAGCAATGCACTGTACTTCGTTTTTGCCAAGTATGCGGCCAAATATGGGAGCGCGTTAGGGCATCACGTGCCTTTGTTGACCAGTCGTAAATTCTCTCTGATGACTTCAAGAGGTAATTCATGCTCTGTGGTTACAAATGATGACGAAATGATGATCGTTAGATTCAACTCAATGGTGCCTCCCCGCTGCGCGCCGCATCCCATGTTAGCAGAGGGCGTCACCTACCGGGAGAACTGCAAAATGCCCAAACACCTGCACGTCTTTTGCAGCTCTCAGTGGCACACCACTTCACTAATATATGAAAGCACATTCTTTGCAACGTATCCATACAGTTCTGGGGAAAAAAAACATTATTTTCCTTTATCAGGAAGAAAATTTACTTGTCCAATATAAATTCGGTATTTACAATACATAGAAAACCTTCTTACAGAAGTGCAGCCGTGGCCTCTCATATTTTACTCATATTCTGTCCAGTGACAATTTTATTTATTTATTTTTTTAAAGGAGGATACACATTGCTCAAGTAGTTTAAATTAATCCAGTTAGGTACATGGTACTGAGTTCAATGCAACTAAAGCACGGTTTAAAGTGACGCTCTCGCGTCTGTTCTCCGTTAGAGATTTGCCTCCTCTGTATTATACATCTGAAAGATTTCAATGATTTGCATTTCATCCTACATAATAGCATTGTTTTTGACATTGCAGCACACACAAGCGAGTAAATAGTCGTGGTTAAACATATTTTATTGGCAAAATGGCATTGCTAACAAAGTTCACTATTTTTTTTATCAGTGCATCCACATACACAAACGTAACGAACAAAATAAATTACACACGAGAACGTTTAAACACACGAATGTCCAATATGTCAGCAGTAAAACCTGTCACCCTTAGCCTTCACTGTAAGCCCGTTCTAGGTTGTGGAAGCAAGAGTGTGAAAATTCAGCCATTCATTTTATGCCAGGTAATAAAATTGGTCTAATGGCGGAAAATAGAACACAATGGGGCGAAAATTACAGAAATTGGAAAGATGCATGTTTAACAACCCTGAGAGGGTTCCTAGCTTTTGCACTTGAAAAAAGCCTTAAATAGATAACCGTTTTGTTTGGTTAAATTCGTACATCTACATGAAAATACTATAGCCTATGTATTGTGGGTAAAAATATTGGACTTGTTTATTATTTACAACACAGTGCATATCGAAATCTTCTATCCCGTCTTTCCACCATCCTCCTCTTCGCTGGTCTTTTCAGAGTTCATTACTTTATTCTCCTTCTTCCACTTCATTCTCCGATTCTGGAACCAGATCTTTATCTGTCGCTCTGTTAGACACAGCGCATGCGAAATTTCAATCCTGCGCCTTCTGGTCAAATATCTATTGAAATGGAACTCTTTTTCCAACTCAAGAGTCTGAAATCGAGTGTATGTCTGACGACCCCTGCGGCCAGTGGTGCCAGGAATGCCTGTCAAAAAGAGGGGGAAAGACACGGAATGGGTTAATACAGAGAGTCAGGTGAAATAAATAAAATAAATTCCATTATTATTATTATTATTATTATTATTATTATTATTATTACTACTACTACTACTACTACTACTACTACTACTACTAGTACTACAATTTATTTTATTAAAAGTAACTATATTTAACTATGGAAAGACATCCTTCTGAAAATTAGGTACTTCTGTCACTGACACAAGAATGAACCGAATATTTTGGATTTGTTTCAAAGAGCAAAGTTCAGCATACATAGAGAGGCACATGGGACAATTTCATGCAAAGTGACAGTCAGTACCCTATTATATTTTCCATGGAAAATATATATTTATTTAGCCACGAAACCCTCCAGTACACTAAGTAAACAAGATGTAGGCGAGACTTACCGCTACATGAGTTCATCCTCTGCATCCACGGGTACACAGGGGCACAGGGCTTGGTTTCGCTGTAGGAATAAGTGTCTGAAGTGTGCTCCGAGCCCTCCGCCTTGCTGTGCCCCTGTGTGAGAGCCAGAGACTCCTCCAAGCCTCCGAGAGGACACGATGAGCGCTCCGTCTCTCGGTATATGCTGGAGGCAGCGTAATCGCACGCGGCGCCTGAGCCGCTTCTCCCGAACACTCCGCTAGCTTGCTGGTAGTAAGAGTTGGAGTACACCTTCTCCTGGACATTGCTCGCTCCGAACGTGGCGCTTGGATAGTGTCTCAAAGTGTCGGTATATCCAGAAGAATATAACGGTAACTGATTCAGAAAAGAATCCTGTCCCCCGCCTAGAGACACGGGAAAAGTTGAGTTGACGAAGTAGGAACTCATTGGGTGGCCACTGTTATTGTGCGAGTGTTATGATTTGTTGTGTTTTATAGTCCAAGTGTGTTTTGCCATTACTTTATGTGAGGTTTGGTTTTAGCCGAAGGGGGGTGGCGAGGTGCCAATGTGAGCGAGAAGGGAAACGCACCAGCTGATCACTGTCTGACCAATCCCGAGCCTCTCAGCCAATAGAAGAGCGTTAAGGGAGGGGGACTCTTGTTGCACTGGATGGAATCCCCAAAGCATATAAAATCCCTTATAATTCCCATATATAAATATATTTATATAATTCCAGTTGAAGTGACGCACGTGCCACTCAAAATAAAAAAAAGAAAAAAAGAGAGGGAAGAAATACAGTAGACAATATACTGAAGGAGTATTGCTGATGGACATTTGCAGTAACCCTCTCGACGGGCGTAAAATACCATATTTTCGCTGTTCGTTAGAAATATAATATCGCACAGCTATGTATACTACATGCCAGCAAATGCCCTGCATTTTTACACTGGCTTGCTTCACAAGAAAGATATTACTTCCTAAAGAGCATGATGAAATGAGTTTGTTTTCACGAAAGACTATACATAAAATCTTATGAATGCAACTTTCTTATTGTGCTATTGAGTTATTGGGTATCCAAACTAAAAAAAAAGTAAATATGATTTACAGTAGGAAGCTCTACAGTATGTCAGTAAACGTCTTGTGTGTTCTACAATGCCTTGCTTTACAAAAGGTTATTATTGCCCAAATAATCTCACGAAGAGAGTTTTTCTTCACGAATCACACAAACAGTTTATGAATGTAACTTTTTGATTGTACTTTTCTCTTCACGTCAATTCAAATAATTAAAACCTCTAGAGAAGGACGAGCTTTAAAAAAAAAAAAGGAAACACACAGCATTAAAGCTGTGTTCAGCACAATGGGCATTGGAATTCGATAGCCTAATCTATTTAAGGAGCATTACCAATAATTTATGGCCCAAGTTAAACCAGTTTTGCGATATACAATTTTATTCTTACATAAGAACCTTAAATTGTAGAAAATATTACCTATAAAGTGTCAGACATCTACAAAAACAAAAGCAACAAAATGATCGTTTGGGCCGATTTCACATCAGATGTGGCATCCTAAGCACATCAGTATTTTTATAACTTTATTTTTGTTAAACGAATGCTTTTAATGAGCTATCGAAAGTATGAAGATTGCATCAAAATTCATAGTGCATAAACCGTAATAAAACCTATACCACATTTTAACAACAACCTTCAAACATCCATTAGGCCCCATCGTTTTCATCAGACTTACACTCTTAGAAATAATGTTAAAACTATAACCCTAAATGCTTTTCAGTTTGTCTCTCTTTGGTTTGTCGCTCTAAAAAATACACAGAACCCCAAAACAAAGGGTTATCGTTTAAAAAAAAGGCTCCACCTAGAGCTCTTCTAATTATCCCTTAGCTATCCAATTCTTAAGGGTTTTTTTTTTGTTTGTTTTTCCTATGAGTTTCCTATTGTTTACTGGGCCATGCTGTTTCAAACAAACCAATTGATTTCATTTAAGAATAGACATCATCTTGTCAATGCAATAAGGAAACTCAGCATACAATTTTTTTTTTTTGGGCTCTTGGATCTTGGACAAGGTGCCTGAATTCAAATCTCAGAACAATAACTGCATGGGCAAATTCGCACAATTCTCTCGTCACTAGATGGCATCACAGAGCAAAAAATGAGGTAATATTGCGCCATTACAGTAAAAACACTGTATTTTTTGTTGTTTTAGCATTATGTCTTAACACAAAACAATCAACAACATGAAATATTAATAGGTTTCATTATGAGGGACAAAAAATAATTAACAGTCAGTAAAGACTTCATAATGGAAAATATAATAATAAATTCACTGATTATTATGCATAGCCTAAATAAATTCGCGCCTAATTATAAACTCGAAATCCCATTAAGCCAAAGGAGAAACATCCTCTGAGGGACCACTGAAAGTATGACTGCATCCTGAGATACACTGCCACAACTGCAGCTAACCGTTTCGTCGTGACTCAGCAGTAAAATATTACCAATAACCAATATTAACCATTATAGATTGCAGTATGCACGTAGATTAAATCATGTTCACTAGAAAAGCGGTAACAATGTGACCAATAATAATTCCAGGAAAATGCACCAGCAGTCAGCAGAGATCAGCTCCCATCAGCAGGCTCCTGTAGCCTTGATCACGCGGATTGCTCACCACACCACATCTCTCTGTTTCAACTAATCCGTCATACTCGGCTGTTAAAAACGCCAATCTATTGGCTTCGCTGGCTGTTTGTTTTTAGAAAGTCTGTATTTTAAATCATGATATAGCCCAGGTCGCAATTTTCTCAGAAATTCCTTTTGTCGACAAGTAGCCATAAAGTCGCAGTTTAATGCGGTATTTATGTCTAGGGCTTTTTCATTAGTGTCTATACCCACAAATAGTTCAAAACGATTATTAATTTACCTTGAGTGGCTTTGTTTATTTGAGCAACCTGTAAGCCATAATGCATCCAACTACAAGCAAGCAATGCCCTTCATGCTGTTTAGGGTAATCCAACATTGAGTCCAGTCTCAGCTTTAAAGCCTATATTATCAATTCAGCTGCAGTTTTGTTCTGCTTAACCTCCAGTCAAATATCTCACTGTCTTACTACAAGCATGCCTGCGCAAGATAGTAGGCCTATCATCTCGTGGGTTACATAAAACACACACATGCACTGGTTAACATCACAATGAGGAACACTGGACTAGTTCCTACCTTTGTCGTTTATCATCGGCTCGCAGCAGTGCTTTCCAAATTAATCAGGTATTTCTTTTCGATTCTTCAAATCCGCGTGTAATCGAGAAGATCTGGTTGGGTAGTCAAATACACCAAATAAACGAAAGATCAAAAATATATTCGCTTTGTGAGTTTTGATCCATTCCCTCTTGCCTGACTTCTCTGAAGGAATCGAGCGGCTACTAGCACTGTCTTGGTAAGATCCAGCCATCTTTAGACACAATTCGATAAATTAAATTACAATTTCTAATATATAGTCTAATAGTAACAACGAAAAAAACGTAAACACGAAGACAGACGTGTTACTGACTGCGCCCTGACCAAAAGAATGCTGCATTATAACCACTTGGGAAATCATAAAAAGTTCATGTTCACAGGGAGCTGATCACGTGACCACGTCTGGCCAATCCCATCGCAGAGTCACACATAAAGTTCTAGCACAAAGTTGTAAATTTTCATAAACAACTGGGAGTTTATTGCTCTGCTCCAACAGTAGCTTGGTGGTCGCCATCTTTTTTCGTTAGAAAAGAAAGAAAGTAGACTACTGGTCTTAAAAACTCCTGGATTTTAAATAAATTCGCCGCAAATCTTCCCTTTTTTTATAAGAAGATATTCATAATTCATAATGAGTCGTCTCAGAATGAACCCTCGGAAACGACTGTGCACATATTCGTTTTATAATGTATAGCCTAGGTTTATTTCCTATTGAATTATAACTGAATGCAAGTGTAAATAAACCTGGTATAACGTTCAGGCACTTTAGTTAAAAACAAGGTTTAGATTGGTTTTGGAATAAAGTAATAAAGAGAAAAGGATTAATATTATATTCTTTCGACTGTGCGTTTTAGCAAGAATGTGCAGGCTCTTATACAAAGGGAATAGACAAACGGAAAGTGTAAAGCTTTTATAGCTCTAAACATGCCTGCCGGAAACAATGACTTCCTGTAAGAATAAACACTTAGACTATTTCCGACATTTATTGGGGCAATAAAGCAGTATAACCCAAAAGCGACCTATGGTTTATCTAACAGCCTCCCAAAAATAGGCAATATCCTTTCTGTCCCAAAGTGCAGGGAATGGGGTAAAAGTAAGGCAGATGTGTAACTTATTAATTAACATTCTGTTTTTTATGAATATATGAGATCGTTTTGCAGTATCACAGCGGTAGTAATGAATGCTCTCGAGCATTCCAACTCTGACTGTACATGATTTCATATATCTCATATATTTATAATATATATTCATATATTTCATATCTTAATTCAAACACAGCACTGAGCATGTGGAAAGTGTAGATTCAAACAGGCTTCGTATATCTTCTGACTTCAGAAAAACATAGGCCTTATATTTTCTGATCTATTTTAGATTACAAAATGAAATTAGGTTTTTATTCTTTTTTTCTTTTTTTTTAGATTAGGTTGTTATTCAGTGTTGTTAGGTTTGGTAAATAATTATATATTTATAAATACACACACATACATAAATTATATATATATATTTAAAATAAAATTCACATTTAAAGTAAATTTGTCTTACACACATTGTGCCCTACTTATTGTGAAAAATATTGTGAAAAATAATTTACTAAACTCCAAAATAACAGTTCCAATTAAAATGTCCATGCTTTTTCATACGTTTCTGTTTTATTAACATAACATAGGGATAGACTTTTATATATATAAATGCTTTTGTGGAAAACTTTCGCAGATTTATAGACTATATATATATACATACATAAAAGAAAATGTTACAAACAACAGATATTTAGTCAGTAAACTTGTGCTGGTTTTCGACTAAAGCATTTCATGTACAACGGCTTATGTATCCGTGTAACAGATTTTGCAATATGTTTAAATGTTGTAGCGCTTATTACAGTTTTAGTTTAATTCTATGCTTGCAGTGCATTTTAAAAAGCATGTTATTTAGTTTAGAAGCTAACTTTCTAATAGATTTTATACAGTTACATTTATCCTGAGTTTTTATTTCTCGTTCAAATTTAATCATCTAAAATTTCTATAAAACAGCAAGTTGCTGTTGTTGTTGCTGCTGCCTTTGTTGCTGGCATTGTTATATTAACATAATTACATATTACATATTAAGTGCATTATAAATAAATGTAATTATTGTGAAGATAAAATATGAACTTTCCCACGTAATGCTTGTGTTTGGGTTTTTGTTTTGGGGGTGATACTTGGATTTCTTAGTGTATAGACTGAGATTAAACTAAAGTTGCTTCTCGCATCCGTTGCACAAATACAGTTAAATACTTCAAGTGAAAACTATTATAAAGCAGGTTTTTGTGCGTTATGTTTCTGTAGTGTTTGTGTTTGTGTATCTACACTGTTCTCTCGCAGCTTTGCAGATAAGCTGAATGTTTACTGGAACACTTTGGCTTTGCACTTAAAGGTAGCTAAATCCCCCTCAGTGTCTGTAAGAATGTCCTGTCTAAAACACTCCTAAAGAAAATAGGGTCAGATTAACTTGTTTTAGGGTTTAAGTTTATGTTTTAGGGTTTTAGCCTGATGATATTCTTAGACTCTAACGTATGTGTACTAGCATGAGGATATTTTTGAGGGAGACTAAAGGCACTTGTGTAAGTCGCTCTGGATAAGTGTATGTGCAAAATGCTGTAAATATAAATGTAATGTTTAAAAGTATAAAACCTATCGGTATAGTTGGAAGTGTAACACTGGATATATAAAAGCCACGAACAGTTTTCATACCACATAATAATTCATAATAATTCATGACTAAGTTGTAAAATTAAATTGAATAGTCTGCGTTTTCATCGCTTTCATGCCTTAGATGCTCCCAATAACTCCCATTTTTATAGGCAAACCTACAAGGTGAACCGAGAAGCTGAACTGTGGGCCTAAATAATAACTCAGAAGTTGCAAGTTTGTAATGGACCTGTAAATCTGTAACGATTGGTGTCATCCATTCTGATGACAATTCCCTTTATTACAACCGGGAAAGAGCCCACAATTACAAAAAAATAAGAACAATGAACACAAAGCAATCTTTATTGTACTTTTTTTTTACACATACACCTCCAACCACAAACAATAAAAAAGACAATAAGACAACAATCAAGTGTTCTCACATGGATTTATATGTAGGACTATATCCAGCAGGGTATGAAATATTTACAGTAGATCACGTATTGCGTTTGCCTTGTAATGAACCGATTCACTGAACTGAGTTACTTATAGGTAGTGTTTATGAAATATGATAAGCCTGATTAATCATTATTCTCATCAGTCAGTAATCACAGGTGCATATTAGGTAGCCTAAAGTACTGCAGTAACTGCACACGTTTATTCCCTGATTGTATTCAATAAAATAGCTACAACGATCCTAAATTAAATCTGAAGTGTTAATTTGAATTAAAAGTCGTGCAGTAGGTGAAAGTGTATCAGCGCACTTCTAACTTATGTTATTATAACAATCTCTTTAATAACAATCTATATAACAGACGGAAGTGAGATATGGTAGATGTAGTAAGACGTGGGCTTATACTTCCCAAGTGCGCGAGAGCAGGCGCGCGCATACACGCGCGCTCACACACACACACACACACACATACACACACACAGTACAACTGCCAGCTATTAACACTTGGCACTTCTGAGGTAAGAATGCATTGAACAATAATGAATGATATAGGCATATATCTACATTTAAATTTATTTATTATTAACAAGAAGAATATTGTCATTGTTTATTATCATTATTATTATTATTATGATTATTATTATTATTATTATTATTATTATTATTATTATACTCCCAGTGGCAATGATGAAGGAAATACCTCGTTTTGTTAGACAAGGCTTAATTAGAGATCAAGTGCTTACATCACATTGTTATATCTTTTCAGCTGACTACAGAACTGTTACGAAGCTAATCGGATCACGTCTTAGCTCGATCTGTAATTCACGGAGTTACGCGTCCTCTGAGTCCGCCTCTCCTGGCGTACGTTTTCCTGAATCATCGACACATTCGCGTCTCTCCCTCTCGATCTGCTCCTGCTCAGCCCTGCTGCTCGGGAACTTGTCCTTGTTGTTCTCTTTCTTCCACTTCATGCGCCGGTTCTGAAACCAGATCTTCACCTGGCGCTCGGTCAGGCAGAGCGCTCGCGACACCTCCACGCGCCGCTTGCGGTTCAGGTACGGATTAAACAGGAACTCCTTCTCCAGCTCGAGCGTCTGGTAGCGGCTGTACGTCTGTCTGCCCCGCCTGCGGCCGGTAGCTATGGAAGAAAAGAAAAACACACCATTATGGAGACTATAGGAAGCGATCTGAGCTAAAATATTCCGAAATATCTAAAACATGTTCACTGTAACCACTTATTTCTGTGCTTTGCGTACCAGAACGTGGGAAAGCTGACGCCCTATCCAGATGGGTGTTATTGCCTAATTCGCCTGTCATAAAAGGTCTAATTGGGGGTAATAAGCAGGCCTACAACTGTTCTAAAGTGTTGTCAAAAGAGAGTGGGGGGTTTCTAGCGGTCTCATCTCACCTTGTGGTCGCATCCAGGGGAAAAGCTGCGTTGGGCACGTTTCCGCGCTCTCCAAATCATCACTGATGTAGCTTGCTTTTACACTGTAGTCCCCAAATTGGGCTAAATCCGTATCTTGTGTGCTGAATAGAGTCTGTCTCTGTAAGGCGTCCTGTGCAAAAAGGTTAGCTGCTGGCTCTCCGTGATACTGGCTGTGCTGGTACGCTGCGTGGGAGAACGTGGAGGCTCCGTGGTGATAAAACTCCGGAAGCTGGGCTGTGTGTTGAAATGTAGATCCTGTGCTGTGTCCGTATAAGACAGACGGTCTGCCTGCAAGCTCCTGTGTGTACCCAGAACACTCATAGTAGTTTGGACGCAGGGAGTCGCTTCCTTTGAATTTGCTAAAGAGAGAATTAACGAAATATGAACTCATTTTTTTCTTCTTTTTATCAACTTTTTTAAAATAGCTGGATGAAATATTATGTGAAAGCAGCCCTGGTTTCGGAATGTCTTAAGCCATACAGTTTAGCTTACATTTCCGCGCAAATGTCGATTACAGTAACGTAAATATGCACGCGCAGCCGCTTCTGATCTAATTTCCCCGCGAGCGTGATCCAATAGCGTTTTTAGTGATGCGGTTTCATGGAGTAGTGCTTTTCTTCCCTCCTGCAGAGCTCTGCCAGATTGTTTTGCATTTTCAGTCTTACTGACTCCTTTTTCATTGGCCCAGTCATTTCCAACAGACACCAGCGCGCTGCTGATAGCAGAGTGAACAGGGAGAAAATGGAAAAGGAGAGAAGGAGTAGGTGATGTGTGGGTAGAGGGGAGGTAGAGGGAGGGATGACACTGCTGGAAAACCATTTCGGTGGCGAAGGCTCATACGACACATACACAATTCATAGTCTAACCACAAAAGCGTTGTTAGCCTATAGCTATGCTCTTAGCTACACTTTTGGCTTAAAGGCATAAAATCTTGAGGTTGGTCACGGAACTGCAAATTTACTCCTAGCAAGTAACAGATAAAATTGATATAAAAGTGACATAAGGCCCCACACACGTATGATGCAGACTTTCAAACGTAATGTAGGCTTTCAGACCCTTGAAGTCTACACTGAAAAGTATTTTCAAAGACAGGTTTAATCAGGAAACCCTTAAAGCCAAGCATGGTTAGGTTGCTGTGCACAGGTTATATACATTTTTATCAGGAAAATGGTTTATCTCTGAACATGAATTTAGATCAACGCTGCCGCTATGCGATGAGAACTGGTAGTGCATTCAGCAGGAGGAATGGAAACGCACGAGCCGCTTTTCCACAGATTTTGCTCATTATTCTCGTATTCATTTTTCCGCGTTTCAGAAGAAAGAAAAAAGTATTTCTGTGTAATGCCAACCACAGCCAGTTTATGGTTATAAAATAGGAAGCTGGCAGTGCCGTTTTAGATCCAGGCTGCATTGATCAAACAACCCCATGCCATCATCCACCTGTACCTTCTGTGAACTGGTATTTTACTCCCGTTTGTATTGCATGGCATATTATATTGTTTGGTGTTTGTTTTGTTTTGTTTTTTGGCTATAGCAAGCACTTTTGAGCGAGGATGCCACAGAGGTCTTTCCAGTGCCAAGGATGACTTTTCTGGATCTACTTGGTTCGTGTGTCTTCTATAGAGTTTCCAGGTTATGGTCGAGACTGGAAACTGAATTTTTAAGTCTCTCCTAAACCAACTAATTTCAAAAATAGTTGCCCTGAGAATAGGGAATGATGTGCGTTTTAGGCTTCCGACCTACATCTCCACCTGATTCTATTCTGACTTATAGGAAAGGAGTTTCACAGCCTGAGCTCGTTCTCAGTCACTAGGCCAGAGCCTTTGACTAAGCTGTGTTTATTCTGACAGTGTCAGTAAGGTGAATTACTCTCTCTCTCTCTCTCTCTCTCTCTCTCTCTGCCTCTCTTTCTGCCGCGCTCAGCCAGTGACAATAAGGCTTTAAAATGTGGTTTTTAGTCTGCTGGAAGGGTAGACGCCGTCTTCAGCTCAATTCCTCATGCAGCCGGTCTCTGAGTTTATTTAAATATATTTTAAATGCACCCCGCTGGTTTTCATAAATATATAAATAACTATGATTTCATCTACTGTATGACATTCAGTAAGGGAAGCTAATCTCTCTCTGTTGTCTTTTTCCTGCTACTTAATTTAGCATTTCATGTGTAATAAACTGTTTGAAATACACGTGTCCAGTCGCACCGTCGTTAGCATGCTCAGGAAATTCAGTAGGCATTTCTTCAACAGATTCTCCTCGCACTGCACCGTGCTCTAGCTGGGACACCAGGAGCACACTGAGCACACTGTAGAGCTAACCTGACCACTATCAGAGCGTTCCTCTGACCAGTGAGGCAAATTATGAATACTTTATTATTAATACCAATTATTATTATTATTATTATTATTATTATTATTATTATTATTATTATTGATTAATCGTAAATTAACTGTAGCAGTAATTAACTGCTAATTTCAGTTTGAACTTAAACATTTTAAATAGTTACTGATGCTGAAAAACACTAGTTTACTATAAAATGCAACAAAAGTCTTCGTCACATTCAACAGCTGCAAAATCACACACGCACACGTGTTACGTTTCCAGCAGCAAATGACCAGAAAATATGCTAGATTATCCACGTTTTAAAACTATAATAAAAGATCTTAATGTGCTAAATAGTACTTATTATTTATTTATCTTTTTGCTACAAGTGAGCAAAGTGATTTAGAGAAATTTTTGTGAACGATTATTTAGAGTTGTACAAAAAGCTGATTTAAAAAGAAAAAAAGCTTACTTATAGCTAAATAAGTATCAAAAGAGATTTGCTTGATTGACTGTTTTATTTATGTAGACTTATTCTTTAGATTTGTTATTATTATTATTAGTTATTTCTATTTAGACGAAACTGAGGTCTCCAAAATATGTCTTTAGTCTATTTGATACGTATAGTCTAGGGGGTTCTGGGTTTGTTAGTATGGAAAATATGGCCTACTGGGATAATTTCGTTAACATTATTATTAGTAGTAGTAGTAGTAGTAATAGTAGTAGTAGTAGTAGCAGTAGTATTTAATTTGGTTCGTTAATAGTTTAATCCCCCAAAAAAATCTTGATATAAGCCTACTTCAGTAGCCTACATCATACTGTCAAAATTAGTCAGACAATCACAATTCAAAAAGATGATGAAAAGACCCTAGCAGGCTCCAAGCTCAGCAGAGAGACATGAAGTGTGGGTCTGAAGATCTGTACATGGCACCACGGGGAAATCTAAAAGCCATTTGCAAGCAGACACTCTTGTTTTTGCACTGGGCTTTTGGGATGATTTTACGGCTGTGCACTTCCGCGCACTGTGGGTGCACAATAATATTATTTCATTTTCACCAAATTAAAAAAGACGTGTCTGTGGTGCTTCAAAGCATTTATAAATAAAATAGAAATGAACCCAATGAGAGGTAGATTCATAAGCAACGCTTAGTGTAGTTTCATCTAATTTAATTTCTGGTAAGGAGCAAGGAAAACAGTTGTTCTGCAGCATACCCTAACACCAAATCTTTCATAGTTCGCTGTAGCACATTTAACCTGTAGGCTATGAGTATAAGATAGAGCGGTGCCAGGGATGGTTAAGCATGCAGTGAACTAACACGGGTGCATGAAAAAGGCCTAGACATCACAAGCTCACAAACAGAAAGAAAACGATACCGTAAACTCAGGTACTCTGAGGGATTTTTTTCGACTTCTCCAATATTTTCTGTCATTAATCCAAAACTTTCATCCAATGCATATTATCGCTTTCTAAAATCTCTAACAGGATGTCAAGTGATTGTATCACAGTTGAGGCATGACCAGATATTTTCTGCTGCATCTGCAATTAATGCGAAATTAATGTACTAGGTTTAAAAATCCCCTATCTTCCTAAATTAGTTATATGTTCTTACCAAAACTGAATGCAAATATTACGTTTTTTTGTTTTTTTGTTTGTTTTGTTTTGTTTTGTTTTTTGTATTTTATTTCATCTTCTATTGGCAGTGGTGCTTTAATTCTCATTTTGGCTTCTAAAACTACAGCAAATTAAAATAAACCACAATCTAGGCTACTGAATAGTAATAGATTTATTTAGATAATAGAAATAAACTGGAAACGTTTAATGTTTGCTGCCACAATAAATTGAATAATCATTTTCTAACACAAAGATCTTATCACATATTGGTGACATCCACCATCAAAAATGGAAAAGATTCATTAATTCAAAGGTACCAGGAAACCAAAAAAAAAAAGGTTATTATATGGCATCGCTCTAAAGAACCTTAATGTTATTTGATTACACAGAGTGTCACTACTAAGACTTTTGTTAGTTGACTTGTACTTTTAGAACAAAAAATAAATAAACACAACAGACAATTGCCCCGCAGTTCCACTCAGAAAATATTGCAAGCAATTAACTGTTATTTAAATATTTTTCATTGCTTTCTGGCTCAGAATATATAATGGCTCACCTATAATTGATCACCTATAATTGAGTTATATAAATATAATATTTAAAGCAAAAAATAGAAATAAAAAATAAACAGGTCATTTACAACCAGTGTCTCTTATACACCAAAAACAAGTACACAAGACTTTGCATTTATACCTGAACAAAGAAAATCCCAGACAAGTAGACTGAAAACTATTTGGATTTTATATGCATACTGACTGGGAATTAAAATACTGCACAGAGAGAACCATAGGCTTAGCTGTTGAGCAGCAGGGTATCCCACATCAGTGGCTATGTCCTTGTTGAGAGTTTTTGCAATGGCCTTTGTGGGGAGTGTAAGAGTGACCTGGACGTGGGACAATAGGGGCTGAAGTGGAGACGATGAACAGATTCTGCAAGGCTTTACGGTCAGAAGACATAGGAGCACAACACAGTTGCCTCGAAACCAGCTGCTGCATAGTCATTATTGGAGTCCGGTTCCTTGACTCCAGAAAGCATGATCTAATACTGCCCTGTCTGGCAAGAGGGCTAGTAACTGGCAGAGAGAGTAAAATTAAATGTTTACATATAAGGGTAAAGTTACTGCAAAACTTTCTTCTTTTAATTTCAATTTAATTTCCCACTGTATGGGCAAAACATTTAAAATGCATGCTAACAGACCAAAGGAGCCCAGAAGCAGGGTGCTATCAGGTTAAATTTGCTTACTTGTCCATGGTACCCGATGTGCACTAGCAGCCCTCCTGTGATCTGCAAGCGCTTGCCTCTCAACATCTGATGCTGTTGTCAAATCCAGATCGATATGCTGGAAACTGGTTGGCTCACTCAGTACCGGCCGTGGAGGCCTCCAATCATGCGAGGTCAGCGGTGTGCAATGCTGCATGAGGCGAGAGTGCAAATACTGCTGGGGTGGCTTGTCTCCTGAAGGAACTTTCCGCTGTCTCACAGTACAGGGTTTATGCCTCCAAAACTCTGTCAGAGAACCCAACTGAATAAATAGATAAAAGCACAACAGTTTCATATAGCCTATGTCACATAATGTTTTCTTAGTTACTACTAGCAACAACAACAACAAAAACAAGAACAGCGGCAACAGCAATAATAATAATAATAATAATAATAATAATAATAATAATAATCTAAAATTCATACAAGTACAGTTTTGTACCTAGGTCCAGACATTTTTCTGTCTGGAATACTGCCACTAATATTCAGGATTCTACTTTTGTGTTCTCATACCTTGTTGATACTGTCATGTGTGCTGTGTAAAGAGACATTTACTTGTTCATGTGAGTGCTTGTAGGGATCAGGCTGTGACTGGGCAGCGTGTAGCAACTGATACACCTGATCAACCACACCCAAGTCCCGTAGCAAGTTTTTTCTTTGGAGGAGTGCATTAACTCGTTCCGCCTCCTCCGCTTCCTCTTCTTTTGACACATCCAGCAACAAGGACGTCCTTCCTGCTGAAGTTGGAAGAGGGGGCATGGACTGCAGCTATAGAAAAAATCAGGAATTGACAGGATATCAACTGTGGTTAAACTTGAAAGTTTAAAAACTTTATCTAACAATATATAGAACTTTTAATTATCAGAAATAATGAAAATAACATTCAAATAACAAATACTAATTCATTCATTTTATTTATTGCTTTTGCTCTTCAATGGGACATGCTCAGCTAACACAACATTTTTTGCCCCCTCTAGTGGCCGATCAGTGTAACAATGTCTGACTCAGTGAAATGAAACGGAAGATATCTTGAATTATTCTAATCATCAAACTTCTATTAAAAAGTAAGTGCTATTCACTAACTAAAGCTGTTTATAACGACTAGCAAACAGAATGGCATGATGAACGATGACTCACGTCTTGTTCAGAGCTCGGTTTGGAGTGTATGTGGTGAGTTTGCACTTTGCATGGTTTGGCTCTTTCTCCTGCAGATTCTCCTTGCAGATCCTTGTGATTTCCTTTATGCTTTCGTTCTTTGTGCTCCTGCTTCAGACGCAGCTCCTGCAACTGCTGCCTAGATGCATACACACACAATAAGACAACATTGACATTTCATATCTTACTCTTACTAAGAAAGGCTTCATCTATTTTGTGTAGAGATGCATTATGAATGAATTAATACTGACCTAGAACACTCCTCCCTTGCTTTAGAGGCTGCAGTCTCCTGGAACAGAGAGCTGCTGTGTTTAAAATATTTCTCATATTTCTCTCCTCCCTCTGTGGGGTAGATTGGACGGAATGCTCCAAGGTGATTGGCTTCATATCTCTGCATCTGCTCCATACTGGCAGCCTGGGCCTGGCGAAGTTCCTCATTCCTGATTGCAGAACAGAATAGTAGCCACACAGGGACTAAGTAAATATAAGAGAAATACAGTATATATAGTTGTGATGCTTTCGTACCGTTTGGTAGTTACTGCATACTAAGTGAAGGACACATAATAAGCCATAATGAGATTTTCAATTCTTAATGATACTATGGTATCATTTCAATTCTTAATTTACTATAATTTTGGAATATGTGGAATATTATGTCATCTGTAGTGCTGTCAATGTTTACTGTCACAGAAGCTGTGTGTCAAAATGACACTGAAGTACCTGGCCTCTCTGGAGCGATTCTGTTGTAGTCGCTCTTTCACCCTACGCTTCTCCTCTTCTGTGATTTTCTTGCGATCACATGCCCCCAGGTTAATCAGCACCAGAGTGTCATACAGCAAGCTGTCCTTCACCTCACGGTCCAAATGAGAGTCTGTGGTGAAGCTAGGAGAATGATTGACCTATACAGACACATGTTTACGGAAAGGTCAAAATACTATTGCATATATGCACATAAGCATACAAACACGAAAACACACACAGACCTAGAGAATGTAGCACTATGGCGAGGGCCAGAAAAATTATTCATACTTATTATATCTATCAAGTCTTTCAATAGAAACTCCACCTCCAGCAGCCAGGGCTTGAGACGGTGGTCCAGCAGCACATCAAACCCCAGGATCTCAAAGCAAGCGTTGCCTGCTGTATGATTGGGGAAGCAGGTATGGTAGTTGTGCTTGAGAATGGGATGAGCTGAGATGAGGGTCTTAATGATCACGTCATCGATATCTGCCCACACCTTCTGTGAGTCATAACTCATGGACTCCAGATACTTGTTGAAGGCTGAAAGCTTCCTATGAGAGTATTATTTTTTTTTTTTTTTTAAAAAAGATTTTTACATTTTCAGGACTAAGAAAAGGCATACTGAATTTTTAAGTAAATGTAAAAGTCTGTGTTTATTTGGGGGAAAAAAATACTACCGTTTGCTTCCCCTGTCATCATCATGAACAAAATTCTCACTGTGCTTGTTGATGGCATAGTTGGTCAGGTGCATGCAAACATCATCCTTCAAGGACAAGGGTGGAGTGACAGAGAAAAACTTTCTTAAGCAATGCAAATTGACACTTATGGCAAAATTTAATACTTGATATTAGTGATTAGTTCATTTTCATTACAGTGCAATAAGCACTGCTAATGGGATTTCCACTTTCAATATTATCAAATCTTTGCAAACATAATACACCTTCTACTGTGTTTGAGTTATCTGCTGCCCCTCACCATGGTGCTACCGGTGGGCTCACTGTACTGGTTGGTGCAGAAACGAGCCAGTCCCTCATTGTACACAAAGATGCGGAAGGGATCACAGCTAGTCACCAACACATAAATGCGCAAGTCAAACTTGAATCCATCAATTATAAATGGCTATGGAAAGAACAGTAATAGGTTCAAACATATCAGTAAATGCCAGTTTGATTCATGTGTATATTTACAGTATGACAAATGCAAAAAATAGAATTTGTCCTGGAATGGCCAGGCGTGTCTTACCTTGGATATATACACCTGGCAAATCATGTGTTCACCTGGTCGGATGTCTTTGCTGGACTTGCTGAGAAAGATACCGCGACCTTGGCAACCTGACTCTGGTTTGCAAATATAGGTTTTATTCTTTTTGGCTCTTGTGTAGGCTTGAAAATCACTGTAACTGAAGCATATGAGTAAAAAAAGATAAAGCCAATGTTGTTAGCCAATAAGAATAGGCCAGCATTAGGTCCACTGATGTTATGGATATAGCGTTAATACTGCAAGCACGACACTTACTCTGCAGGAAGGCACCAAGTGCGAGGAAAGATGTTATAGTCTTTTGGAAATAGCTTCAACATACGGTTCAGGTTTCTTGCAAGGAGGTCTTTCCTACATATCTCATTCATTCCTGGAAAATGGTTGATTTTCTGCATGATAGAATCAAACATGGGTAAAATCAGTAAACTAAAATGAGTGAGACAGTGAGTGGACATAGATTAAGTGTAATTACCTGATATCGCTTCATTTCCATGACTCTATCCAAAGAGACTGAAAAATCAGTCCAAAATAAGGTCCAGTCTTCTCCTTCCCCAGCCTCTCGCAGACCATATCGGCGGGCAGCTCGGCGCACTTACAGTAACGAGAAAAAGCAGCAACTTAAGTTGTCATGGTATCATTGTAAGCAGCTATGGTCTTAGACTGTTAGCAAATTCTGAAAACATCATATATAATCATACATTTTAATCCTACATCCAGAAGTGAAACTCACCACTCTCATATTTACAGTTAGTGAGATTGATCCACAGTCATCTGAAAGAAAGGAGGCAGGCAAAGGGACAGACCTGTGCATTGCTCAGAACATAGTAAACTACTGTATATTGCAATGACAATGATATGCAGTGGTTTCTCATTCTTATTATTGTTCCGCTGCTCATGGTTGGTAACACTGTAACGCAGCAACTTCAACAATAGCCTACAGTAATGTAAACAGCTGACCTCTTCTTTCTTTTCTTCTTCTTCTTGCTTCCTGCAAAGTTTGAGGTACAGATTTCAACATGACTGTCACTGCCCCAGCCCTCTCCCTCCACCTCTGCATTGGGCTCGTATTGAAAAGAGTCCTGGGGATCGGGACCCTCTACAGGAGAGCCCATGCTTAGAGGCTAAAAGTAAGACAGAAAAAAGTGTTAAATAAAACACCTGTTAACAATCTTTTTATGATGTAGGTGAACAATCATAAAACAGCTCATCTCTGACTGAGTAATGAAAATGTTCTGTTAGATAATACATCCTAACACTAAAAATCTATCAACTAAATTATAAGTATGACTAGTACAATGCAAATAGGAGCATATCACTGTGTTGCTCTTTCCTATTTTTCACAAGTGACAGTGCTCATGAACAGAAGAAAATAAATATGGGGCACATGGACAGAAACAGACATCTTGGCCTGAGCTGACTTCAGTTACAGGAGGTTGTCGAGGGACATCCCAGCAAGCCGTGGGAGGCCTGGGTGCTAGGTAACTGTATTTCGATCCAGTGATCTGGATAACCCCGACCTTGGCTCTTGGAGTACCTGACCTAACACAGGGCTAATATTACCACTGAATATTCTGGTTCACTTTAATACCTGTATAACCTGTTTCAACACCTAGCTCTCTAATACATTACCAAGTCTATTACAAAAGGAAAAGCCACAAACACAGGTAACATACATTGCAACTATTTAACAATAAGCCTTTTGATACTTATGTGAACAGAAGAATTCATGTGGTGCTCAGTTCCTTGCACATTCTATAACCAAGGCTAACACTGAATGTTAAATAGATCAAACATTACACAGTTACCTTTCAAGTGCTTGGGAACAGGAAGACAGAGGCCTTTCAGGCAGGGAGCAAATGACTCGTCTGTACAACTCAGTAGTTTCTGGTTATCATCTTATGCTGTCATTTTCATACTGACATATACTGAGCCACATGTCTTCTCAGAGCTGGCATATAATCCCTGATAAAAAATTAACAACTTAATTTCGTTTGTGCATGGTTAACACTCATACCAAAATCTTCATGGTTGGGTGACCAGTGAGACACAAGATAGAAACACCTGATATACATGCATACACACATAAATACATGCATACATACATAAATACAACACCAAGATAAACTGTGAAACAGGAGACAAAGTAGAAAAGAGGGAGAATCCTTTACATTTGTTTTCAATTTGTCCAAAGTATTTACAGAAGTCATTACTGAACTGAGATTTAAACAGTAAACGAAATTTGGGTACAAATGTGCAAACAGATGGTGAGTAAGACTAAAGTAGTTTGTCCTAAAACCATTTTGTCCGTTAAAGTCCATTCCAACAAAACGTATTGAGGCAATGTGGCGAAGCAACACTCTATTATATGTTCTTGTTATATCTTTATAACGTTTATAATGTCTTGCCATAACAGTTGTTAAAGTATTGCGTGACAGCACACATATCCAGCCTACCTGTATCACATTCTCGGCGAAGTAATAACAAAAAGCTTCAGAGTGTTAGCGTGATCAGCCACGCATAGTGGTGTATTCACCGTTGCTATAGCAACATAACGACGCATTGTAAACAGATTAGAAACGAGTTAGCTAACACACATTAATGTAGATAAATGAACTGAAGATCAATATGGACAAAATACAAAATACACACCTGTCTTCATTAATAAAGAGTTGCGTAAGGAGAACGAAACGTTATTATTTCTCACGTGATTTCTGCGCGTCTTTCCGAGTCCGAGTGTGTTAGATCAGGCGCGCGCAGTGCTATCCAATCACTTTCCGCGCTCAAATAACTCGCACGCTGATCGGTTTTTGACAGTAAACGCAAAAATATCAACGTTGTCATTTCGAACATTGTAATACAAAAGTTTTGAACATCTCTTGTATTTCCAGTTGACGCACTAGTGATGACAATTCCGGCTCACTGAGTCAGATCATGTGAGTCAGCTCACCAGTAAGAGCCGACTCTTTTTGCTCCCAGACGGCTCATTGTTATTTATATCTAATAACTGCAAATTAAGCACTATAAACATTAATTAGTTTAAGCATTTGTGAGATTAAGGGCACAAACGAAGAAGTACACTGCCTAACATCCATATAACTGGTCAATTTAATTTTTTCATACTCGTTAATTGTGTCTTCTGAATTAATAAGTCACAGTTTTGTCTTATTAATTATTTTCTTGTACACACATATACATATAAACAAACGCAAGGGACCCATGAGTAAAGAAAAGCAGTCTAACACCACATTTTTAACACAGAGAGGTCTTTCAATCTACTGTAATCTGACAACCTGTGGCTTGTCATTGATTCTGCATACATAAACACACACACACACACACACACACACACACACACACACACACACACACATTTAAGTCATAGTATGTATGATCCATCAATCCAGATCAAAATAGGCTAGAATACATGAAATGAATATAAAAATATTCATAAATATGAAAATATTTAACACAGACTGCTTAAACGTTAATGTTCATTCTGTGTCTTCTGAATCGATACAAAATACATGATAGAGTTCACTTATTGTTAGGTGGTCAGTCAGAGATGTGGCAGTACAAAGTACACTATAATAGGCTAAAGAAAGTTGCAGTTGTTGTACTACTTATTACAAGACACACAAATGAACTAATCTGATACTTCACCTGCCATTGTGCATGATGTTTACATTATTTAATGTGATTTTCTTTCCCAGATACACCAAAGCTGTGACATTCACTTGTAAGGTTATAATACTGTGGCTTATTCATCCCACTACTAGTTTCCAGCTAGTTCTATCAGCTGCAGGAGTCCAGAAAAAAAGACACACAACATGTAAAGCAGGCCAAACCTAGGTTAGTTCGCCACCTAGTGGTTCAAATGCTAGATTACACAATATTCTCGATATATTTTGCTAACATTAAATGTAAACTAATATGTACATATCGCAGTGTAGTACATAGTTTCCAGAGAAAAAGTATTCAGAAGCCCATGTTAGAAAATAAAATGTTGTTCAGTAAATGCCTGATGGTTTGGTGTCTGGCAGGGAAATCAGTGGAGCATGTAGGTGTTGCTGGACATGAAGAATATGAACACCATCTTCTCCAATGGACACCAACTTGTAGTTCTTGGACAGCTACGTTTGCTGCAAAACACACAGAGAAGTGATGAGATGAAGAGCTTTTCAAAGTACAACAAGAATGGATGGTCAGAAATTGTACTTCAGTAACACTATACCTACTGTACGGGTCTTCTTACCAGGAAGTCCATGAAGTTCATCTGCATGACAGAGGTGACAGTTGATTCGGTGTGGACGTGTGCATTAAAACTGCTGAAGGTGCAGAGAGTGTGATTATAACAATTACTCAAAAATCTTTTGGAGATGAGCAACAGAAGTTTAAAAAAAAATCTTTTTTCACTTATGTTGCTGAAATTGACCAAGGCAGAATGCTGAGAAGAAACAAGTAATGCAGTTTTTCCTTTAGATTGTTCAAGTTAGAAAGACAAATTTCTCGAAGCAGGTGTGATGCCATACTTGAGCTGAATAGAGTACATAATGTGCATCACTGAGTACACAAACTGAGTAAAATGGCACTGGTAAATATACAAGTGAATGAGCTTTTAATAATAATTTAGGTATTCAGTAGAAACTCAAATCACCTCCCTTTTTCTTAAAAAGGCCCAAAAGTAAAAACTTAGTGCAGTTATCAAATAGGGAAGGAAACCAAACACATTGGTTTGTGTTTGAAGATTAGTAAAACATCTGGCAAATGATAGAGACCAGATTCTCAAAATACGATCACTGTTACTGATTACATTTTTTGCAGTTGCTACACAGCTCTTTTTTGGTCCTGAGACATCACTGAATCCACATCCACACAGAAAGGTAACATTAAAAACAGACTCCAATGTAACAGCTCTGCAGATATATTGGCAAAATGCATAAATATTAAATTCGCTGGTGCCAGTGGCATGCCAATTATGGCATGCAAGTTTTAGTTCCAGAGAAAAGAATTAAAGCAGATGCTTCCTTTTTCCAAAGTGACCTAAAATGAGTCAAATTACAATCCAAGAATGGAGCTGAGCAGTTGAAGATGATTAGCACAGAAAATTCCACTTAATCTTAAAATAATAAAACCAGAAATTGTGAGGAAAAACTTCTTTCTGGGGTTTTATCAGAACAAATGCAGTCTTCCCATTGTAATAGCTGTATAATGTTTAATAAACATGATGTCAGCAGTTATATATTTCTACATCTCAAAATTATTTAGTAGAAGGAATACACAATATTGTATATGTGACAGTAACTGATGGCAATCAAAGGTGTGTCAGCATGTGTCTAAATGCCTGCTTTATGTAATTTCATTTTACCAGGATCAACCTGTCAGCTATCAATATTCCAAATCCATATTCATATACCAGATTTTGGGTTTCAATTATTTTAGAGTTTTTTCCCCACATATATACATAATCTTTGTAGAAGGGAATTTATAAGATGTCTTAAGCAGTGTAATGATATGAAGCATCTTATAAGACACTTTTGGCTGCCCTGCACCTTAAGGAATAAAACCATGGCGTATCTAGAAAACAGATACTGCAGGCAATGGTTAGGTGAAAAAAAAAAATTCTGAAGGAGCTTCTCAGATCGGTATGAAAATTCATTTATTTATTAAATGTGTTTATGATGCAGTTAATACTAATTTGACTACAGGCAGAGTACGTCAGTTTACACAGCTAATTCGTTAAACTAAACTATTTAAGTTTAAGTGATATCTGCAATGCAGTGTATGACAATTCATATCAATAATTGCCCATTTCTTCTGATGTCTAGGCTATAGGAAGTTGTGGCAGCGGGGGCGTGGTTTAGCTGAGAATAGGAGGAGGGGTTAAGGAGAAGGAGTGCGCTGACGGGTGAATTGGGTCACCTGTGTGGGGTTAATAATGAACGACTGTTTTGCGCTTCACTGAGCAGCTGAGAGGCATGGAAGCCGAACGGCGAAAGCTAAAGTGTGTGTGTGTCTGAGAGTGAAACTACTAAATTTACCCCAGCGCTCGAAAACAAAGAAGAAATAATAAATAGCCAAACTGAGCTATCCCAAGCCTGGCTCCCGTTTCCTCATTTCCTTCCGAACCGAAGAGAAGTGTTGCACTAGTGCCGAACCCCGCTCTTGAGGAAAACACTGTGTGTGCTTTACTGAGAGAGGCACTGTGGAAGTTCAGATGCCCATGTTCAAGATAGCACACTCCGATGGAGCCTTCTTTGGAGGTACTTTTAAAGGAATAGTTCTGTCAAAAATCCAAATATAGTCAGTCAAACAAGAACAAATTTAGCGTCACAGATTTGCTTCTTTAATTTTGCACTAGAGCTTTGAGGCTAATGTAGCTAATAAGTAAGAAAACTTCCCAGTCAGTTCTAAAAATAATGGCACTGATTATCCGAACTGAATGAACAGTGGCAATGAGTTACCTTGTTGGCTTTAGCATAAAGTTTTATTTTTGAGCTTAAAACCTAAATTTCTCTCTGGATAAGGGCGTCTGCCAAATGCCATAAATGTAATTTTTTTTTGCGCGAAACACTGGTTTTCAAAATGATCAGAATTTTTATATCCATAACCTGATTTGTGCAGGTCTCTTCTCTACTGTAAACGTTTTGCTTTTCACCAGGGTGAGGAGTAATAAAAGGGATTTACATGTGCAACCTCGTATTTGGTCAAAGGTAACAACAATGTTTCTGAAAAAATTCAAACTTTTTCAAGAATGCCCTATACAGGAATTCCTCCATATTGATTGAATTATATAAATGCACAAGAAAAAAAAAGATGCAAGGCTTCAAAATATTGATGCAAAATAGTGAAAAATATAATGGCTCAATGGATGTATTGGCACAGGTCAAATCTGCAGTGATGCTGGGAGTCAGAATACAGTCCTACATCACCATTCTCTACTTATTTTGCATGGCTAGGAGAAAATGACAGTTAATAAAAATTCCTGAGTAGTTTTGTAGTGTTTCTATTCTGTTTGTGCTCTTCTCAGAGATTTGCTTAATGACTGGAAAGTACTAGGTGCAATGTGATGGCACTGACTTAGTGCAGGCTCTACCGCCTCTCTGTGGACGATTATAATCAAGTTCTGAGTTGCTACCCAGAGATGATGGCTCAAATCCAACTAGTAACACAGCAGATATTGGCAGAGCACTCGGGTATGAAACTGATACTTAAATAATACATGTATTGATTATATTTATGAAGAAATGACGTGAATATGATGGTGGAGTCTCCAGGGACCTATTTTTTTTTTTTTTTTTTTTTTTTGGTTTTCCAGTATAATTACTGAGTTCAATTTTATTTTTATTGCAATTGTAACAAGAGACATAGTCAGAAAAGAAGTTTTACAGAAACCTGGATGTAGATTTAGACTCCTGAGCCTAGTGGATTTGGACACTATTCCAAAGCTTATCCAGAGTTACAGTTGCAATAAAATGTGTGATGCTTCTGGAATTACCTGAATTTCTGCATTAAATACTCTTAAAACCTTGTCTTGTTATGACCTGTCTAAGCACTGATACTCTTCACTATTGAGGATAAGAATTGCTCAGAATTCTGATATACTCTATTACTAAAAGTATGTGGACACCTGACTATCACACCCATATGTGCTTGTTGAACATCCCATTATAGATTTAGTACTCCTTTGCTGTTATAATAACCTTCAGCTTCTGGGAAGGCTTTTCACTAGATTTGGAGCGTGGCTGTGGGGATTAGTGAGATGTGGGCATTAATGAGATTAGGTTGGGTGAGGAGGCCTGGGGTGCGGTCAGCGCTGTTCAGTGGGATTGAGGTCAGGGCAATGTCTTTATGGACTGCACTTTGTGCCCAGGGACTTTGTCATGCTGGAACAAGTTTGGGTCTCTTGGTTCCAGTGAATGTAAACTGTAATGCTACAGCGTACAAAGCATATAATTGTGTTCTTCCAACTTTATGGTAACAGTTTGTTGAGGACCCTCATATGGGTGTGATGTTCAGGTGTCTACAAGGTTTTGGCCTTACAGTGTACTTGGCAGAAATATCCACACAAATATACACCCACACTTACACACATGTGTACTGTACATACTAAGAACCAGTTCAGTACTGTACTTTAGTAAAGTATTTCCATTTTTGCAGACTTTGCTTTTATTCCATTACATTTCAAAGCAAACTATACCACTTTTACTCCATTATGTTCTGCATGTCAGTTATTAAGTATCACTCTGAAGTAGGAGAAAACTGGATTGGCTAAAATGTCTGACACTTTCAAATTGAAGAAAACCGATCGTATTGCAGCATGCCTCTCAACTGGCCGAGAAACCTTTGTATCTACAGTAGCATCCAATGACTTCTTTCTTGTGTGCATGTTGCAGGTAATTTTAAGTGTTTCATCTTATGGATGAGTACTTTTGTTTGTTTGTTTTTAATAGCACATTTCACCAGGAATTTCAGTAGATGCCACTGTAAATAGATAAATAAGGAATATTTTCACTTCACAAGTCTATCAAACTTCACAAAAATATTTAACCTCAATGCCTTTTTTTTTTAGAACCAAGATTATGAGTAGCCTATTTGAATAAGAAGATAATTTGTTTGGAAGCCACAATTTCATGATTGACTGGTTCATTCATGTCTTTCATTGTAGACAGAGACGACCCTCAAGCAGCAAGGCATTGCCAAACAGAGCAGAAGGAGATATTCGCACCACACAATGGACATATACCGTCATGCTTTGGTCTGCAGTTAGAGATGTCTATATAAACTGATTATCAAAATAATAAGTAAAATAAAATTTTACACTTATGTGCAGTATAAAAAAAAAAACCAGGTACTTTACTCAAGTAGAACTGCAAATAGAAGACTCTCAAATTCACAACTAAGAGCAATTTATTTTAGCCAGTTCAGCTACTGGCATGTTTTTTTTTTGGAGATGGGAAGAAACTGGACAACCCAGAGAAAACCCATGTAGCCACAGGGAGAACATGCACAGAAACTCTACACAGACAGCAACCTGCGCTCAGAATCAAACCAGGACCCTGGAGTTGTGAGGTGGCAAAGATACCCACAAATTGTATCTATCAACACGTGACAAAATATTGATATTTTTGGTCTTTTTTTATTCAACTGACTTTTGTTGTTTCAATCTTTCAAGTAAAACAATGTGGAATTACATGGGAACAAAAGGAATGTAACAAATTCAAAGAGACAAAATAATAAGACTATCACCACATTCTACCCATTCCCAAAAACAAATGTCTACCCCAAAAAGGGATAACGACAGGAACTGTCAAGGTTCTGATGGAAAAAAAAAAATTCTGAAAGGTTTAGCAGGAGACTTTCTTTTGAGTTTATCATAAAAAGGATGAAGCAAGGAAGGGGGAAAAAAATAATAAAAAATGACAACAGCATTTTACACTAAATAGGTGTTTTCAGTTTGGTTGGACTTTAACACAGATGTACCTCCTGTGGTTCTGGATGGAAAATTTCTCTCTTACACTAAAAATCTTTGAAGCCCAAATTTGTTTTCTTAACAAGGCATACAGGGATCCAGTCCTATGTGGATCAACAGGCACTCTCACTTTGTCACACTAACTTGAGACTGTTCGACAACAAAGTTTAATAGAAAGTTGACCACTAATACTTTGGAAAAGGTGAAAAAATGAGGTTGCATTTCATCTCCATATTGCCAGAAAGTAAAGGACAAGCAGAATTCAAGACTTTTCACAAGCTCAAAGATGTACATAGTGTGAGGTACCAGTAATTAATTAACTTGATTGAAAGCGGTTGTTTAAAAAAAAAAAAAAAAAAAAAAAAACTATCCAGGGGTATTATGTAAGATGTGCAAATGGAGAAATGCAGGCTGGACTTAAAAGTAACTGATAGGAAAAAAAAATTTTTTACACAAGACAAGGAGGTCTGAGTAGAGACTAACTCCAGCATAGTGCAGCAAAATCACATTTACAGACCTGCTCTCTTCATACCCTGGAAGAAACCACAGAATATTCTTAATTTATCAACTGACTTGAAACAAACAATAGTCAACAGCTAGGCAAACATTTTGTCATAGCCCAACTGCTTAAAAATGTTTTAACAATCAATCTTTCAACGTAGCATAAATTACTTTATGCGATCACCTTTGCAGCACAAGTAAACTCTGTATAAAGGGTACACATGACCCATCTCAACAGATACTTCTTTTAGTATTCCAGTCTTTAAATGATTACAGTACATAGTGTGAACTAAACAACTCTTGCCCCTTGCCCAGCTGTCCAAAGTCCTTGTGGTATAGTTGGGTACAGTCCTTTTGATCTTATTACCAAGACCATACCAATGCCATATTTTTTTAATGAGTAACCTTCTCCCCATCTGTCCTGCATCTCCATTTCCTCTCCACACTCAAGATGGCTTAATAGGATGCACCCAAGTTTAGTTCTTATTGCAAAGTGCAATAGACTCAATTTGACGTCTCACAGACAGTGTTAAAGAATGGCAAGTTTGATCCCCGTTCCTTAAAACCCGTAAAAACCTTCCTCTCATTACTGCAGTTCTCAGTCATTATCTCTCTTGTCCTAAATCAAGTTTTGGAGTGCCTTTGTTGATTGGAGGAGGAACGGGTGTTGCTAGCTGGAGTGCGAGCCTGAGCTGCTGCCAGTGCAGCAACACTCCTCAACACCCTGTCAGGAGTTCCCTCACTTGATCCAGCACTGGGCTCTGGCTTCTCATGATTTTTTGAATGTCTCTCTCTCCTGCTTTCACGGCCTCGGTTCTCTCCTGTTTTCTTCTGCTTGCCTTTCCCTTTCTCAGTGTCGCTACCCGATGAAGGAGCTCTTGAGTGAGAGTGTGGTGGACCAGTGCTCCGCGAGCTTAAGCTGCGAGTGCATTGGCTGCTGTTGCTGCTACTCCGGCTCCTACTGCTGCCTGCCCCTCTTTCACTGCTTACACTACTGCAAGCACTGTGCCCTCTCGAAGATCTTGTCTCTCTGTTTTCTTCCTCTACTTCCTCTTTCTGATCTAAAGTCTTTTTCTTTTCCTCTTTTTTGGCTCTCTTGGCTTCAGTTTCCAAGGGAGGCACAAGATTGCCTGGTCGCTGCCGTGTAGAGCGGGAGGCAGAGTGTCCTGTTCCAGTGGAGGACTGCGGGGAATCTGTTAAACGAGTAGGGGTTTGTCGACTACTCTCGGCTTTATTAACTGAATTTGTCTTAGGCGAGTCCTGGTCTTGTTTGCCTTTAGACTTACTGTTTTTTTCAGAAGTTGGTTGCAGTCCTTGTGTAACCTTAGATTTGGAACTGGAACTTGGTGGATCTGGTCCCTTTCCTCTCATAGCCAAAAGTTTAGCAGCGGCATTGAGTGCTGAGCAGCGTTTGCCCAGTACTTCGGGCTCAGATGAGATCGGAGAAGTCAGTTGTGAAATAGGTTGGGTGCCTGTAGATTTACGGGTTACCCTAGCAGGTGTTGCTGCAGTGGACTCCACTTCTTTGGTTGCTTTCTTGTCAGATCGCCTTCGCCCATTACTGTTCTTGTCACTCATGGTCTCCTTCTCCAAACTTTTGTGTGATGAACGAGTAAGACGTCTTTCTTGACCAGTGGAGTCTTCTGAGTCTGAGGAAGTGGAGTTGGAACACTGACTCTCAGATTTCACTCGCTCTTGACCAGACCCTCTGTCTGTGCTATCTTTTTCTGAATCTCTCTCCATTCGCTTTCTCTTTGCTGGCATAATGCTCTCTGCAGACTTTTTTGACCGAGATGAGAGAGTACCACTGGAAGCAACAGAAGATGGAGAAGAGGAACGAACAGATTCCTGACTGCTTTGTCGACAAATGCTTCTTTTCTTTCCTGTGCTTTTGCTCTCTTGTTCCTTTGTCTGACTCTCCTCTTCTAGTGGCATATCAGCCACATCACTCGCAGAAGTAGTTTGCATCATGGTTTCTGAAATTAAGGGTACATCAGACCTCTGATCCTCCGGCACATTTTCCAATTTCCTCTTTTTTGCCTGAGACTGGCTATTATCTCTCTCTGCTTTCTCAGGCTTTCCACAGATGTCTGTTTCTATTTCTTCTGCAGATTGAATTAAGCCATCTTCCTTTGACACACTACGATCTAGCTGATTCTCAGTTCTCTGTTCTTCAGCAAGTACAGACATGTGTGTAGTTATCTGCCTAGAAGCAGGTGATTGCTGAGAAGAGTCAGATGCAGTTTCAAGTGACTCCGGAGAAGATAGAGGGGCTATAGGTATTTGGCTTGAATCCGTGGGGGCTGTTTGTGTTACTTCAGGCTTAGGTTGAGAAAGAGCAGTGTTTGTCTGGTCCGGATTAAATGTAGTTTCCATTGGTATATCAGGCTGAACAGAAGGCTGAGTCAAGTCCGGAACCGGCAATGTCTGAAGAAGACCAGTTTTCACAATGGGTTCAGATAGAAGCTCACCTGTCTGGGCAAATGTAGTTGATGTGGCACTAACAGAGGTTAATGGAGGACTCGCACTTGATATGTTGCTTTCAAGCGTTGTTTGTGCCAACAATTCAGTAGGTGTAGTTGAGACTTGGGGATGAGCTTTACACTGATTAGATTTCACAGATATCCCTGCAGCAACGCCTTTGTCTGACACAGTTGAGAGCTGCAAGGGTATTGTGGTTACTTGACTGCTTTGACAAACTGAGGATGTAGATGAAGGTATGTACTCTTCGGAAGGCCTAGGTGCAGAGCTATCAAAACTCTCACATGGAGTGGTAGCAGGCTGTAGTGATGAAGGTTCTGTTGTGGTCTGAGTGGGATTTTCTGTCTGAATAACTTGTTGTAGAGCTGTAAGGGAAAAGTCTGGAGAGTCAGAGTTTGGAGCTGTGGCCTTCAAATTTGTGTGATCAGATGACAGTTCTAGAGTGGATGTTTGCTTAATCTGAGATTCACAAGGTATATGACGTGGAGGTGTACTGAACTGACTGGTTTGAGTGTCTGTTTTAGGAGACTGAGGAGAGTCTGCAGTTGTAAATGATTCAGAGGCACCATCAGCTATAGAGTTTATTGTTGGGCACTCAGGAACAGAGGGCACAATTAAAGGCCCAAGACTGGAACTATGCGAGTTAAGGTTTACAGCAGAAAGGCTTTCCTGTGACATAGATGACAAGCTTGTAGGACAGCTTGTTTCTTTTTCAGGTTTACCACTGTCTACTGCATTTGTGGTGGAATCTTTGCGAGGCCGTCCCCTCTTTCGCTTTGGTGACTGAGGTGGACTGTGTTCTTCACTTACAGACTTCTGTGCCACAGGGGTATCCTGTTCTGGGGGTTCTGGGGGCTTAGGTGACATTTTGGGAGGCCGACCCCTTTTGCGCTTCCCTGGTGAGAAATAGGTTGGATTAGCATCAGACGCAACATTAGGAGTGGTACTGCCATCCTTAAATGAAATAGGCTCCTGTTTCTTTGGTGACAGGGGAGTGCGTCGGTCAAGCCCTCTGCCTCTACCTAAGAATTGTTCTCCTAATTGAGCAGCCATACGAGATTCCGTCTCCAAACGCCGGCGCACCGGTAAGTTACGAAGGACGGGCATGTCTGGTGAATGGTGTGTAGGTGAGTAAGGGTGGTAGCCTCTCCCTGGATTTGTGAGTGATGAAGGGGAGGCCTGTTCCTGTCCTTGCTGTGTCTCAGGGGGGGACACTGAAGGTGATTTTGGAAAAGTCTTATCATTAAGAGATTGGCTTGGTGAAAGGGGAATTGTATCCTGTGAGGACTCAGCCTGCTCTGTCTCTTCAGAGGAACCTTCAGTATGCACTCCTCCACTCCCACATTCCCCCCTTTTCCTTCGCTTTGGTTCCTTATCTTCAACCACAGTGACAAGGCGACCAGGAAGCTTTCTAAGGACCTTTGCAGATGGAGAATCTTCTGGAAGGCCCTTCAGGACCTCTTCATCAGCAGACTGGCGCTTACGTGGTGAACGGGAATGTGGAGATGCCAGTGAAGGAAAGAGTGCATGCTGGCCATCCTGCTCTGACTGATGTTCAGGAGAACAAATAGATTCTGAAGATACAGATGCCCTCCTATCTCTTATGATCTGTTGTGGGGTGTGGGTGTCTGTCTCTGCTCCATGCTCATCCCCTGTATCTCTGAATATTGTTAGTGTTGAAGTTTGTCCACTGGAGTTTCGGTCCACTGATGAAGAGGCAGCATCTGGAGGCACTGGAGAGAGGGGCTGGTGATACTGGGATGGTACTCTGGATCTTTCTGAATCAGACAGCTGCTGATCAATTTGGAGTTTCAGAGGTCCTCCAGCAGTGGATGTTGACGAGGCCACATCTTCATTTCCTGCTCTACCTCGCATACCACCACGGAGTCTTTCAGGCACTTCTCTGGGCTGGGAGGACTTCAGACTGGAACTAGGCCCAGGGGCACGGTTCACACTTGTGTCCCCTCTCCTCCCTCTC
Source organism: Pangasius djambal (assembly GCA_022985145.1). Taxonomy (NCBI): domain Eukaryota; kingdom Metazoa; phylum Chordata; class Actinopteri; order Siluriformes; family Pangasiidae; genus Pangasius; species Pangasius djambal. The sequence goes on along the minus strand of CM040986.1, from coordinate 11,095,876 downwards.
TCTCTGTCTGGGGATGGATGTGTTGTAGGCATATCATCATCCATTTTAGCTGGTGTTCCTCTAAGCCTGCCACTGACCCTTGTAGAGGGGGCACCTTTCTCTCTGTGCCTGCGTGTGCGACGAGCTGGAGGGTGTTCCTCAGGAGTGTGAGGCATGGAGTCGTCATCATCATTATCAGATGACTGATGTAGCTTTAGACCCTCCTCCTTTGCCTGATCTAATCCTTTTCTTGCAGCTTCAACCTGCTCCTGTTGTCATGACAAAATCACTGTTAACTGCAATTATATTTACTCATACAGTCAGATAGAATCTTATAATTCCAATGTCTTGAAATACAGTTTTCAATTAATAAGAGATTACCTCAGCCTGTTTCAGTTCTTCCTTGCAAATATCCTCAAGAGACGCCTCCAGAAAATTCATGGCATATCGCTCTATGGGAGTGAGCTGTTAGAAACAAGAACAAGACACTTGATCAACAATCAAATAGCAGTATAAAACTGGAAAGAACTTACTTTTAACATTATGATAAAATGTTACCTGTTCTACCAGAGCAGCAATTTCTTGCTCAGCTTTGGAAAGTTCCTCCTCTTCCTGATCCCTGCTCTCACCATCATCCAGAGGAATATTTTCATTAAATTCTGCCAACTCAGCCACTTGCTCCGCCTTGGCTTGGGAAGCTGCTACTATGTCCTCTTCATCCTCAGCACGACACAAAGCCTGATAAGAGAGGTAAAGACATCAACTGTTGCAAATAAATAAATATGTAGTTTAGGGTATAATTAGTTAATGAATTTGTCCTTAACTGTGTAAAATCTAGCTGTGTTTTGCCAAGAGAATAAATTTTACCTGCTCCAGAATAGTAGTTTGTTGTTTATTTATGGTTTCCTCATCATCTGATGGAGGTACACTTGATTCAGCTTCCTTCTTTTCCCCCTCATACACATCAAACAATTCTCGGATAGTTTGCTGTTTGTTTAAAAAAACAGAGGGAGAGTATTTCACATTAACTATGTCTCATTAATGATTTTTAAATGGTGTAATAAATTAATAAATACATACATACGAAAGAACTGTACCTGTTTGAAAAAGGCAGTTGTGAAGTTACCCCCTTCAATTGCCATATCTCCCAACATTCTCTTCTGGTTGGCTTTTTTCAAAATGTTTTCCTCCACAGTCCGTTCACTGATCAGTCTAAATACAATTTAACATTAAAGAGATTCAGTGTGAAGAATCTACATACATTTTCCACAAAAGCATCTGCTTTGACTTATACCTGCCTTTCACAACTGAAATCCTGAAGAAAGTATAATCTGTACAGAATCACATCACTTATTTTATATCTGAATTATAATGGGTACCTATAGATGTGAACATCCCTGGTTTGTCCAATACGGTGGCAGCGGTCCTGAGCCTGAGCATCCATGGTGGGGTTCCAGTCACTATCATAGAACACCACTGTGTCAGCCCCTGTCAGATTTACTCCCACACCACCACTCCGGGTGGACAAGATGAAACAGAAGATTCGACGGTCTGCATTGAAACGTTCCATCAGGGCCTAAGAGGTAGAGAAGGTCAAAGTAATCCAATTGAACTTGGGTAGTGGCACAAGAACTGCTATAAAAATTCCTGTTTTAAAAACATTAAATTTTAATATTCAAAAATATTTTAAAGCATAACGCTACCAAATTAACAGATGGTCTTAGATGTATGTTTAACTACTCAATTTGTAATCGGTTCAGTGCAAGAACTAGAGCTCTTCTCTTACCTGTCTCTGTTCTACTCGTGTGCTGCCATCCAACCTTAAGTAAATGTGCCCATGGTAGTTGAGAAACTGCTCCAGTACATCCAGCATGCGGGTCATCTGAGTAAATATGAGCACTCTGTGACCTTCAGACTTCAGTTTCCGGAGCAGAAGATGGAGAGTCTGCAACTTGCCTAATTCAACACAGAAATCCACCATTATACTGCTGTATGGGCTATTTTTGTTGCACTGTTTCCACATAAAATGAGATTCACAAAAAAAAAAAAAAATTAGATAGATATTTTCGTTTTTCACCAAAAATGGTTCAGAAATACATTTGCAATGCATAACATGCTAGCTTATAATTTGGTGCCCATTCAGCTGCATTTATTTCTAGACTGCTCCATGTGCATTTACACATCTTGTCATGTGTCTGAAAAACCTTGATTCATTTGTAGATTTCTGATATTTCTAACACACACTTGTGCAAATCAATCCATTTTTTACTGGGTCTGCATCAGCTAAACAGCCTTCACCTTCCCCTGTTAGTAGCTGTTGTATGATAGTGGAGACCTGACTGGTGGGTGGAAATTGGCTAAATTAGGAAGAAAATCGCTTTACAGAATAAGCTTTACAAGTGCAGGCTACTAGCATACTAGCTCCAATGATTCTCCCAAATCTTTAAGGTCTGGTGTATGGGAGCACTTTGGCTTCCTAGTAAGTTACGAAGCTGACAGCCAGCAAATGGTGGACTGGTATGTTACAGTGTGCCAAATGTGTATTTTTGTACTTTTATAATGTTGAGTTTTAATCAACTGAAAATGGAAACCTAAGGCACCTAATTCTGGCAATGCTTATTTTTGCTGTATTGAAAATGTATTGTAACAAATGTGAATTCTGTATATTGTTAAACCCCTAATGTTAGTGTATTGTGTGTGTCAGTGAACTGGTCTTCTAATCATCTTTTATTACGACAACACACAATTTAATACTGCTTTGTTAATGATGTTATTTTACAATACTTTTGACAGTGTAAAGCAGTGTATAGTATATGGGACTGGCAGGCTTAAAGTTATGGTGTTATGCTTGTTTTGTCATGCACACTTAGCTGCAGCTCAAGTACAGATTGTTAGATTCCATACCAAAAGTATCTGGATAATGTCTCAGCCTAATAGTTAATCAGGTTCAGACATGCCATGATGTGTGTAAACTGTACATGGAACAATCCACAAATAAGTGCAGCCAATTTGATAAATAAAGGCCACCTACAATCCCTGCCGGACCCGAGACTCGAACCCACGACCTTCAGGTTCACCTTCGGGTTACAAGTCTGACTCTCGAACCATTAGGCCACGACTGTTTTAGTTATTTGTGAATTGTATTTTACTTTCGTGGAGCCCATGATATTTATTTGCAATTTATGCAACGAAATTACCGATTACTCTCCACCAGAGCATCACATACACAGAATATAATTACAAACTTAATTATATAAGCTAAAAATATTTGCTTTATATTATATTTATATACACTACTTGTACTCACCACAGTCATACTGGATAAGTCGCAAGTCAGGAAAGTGTGTCCGCATATTGCAGTGAATGCGGTGCAGCATACGCATGAGAGGAGAAAGATGAGCAGACAGTGTGGAGGAAAAAAGAGCCTGCTGGTAACTGAGGGAAGGAGGTGGATGGCAGCAATGCATGGTGATAGGCTTGGCCTCCACTGGAGGGATGACAAATGTGAACCTGTGGGGTGCAGTGGGGCACTGGTTATACAACAAACTGCATACAAAACTTGGACAGACCTAAAGACTCTAAATTCATCATGGTATAGGATGTCAGTGTTTAAGGTGGAACAGTAAGCATACCTGTCTATGACCTCAGACATCAGGTGTACCCTTTCCTCACAGCTGTAAACTGCTTCTTGCAGAGTTTTGCTCTGGTTCAGGTAGTCGCTCGTATGCTGGGATTGAGCATTGAGATAAGAACTATAACGCGAGTGGCTCCACCTGTTAAGGATGGGTTGAGCCGGTGTGGGACTAGGGCCTGGGAGGAAGGTGAGAAAATCCAGAACCTCTTGACCATACACAGGTTTTGCATTGCAGTGCAATTCATTGATTCGAAAGATTTGAGAGATCCGATCATCTCCCTGGGCCTTACGACGATCTGCAAGCCATGACTGTCAAAAAGAGAACATGCGTCAAGTCTGTTGATCCTATATTGGCATTTAGAATATTTTAATATTTTAAGAATAGGTTAATGCAATATTATGGCTCTCTATGTCCCAGTCTTGTCTTCTATTTATCTCGTACCATGTAAAATGGGCTTCGAGGTGGAGGCTGGATTTGGGGACGCTGAAATCCAGGTGTACGGCTTTGGGATGAGGACATAGGTTTAAGAGTAATCACATCACTACTGCTCTCTTCAACCCCTAATGAAGCATTTGCCTTAGCTACAGGACAAAGAAAGAATAACAGAAGTCACCAAGATTTGCATACATGTATGACATATATTGTAAGAATAAGCCCCAAGTGTACCCTGCACTACATGCATAAAAAATTCCACAAAAATATATATACAATGTACATAAACGTGGAAAATACTGTTGCAAATTCTGATTTTTCTCACCTATCCCTGTGCTTGGGGATGTTCCCTCCACCACCTTGAGCACAGAACGTGATGGTGGAGGTTGGCCAGGGCTTGAGGTAGGAGCTTGAGGGGGAGCAGGGTGAACAGGAAGTCGCTGGGAAGGCTGTTGAGGAGTAGGTGGTCTAAGAGCAGAGCTTTGGGTCCCATGTGGGTGCAACAAAACTGACTGAGGAGGGGCAACACGAGGAGATGGGGGCACAGCCAGAGTGGGGACCTGCCCACCTTCTTTGCCTGCTGCTTGGCGAACGACAATCTTAACAATTCCTGGTCCGCTTACCCTGGGTGATGAAACTGAATGACAGAATGGTTAAACATTATTTAGTATCCCAACCTGATATTATACACAGAAATGTGCCAATTCTTTTGGACTGGGCACCATACTATGGATTACAGTAGCAGAGCTAATTCAGTTGCAGGGTCTGGTGAGATTATTAGATTTTCTAGATTTCCTTGACCAGCTGAGTAAGAAAACAAATTCAAAATGGAAACAGTGGAAAATTGCAGAAGCATTTATCCTTATTTCAAACGCCTCTGTGTTACAAAAGCAAAATATTACATCACATGTAAAAGTAAAAAAAAGTGAAGCATTTGTCTATTCAAACATACAATATACCTGATTTTAGAAAGAAACACCAAAAATGTAACATCCATGAAATACTACCCTGTCACTTACCATCTAATAATATTCCTGTGTCTTGTTTCTGTATTCATTATAAAATCATTACTCAGTCTAAGTTTGAAAGAAATAAAATAAAAATTCAACTGCTATCATATAGGCCTTGTATCATCAATCTCCTATTTACCCCTATAATGGCCACTTATGCACCCATGTCTTGCTCTGCTGAGTAACAGGTAGTTTGGTACCCAGGCTACAGCACTGCAGCCATCAAGGTCAGAATGATTGTAATTAACTCAAGGACAGCAAGGACAGCGCCAGTACCTTGAGCAGCAGTGAGGGGTACCGCTAGTCCAGAGCAGGTTGGGATTGTGCTGGTTGGGTTGGGATTTGCTGAGATGCTACCTGACTGACTAAGTGTATGGAGAACTGCAACCTGAGCTGGCTGACTAATAAGGTGGTGCTGCCCACCGCTGGATACCAGATGCATTACATTTCCTAAAGGGCACACAACCACAGGACAAAGTGTTAGGCCATAAACTAAACCAGTACTTGCAGACAGGTGTGCAGGAAAATAAACCCAGCCACAGCTGTTCATGCAGGGCAATAAATCCAAAAGAATGCACTCACCTTGAATGGACCGTGGCTGGGCAACGGGCACTTGGAGCGGAGCACCAGATAGGGTGAGTTTGTTACCCTGCAGTTGAAATGTGACGGGCTTACTGCCCTGACTGGACGACACTGGACGACCAGCCAAGGAGGCCAGCTGGGCAATACTCACCACCTCTCCAGCTGTATTAAAAATATTGAAATGAAAATACAAAAATCTCTTTTAAACAAACAAAAAAAAAAAAAGTTGAGACGTACACTCCCCGTCCACTTTATTAGGAACACTTGTACACCTGCATGTTCATACAGTTATCTAATCAACCAATCATGTGGCATCATCACAGTGCATAAAATCATTCAGATACAGGTCAAGAGCTTCAGTTAATGTTCACATCAAACATCAGAATGGGGAAAGAAGGTGATCTCTGACTTTAACCGTGACATGGATATTTCGGGTATTTCATAAACTGCTGATCTCCTGGGAATTTCACACACAACATACAGTGAGCGACAGTTCTGTGGGTGGAAATGCCTTGTTAATAAGAGAGGTCAGAGGAAAATAGCCAGATTGGTTCGAGCTGCCAGGAAGGATATAGTAACTCTTTTATAATAACTGCATAAAGGAGCAAGCGTACAATTTTTCCTATTAAAGTGGACAGTAAGGGTATATGTTGTTATACAACAACATTATAATCCAGTGCACTTACATGGTAATCTGGCCTGCATATCAGGGCTGAGAAGCACCCTCTGTGTCATGACATTGCTGGGGGGTTGAGGGGTGACAGACACTGTTGGGGTAGTGGAAGGTGGTGCATGCCGAATACTCATAACTGGGTTCACAGACCCCGTGGAGGTAACACTTTGGCACGCAGGAGCTTGTGGAGCAGCAACAGGAGTGGCAGACACTGAAAGACAAACTCTTAAATTAGGCTATATTTACTAAACAGTTATTACTGTTCTAGTTAGTCAATGCTTTCACACACAAAAAACTAAAATATCATGCTGACCTTGAGGTGTCGGCTGTACAGGAGCCTGAGTATGAGTGACTTCTGTAATTAGAGGTGGCCGCAGAGGCTGGACTGCGGGAGAGACCGGACATGTGGGCCGTGGGTTATTTGAAGTTGCTGCTGAACGTCCATCAGGCTTGGGGAGTGGCTGAAACATCCTTTTACGTAAACACATTCCAATACAGCATTATTGACTAATCACGATTTGGGTAAATTAACGTACATTGGTACAGACTACAGATCAATTACCTGTTGACCTTCATGCGAATAGGTTTAGGTCTGGGTGGAGGCTCAGGGGACTCCATGATCTCCTGTATCAGCTGGCGTGTTACTTTCCTTTGAGGAAGGTAAACATCTGCTTGGTACCGAGAGACATGGCCTTCCAGACTGACCAGGTCAAACATGGAGAGGTCACAGCGCTGTGAGAGGAGACACAGCCACAGACAGGTACAGCTATATTACAAAGCAATAGACAAATAAAGGTTGTCTAGGAGACTACTCATTACACCTATGCCTAGAGAAGCCAGCATACTATGTATTTAATTTTTCAATTTTTTACTATGTGAAAAGCTTCACAAAACAAATATTAAAACTGACCAATGAAGGACACAACACAAACCACGATTACCAATGTTTAAAGTGGCTGAAATTAAAGTGCCCAAAATGCTCACCTGGAAAGGGGACGTGTCTAAGGCCTTCAGAACCAGGGAGGCAGTGGAGTAGGTTATATTCTCAGTGATAAAGGGAGACTGGATTGGCCGTGGGTCAAAAAGGTTAGGATGATTACACACTTTGCGCAGCTGCATCAAGATGTTGATTACAGACATGAAATGTCCACTGGCTAGGGTTTCCTTCGTTCTGGTGAATAGTAATACATGAAAATGGAGAGGAAAAGACATAAAGCAAACATCTACAAAACATCTACAAAATCAACCTACTGCTTATTCTCTGCAATACCATGAACATGATTTATATAAGTCCTATGTCAACAACCATCTGCTGATGCGTATTTACATAAGTTGCATATTTATTCACTGCACTCACGAGGCCTGTGCCATGAAGTCATCATAGAGAAAGCGTTGTCTTTTGGAGAGGCGACAGCGCACAACATGCTCATATTTCTTGGGCATTTGTTTCTCCACATCTGCTTTGATACGCCGGAGCAAGAAAGGCCTTAGCACCTAAGGGCAATGGTTATGTTAAGTAGATGTGATTCGCAGAGCCACAAGTTATTGCAGGACAACCATTTGTACGTGTGGGTGCGATTATTTAAGCATCATTCTCTGTCAGGAATGACGGTACTCACCTTGTGCAGCCGTTTCACAAGACCCTCATTATATTCTTGGCTGCCTTCAATCATCCCAGTCAGTGGGTTGGAGAACCACTCCTTGAACTCACGGTGGGACTGGAAGACATGCGGCATGAGAAAGTGCATGAGCGACCACAGCTCCATCAGACTGTTCTGCAGCGGAGTACCAGTAAGTAGTAGTCGCCGGTGACTTCATGTTCAACAGAAACAGAGAGAAGAGAAATCATGCCAGAGCAGTATTACTTTTGAACAAAATAAAATAAACAGAAGACAAATGTCTGGTGCAGAAAAGAATTAAACAAACTTTAAAAATTAAAGCTTAATTTTTTTCCAAAGAATTCTGAAATAATTTCAGAAATATTCTGTAAGCACCTGTTGAAGTTTAATAGACTTTGCCAACGCTGGGACTTAAAGTTTTTGATGTTTTGTGCCTCGTCCAGAATGAGGTATTTCCAAGACTTGCGTCTGAATGCCTGATGGTCTTGCAAAACCAGCTTATATGAAGTAATGCACACATGGAAAGCATTGGGTTTGGTCCACCCCTAAGCAAAGAATATGGGGGAAAAAAAAAAACATTTATATTATGTATGTATATGTATATACATACATACTCACAATCATCAGGTAAACAGAATATTGACATGTCATTCTGATGCTAGTGACTAAATGTCTAGGCTAACCTGTCTCTTAAGTTTGCGTTCTTTCTGGCTGCCATAGTAAGTGAGAATTTTAAAGCCAGGGCACCAGCGTTTCAGCTCCATCTCCCAGTTCAGCATTACACTGGTGGGCACAATGATAAGATGAGGGCCCCAGTTACCTGCAAGAAGTGCAAAGATATTGTTTAAATTGTACAAATACAAAAGTCACTGACAAATTGCAAGAACGATCAGATTCTTTGAAGCAACGCCTATATCTCCTCATACCTTTTTCACAAGCCAGATGTGCCAACAGGGCAATAGTCTGAATAGTTTTACCAAGTCCCATCTCATCTGCCAGGATACCGTTTAGCTTCTTTTCATACATGGTGACCAACCAGTCTAGTCCAATGTGCTGGTACTCACGTAGGTTGCCATGAAGTAAGAACGGAATAGGCGTTTTCACCTAGAAATTGCATATTTATTAAGTAAAAATTATTAATCCTAACCACAATCAACTCTGTCCATTAATTATCATTTCTAAACATACCCTAACAAATTTTGTGTTGTTATAATATAAAAGATAAGATACTCAATTTAATCTCATGTAAATCATGAGCAGCACATGTATAACCAAGCCTTAAGTGTCCCAGACATTGGCAGCATGACATGATCCCTTACACTTGTTGTGGCCAGGGTATATCCTTTAGGCTGAAGGCTTTCAGCAGTAGCAGCTATATGGCTGATCTCTTTTTTGGGACGTGGAGATGTGGGGACAGAGGGGCTGTGATCTCCCTCCCTTAGTAAAACTTCCATCCCCTCTCCTCCATCATCTTCATCCTCCTCATCACTTTCCTCAGCTTCAGCATCCTCATCTTCATCACTGTTTTCTGCTGAATCTGAAAGTTGAATTCAGAGAAATGAGATACAATTTGAGATCATCAGAGGAACAATACCAATTTTGATACATGGTTGAATAACCAGAAGAAAATGTTATATTTCAACACATTTAAAGTGATATTTCACAGTCATACTTTCCTTGGCCAACCTCCCACCATTATAATAAAATTGTTGTCACTTTCTAAACTCCTGAAAGTGCAAATGAGCCTCGTGTTTTTAAAATGAAAGACCTCTTTAAAGAATACCACACTTTACCTAAGGAGGCATCATCACTTTCATCTCCCTCAGTCTCTTCTTCTTCTTCTTCATCTTCAGTTCCCTCTGATCCCTCTGAGGACTCTGGTGATGCTAAAGGTTCTTCAAAGTCAGAGGTATATGCCCCTTTGTACTTCTCTAGCAGCTCGTCCATACTCATCTCACCTGAGGATCAAGGGTGCAACATGTAAGCAAAGATAAAACTCTCAACTAATCTTAAATGGAAAGGAGTTAAAGCTTTATGAAAAAAATATTTTATCTGCATTTTTAAAGGTGCAGGAGGTAGCAACACTCCCAAAGGTGGTGTAAAAAAAAAGTTTCTTTTACACTGTGGAAGGCATGTTGTTGGTCCCTTAGGTCCCTTAGAGGGAAGAGTCAGTGCAAATCAATACAAGGTTATTCTGACTGATCATCTGTAACCTATGATTAAACATCTCTATCCTGATGGGAATGGTTTCTTCCAGGATGAAATGCCCTAATCCACAAAGTAACAAGGGCTCACTGAATGGTTTGATAAGTATTAAAATGGTGGAAATCTAATGCTATGACCTTCATAGTGACCAGATCTCAACCCAACTGAACACCAACGGGAGATGTTGGACCTGCATGACAGTGCTTTGCATCATCAAAACACCAAATAAGATATCTTTTGGGAGAATAGTGCTCATCCCTCCAGTACCATTCCAAAACCTTGTAGAATCTGTGCCAAAGCATACTGAAGCAATTTTAAATTTAACAAAATTAATTTGTTATCAGTAGCCCCTCCATCACACAACACATTAAAGCTAGCTACCAGATATTTTTTTTGAACAGCTGAACACATTTAGAAAAGAGGACTCTCTTACCTATTCCATCTCTGTAAACAAACATGCATGGACAGCTACTGAATCATCGGGATTCAAACTCAGGTTCACTTTTCAAAACGGGAGAAACCTTAAACAGCTTGTTTTAACGTTCATATCATTTTTATCAAGTCAACTGTTTTTAAAAACAATAAGAACAACTACAAAAAAAATATCTAAACACTGGTTACCCTCTCTAGCCAAGTCATCAAGTTCCTCTGCATGGTCTCCATCTCCCTCAATCACCTCCTGGGCTTCAATGGTGTCCTCCACATCCTCCGCTTTGAGAGTTGGAAAGATTTACACAACCATTTAATTAAATGGTGACGTTTCTTTAAGATATGCGCATGGATAATATAAATGAGCGGAGTAACATGAAAAAGTCACACTTACCATCTTCCTCATTAGCTGAAAACTCTTTGTCCTCATCTTCAACTGTAGAGGAACAATCATCTGACGCTTCATCCTCAGATGCAGAGCCCTGCACGATAATCATGATTCACTGTATGCACATGTCTAGCACAGACACAACTGGAGCTAAAGAGTAGTAAGACTGAGTGTGTTGCTTGCTGTTAATAATTCTTGCATTACCTGGGGGAGAGTGAGTGTACTGAGTAGTTGGTCCAGTGGCAGTGTGCTCTCCTGCTTCAATAACTCAATCTCTTTTCTCTGAGATTCTGCATCATTCCCCTCCTGCTGCTCCTCCACCTCAATTGTCTCTTCATCATCTTCCTCCTCACATGGCGGTTCAAAGTCAATATCTATAAAGGAAAAATATTTAGAACATGCATAAGTCAATCAGTTTGCTACCTGTAATACTGACCACTTTATCTACTGAGCAACACTAGCAATTTAACCAGTTCTGCCAATGAATGACTTTCCAGACCATCAATTTGCATCGAACATGCACATGTGCGCACATATTCCATTCGTCAGACCATTTAAAATGCTTATAGAACAAAGAAATCAGTTAACATTAAAACACAGAAATGGCAAACAAGTTTTCAGTGCAGGTACAGTTTCTCACCATCTTCCTCGGGTCCGTTAAGCTGACTGTGTCGGGAAGGAACACTGGTAGGGGCTGCAGGTGTGGCTTGCAAGGACTGACTAAGCAGGTCAGAGTAGCGCTCTGTCTGGCCGACAATGAAGTCCAGCTGCAGATCCAGGGCCTTCTTACGTTTCTCTTCAAGCCGAGACTGCTGTTTGTACTGCACAACCTGTGTAGAGTAAACGTAAATGAGACCATCAAATAAACATAATGGATAAGAAATGTGTCTTAGAAAAGGTCTTTTTTTAATAATTCAGAAGTTAATTCACAAACGCAAAATTGTCCAGCTTTTGGAATTGCAAATTCAGCACAATAATCCAACAAGTCACCTTCTCAACACTGCTCCAAAAAGCACGGACTTCCTTTGCAATGGAAGCAGCGATCCTCCTCAGTTTAGCATGCTCCTCACGCTTTGCTCTTTCCTCTTTCTGCCGTAGCTCCTCATGGTGCCGCATTACCATCCGTACCACCTGACACCACCCAAGTCAATTTATTCAGACTGAAATCTCAATATACTTTGTATTCGAATATCAAAAAAAAAAACACTTAAATGGGTAGTAATCAAATCAATAAATTGCAAAGGTTTACTTTTCTCGCTACGCCTCTTTTCCAACGCCTCTCCTGTGCAAAGTCAGCAGAAAGCCACTGCATCTCCTCACAAAGGTAATCCCAGTGAACCTTGGGCCGGAGTGGCTCAGACACGCGAGACAAACGTTTTAGGGACCAGAAGCCCTCACGTTTCAGCGCAAGTGTCCGGTGCTCAATCTCTGCCTCCTGCGGGAAATTGAAATATTTTTCAATATCTTTCAATCCAATGCAAAAAACCTTCAAGGAATCAACCCTCGTATCCTTACCTTACCTTAACAAGTAATCAGGAACTTCACTTACATGTTTGGCCAGCTCTGCCATATCGGTGTGCTTCTCTGAGCGAGGCCGCTGGCTGAGTATTTGATCTGATTGAGAGGCTCCACCAGAGTTCTGGGGAGAAGGCAGAGTATGTTTGCAGTCTACAGAAGAGGAAGCAGGAGGCGGTGACGGTGTACGAGAAGTGGAGGGAGTGGAGCTTGATGTACCTCTGCCTGCTATCCATTGGCGAACCTGAGATGAGAAAAGAAATACAATTAACAAATCTTGGCTAAAAGAAAGCAGACAAACTGAAAGAACTTTTTTTTTTTAACAGAGAAGACTATTGGATCTATACAAATGTTTAACCCTTGTTTATTTCTGTCATAAAACATGCAATTGTGAGTTTCTGTGACTTCACACTAAGCTTAAGATAAGTTTGGATTTTGAGAAGTGTCAGCCTGCTAAGTGTGGTCTCAGAACAAGAGATGTCAGGAGAAGATTATGACACCTCTTACCTTCAATAAAAAGGCCTGTGTGTCTGTCCTGCTCTGTCCATGCTGCAAAACACACATGGCTCAAACATGCAGCCAACTAGGGCATCATAATCGGATGGCATTCACATGGCTATGTGAACATGCACACAAAGTAGTCTAAAACACTGATGGTTAACAGATGGCTAATGACAACTTTTGTTCTGATGCTAATTCACTTGAATACTTAGCTCTCTAAAACAAAGACTAAGCAAGCAATTAAGCGATATAGCTTACACAGCATGCTTTACATTAAAAAAATACAGGCTGAAACACACCCAATGATCATTTCTTTACCTTATTTTGCGCTGGACTGGGAATAACAATGCTTTCATTGGTCTGGGCTTCTAAAGAACCATCTGCTTCTCCCTCACTGCTCTCTCCTATCGAAGCATCAAGCTGCTCCATAGTGTTGTCCCGTGCATCCTTTATTTCTGCCAAATGCTGATCTGGTGAGTGTTGTTCCTCCACCTCCAACAGCATTGGATCTTGGCATGGCTGATTCGCAGGACCTTCAGACTGATCAGTGATTGTACTACACATACTGCCTGACCTGGAAGGCAGTCTTGGTGAGTTATGGGTCTGAGTTTGGGTAGATGAAGCAGAGTTTAAGAGAGGCTCATCTTGGGGAACCTGTTTTTGAAATACTAGACAATGTTCTGATTTGATTAAGGCCTGATTTTTAGACTCATCCTTTGAAGATGAACCAGTAACATTACAGGGAGCATTTAGCACATGAAAGCTGAGAGGTGCTGGGACCGCCTTTTCAGCTGCAACGTCTGTAGTTAAGTCATATTCTGAAAGGCACTCTACAGAGACTCTATCTAGACAATCACTAGGGGTACCGGATGGGCTCTGGCTCCTGGAAACTAGAGCCAACATTGGAGGTTGTTTGAGGAGAGCCTCACCTCTCTTTAGTATAAGCAACTTTGGATCAATAACATTTGATGAAAGAGAAATCTGGGACACATCTGATTTATTTTCTGGGGACTTCACTTGTTCCTCTTGCACAACAGTAGGGCTGTTGATTAGGGCAGAATCTAACACATTAATTGTATTCTCAGCACTTGAGCAAAATGTGTGTTTTGAAACCATGTTTTGCATGCAAATATTTGCTGAAGAGGTTAAAGAGGTTGAGGAAGATAAAACATTCTGTGAAGTTAAAATGGGTGGTGGATGAGAGGAGAGAGTATCAAGGTCTTGTGTCAATGTTTCTGTTAAAGGTTCAAAAGAATGTTTATCTGCAGGTACTTCTACACCTTTTTCTGGTAACAGCAGCTTAGCAGCTTCATGAATAGCATCTGGGGGGAAGCAAGGTACTGTGCATTCATAGACAGCAACAGATGTCTGTGATTCAGGACAGTGCCCCATAGCCTCTGTGCTAACGTCAATCATCTCAGCATCCTCTGTGCTTTGACAGTCCCCATCTATCAGTGGAGAGTGATCACTTACCACTACCCACGTGTTCTCCATCCCTGGCTGCACTAGAATACCTACATCAATTAAATCTTTCATTTCAACAGCGTTTAGTCCAGAGAAAGCCTCTGAACCCTCATCATGCTTTTCATCCACATTCAGATCATCAGATGTTGAGATGCCATCATTTAGGCATTCCATCTGTGGTAGCTTATGATCTACTAGAATGGATTCTTGTCCTTGCTGGATCAGACAGTCATTTTTAACCTGAGAGAGACATGTCTCATCTGAGTCTAGCCCCTCTGAATTTGTACATTTGTTTTTGTGTAAGAGTATATAGCTCCCATCTGGCTGGTGATCTTGATATGGACTCATTTGCATACTTTTGGCACAGTCATTCTGTTTTGCAATCCCATGTGATGCACTGCAATCAACCACATGGGACCCCTCAGTCACTTTGGGGGCCTGTATATTGTGAGAGCATGTCTCATCCCCCAACACCTTTGGTTCTTTAACAGAAATATCATAACACACTCCTGCTCCATCTAAAGAAAGAGTCTTAATCTCCCTCCCCCCACTTGCACTAGTCTTGTTCCCTGTTAAAACAGATTTAGGGGTTGCACTACAGTTCATACAGTCAGGGCTCAGCTGGCTCGCTTGTGTAACATGTGCGTTCTGAGGATGGTTAGAGGGATTGGGTGTTTTCTGAGAGAAGGCAGCATTAGGGGTAGAAACTGCAACAACAGAAGGTTGTTGGAGACTTTTAGATAAGCATCCATCATCCTCATCTGTGTTATTCGGGGTGCCATTTCCATTTCCTGTGGGAACAGGTAGTCTAGACACAGATTCTTTTTCAGATGCCGTTGAACTTGAATCAACACTCCCTTCTTCATATGCTGCACGTCTCTCTTTTGTGACTTCATCCATGGAATTACTGGCATTACTAAACTCATTAAGTATTTCTGCATTGGCTCTGACTGTTGCTGTAAGAGGCTGCTGCACAATTTGCTGGACATCAGACTCGAGCAGTAAACTGCCCTGAGCTGAGTGCAGAGATGTTGCAGGCTGGAACTGCTCTGTGTCTCCAGGTTGCTTGTGGTCTCTGTCTGTTGCTTTATGTGCAGTGGAGACTGCTGAGCTGGACTGAGGTGTGGGAATACAGGTGCTCTGTCTGGCCGTGTGCTTTGTTCCACGTACTTCCTCTTTACTAGTCTTTGAATTGTGTTCCAGATATGCTTTCTCTGGTGCCAGAGGTCCCTTTTCCATCTTAACTGCAACTCCTGGCTTAAGGGTCCTGTCCTGGCAATGGCCAGTTCCCTCTGCCATTTCTGTCTCCCTGTGTTCAAGGCTTGTTTTCTCAGTGTTATACCCATAATGCAAATCCTGCCCTTTTCTAACATTGCCTGTGTAACAAGCTGAAAGTCTGTCTGAGAGATTTTGTGAATTTCCTGCAGCCATGGGCACAGGTTGTCCAAGGTCCAAGGTTGACTTCTCCTCAGGCTCCTTGGTGTTGCAGTTTTGCCAAGCCATTGTTGTGGTCTGCTCTTGATTTGCAGCCTGCGTGTTTGCTTTCTGCTGCTCCATCTCTGTGGCAGGGCCAAGCAGTGGTGGTGGTGGTAGTGAGGCAGCTGGGACCGGCTGCAGGACATGCTGGGGTGGCCCGGCCACATTCTGTGTAGCCGCAGGGATGCCACCCAGCACAGCCACAGCCGGAGGGGTGCGCTGCTGCACCACCTCCTCCCTAAGTCTTCCTCCTTCTGGACTGCTTCTGCTACACACTGCACCTGAAAGAAGAATAAAAAAAAAAGACGAATAACTTCAAATGGTTACACCAAAAACGTAAACACAGTTAACAAAGGACTAGAGGTAATACATCACCTGTATGTGGTGTAGGCCCAGTCTCTTCTGTATTTTCCACTTCCAGGATGCTGAGATCAAAGACACCACTGCATCTACATGGGAAAAAACCTTTAAAAGTGAAACCAAAGATACTCTGGTGGACTTTATGCACTGTTCACAAAAACAAGAGAATGATTAGTGATAAATCAAACCTAAATCACAATCCCCCATGCATGTTATGTTCATGTGTTAAGGGTCATCAACTTCCTACATCTACCTACAACTTCCTCCTTTCCTACATGTGCTTTCAATGACGGTGAGCCAGGAACTAAACAGCAAGAATGTAGTAATGTTACCCAAAGGGTACGCTGTTGAAGATTTTACCAATGTGGTTTAGTATATTGACAGAAAAGTGCAAAATATCGATGGATTGTATGGGCACTTGTGACAGAAACACAGTCTTGATTTGAGTAAATTAGCGAGCTCACTAATGGTAATAAATCAAGTGCATGGAAATGGACCTTCTCATTATGTAGCCAACATGCAGGACTGCATCTGCGCCCACTGTAGCTAGCAGTGTTGTGGAGGTTAATTAGCAATTTGGCTAAAATCTGAAATAGGTTCTTCAGCAAGACAAATCGCGGCTTGTTTAAAAATGTAAGGCAAATGTACAACACATTTAATTTCTCATTATTCGACAGCAAGTTTAGTGAGCGGCGGCAAATCTTTGCTGCGGTGTGGAGCCTGCGGAGTGCACTACACAAGGGCCTCAGCATAATCACTAACAGCCATAGCCAGGGCTGCCTGGGCTTAATATAAGGTCGTATGCAGCCATTTAAGTGTGGGAAATAAATGTATATGGTCGGTGCTTTGTAAGCCACTGCGAAGGAAACTTAAAGGAAGCGTAGCTAACACGGCGGTTAGCTAGCTAGCTCACGCGCCATCTCAAGCTTAAACGGCGTGAATTGATGAGACTTATGTGAGGAAAAGGACTAGACAGGGCTGTATTTCTGGGTTTACGAAAGCGTTTTAGCCCTGCTATCTAACACGCTGTAAAAGGTAACGTCCTCGTTCTTTCATACACCGTGAGCTGCCTTCTTAGCTAGCTAGCATTAGCCAAGGGACAACTCAATGACGTCACTACGCGGGGTCATGCGTGTTGATCAAAAGATGACTGTCAACATTTATAATCCTGCAATATGCTTTACATTAAATTCCTCGTCCATATGATTATCTTCAAATATTTTCAAAACACAAAGTAAGGGTTTAGGAGTGTCGAGACAAACATACTTTGTGTGGGTTTAATATAAAAGGGCTGTAAGTTAGAATGAAAATAACCATCTAACAAATAAGAGTTTATGTACCAGATAAACTGTTAAAGCAGACTGTACCTTGAATCCCACTTCTGTTTTGAACGATGCTACACAGAGCATGTGTAGCCGGGGAACGTTAATCTAACTATATAATGGTTCAATTTAACTGAATTCAAACTGCAAGCTGACCAATGTGACTGACAAAAACGTTTTAGGCAAAGTTTGATAGTATTACCTTTAGGTTATAAAACACGCCTAAAGTGCCTGCTACCTGGCCACAAAAGTCAACCTGACATCCAGCCATTTGAATTAGTTGTATTCTTCAAGGTTGTGTTCATCAAATGAATGCATAAAAGTGAACTTAACCCGCCATATCAAAGTCCCCTACTGCCTCCAAATACCCCCCTCCCTCCCACCGCTTACAGTTTTCCCCCCTCCTTTCACCGTCGCCGCCATCTTAAGTTCCCACCTACCTGAAATTTCCGAGCACTTTTCTTTTACTAAATTCTCGTTGAAGGAGTCGCCATCCGCGTCAAATCGCACTCAATCCGTAATTGGAGTTTTCCAAACTACCTCTCGGTACCCAACGAGGTACTGGCAGGTTCGTTTGAGCAAGTTAAAGACCGGTCCGAGAGAGACTGGGTTTGGATCGCTGAATCTAGCGGTTGCGGGGAGGAGACTTTCGACGCAGCGAAATGGAGGAACGAGCGACTGCTGACAAAGTGCGGACCGGATCAACATCTCGCGAGATTTGTGTTACCGCGCTATTTCCGCATCGCGTTTCAGACAGATAAGTAGCTACTGTTTTAGGTAGGTGTTGCATTTAAGCAGGTGTTATTTAATTTGGTAGTAACCATAATGGTTACTCAGTTGTAACATTAACAGAGGCATTTTTAAATCCTGCTGCCGCATGCACAAGTGTCATGTCGTTTTAAAAACTGCGAGATTTGCTGCGTGTTAGCTAGTCAGGCTAGCTCTAATACTAAATGCGGTAGCAAGATTTCGTTACATTTCGTCGTTACTTATTTGCGCACGTTAATTTGACCTTTCACGCATGTCTGACAAATGTAAGGAAACGTACATAGCATTACTACATAAGAGAGGCACTCTATATCTGAAGTGTTAACTCACTGAATTGTCAAAAATAGTGAACATTTTTCAAACTTATTCTCTGACTAATTTGAAAAGTTATTGCTCACTAGTTTACTCCTAGACCAGTGGTCACAAACCCTTCTGGACTGTCTCAACAAAACACCCTAGACCCAACCAACCTATTCTTCAGGGAATTATTAGCTGTTTCAGTAGTAGGTTGTGGTATTAAGACCTAAAGACATAAACTCTGGTAAAGCAGGGCTTCAGGAGCATGGCTGATGACCACTTCTCTAGAGCAGAGGTTTTTAAAACCATTCCTTGGTGCACCAGCCCTGCACAATTTAGCTTTCTTTACTACAGATACACCTGACACACTGCTCAGCGAACTGTCAATCCCTTAATAGATGGGCTTATGAGGGTAGGGAGGAATTCAGACTACACCAGACAGGGTATTACTCCCATGCTAAGATTTTTTTTTTTTTTTAAAACCCAAAATCAAACAAGGGATTTATAGGAAATTCTGGTGGACAATTGAGTCAGAAGAGTTGCAGAAATTAGCAACAATTTCTATAGTTAGATTAAATTTGAAATCAGTATGATTTTAATGCCACACAGGGCACTACATACAACGAAGCAATACATAACACACATGTAAATAAACAACAATTTTGTTTAATAATTATTCTTACTTGCTTTCTTTTTGAGGGGAACATACTTAAAGGTATAAACTGTTTTGCTCAAATAGTTAACCAGTAATATCTTGTCCCTTCAATCCTGCTGCTGGTTTGCACATACAAAACCAGCATCCTTTTATTCAGTTGATGGTCCATGCTTGTATGCAATGCATCTTTTACGGAAAATGTTTGCCCACACATGGATGCTTAGACCTCATCACAATAATCTCTCAATTTATAAATATATTCATGAATCAACAGTTAAAGAGGACAGGTTTTGTCAGAAGTACAAACTCAGTTCACAGGCATTTGCTATCCCTATTTTCTTGAAGCAGTTTTACTGCCTTTTTTTTCCCCCTTTCTTTTTTTTTTTTTTGAAAAAAAACTGTCTTGCTTTAACAAGGGAGTGCCACTACTGAGACCTGAAACAATGACATTATAACAAACAGTGAATATGTTTATTATATAAGGTAATTAATGTTAACAATAATAATTACAAAAGGAATATCACTATTCTACTGTATTCTGTTCCAGCTCATGTAGAGTCAGAGTGTAGGAAAATGGGAAAGTTTGTTTTCCATTTAAATTTTAAAATATCAAACAAGATGTACAGTTAATAATATTTTTTAAAGATTAAAATAAAATAATTCTGCAGACGTTCATTGTAACGTTCATGGAAGTTGTGCCTCTGATCACGGTCTTGCTGTAGATGCATTGAGAGCAGAAAGCAGACGATGTGTTTCTTTAAGTTCATTTTCCAAAAGTGCTGTTTCTTCAATCTAGTTATAGACAGAGCACGCACTAGACAAACAGAAAAGCACTAATTAAGCCGTCTTAGAATCCATTTCCCACTTCTTCATATGCAGTTCGCAATCTCTATAGCTGGTTTTTTTTTTTTTTTTTTTTTTTTTTTTTTTTTTTTTTTTTTTTTTTTTTTTTTTTTTTTTTTTTTTTTTTTTTTTTTTTAACAGCCATGAGTTCATAAATGGGAAATATGTGTCACACAATGCAGTACAATGCAAACTGATCTCTGAATACACCTCTGGAGCCATCAGCCTGGAGACAACCCTGCAGGGATTGTATGTATATATTTAATATTACAGAACACAGCCTTTAGTCTCTGAACATCCACAGGCCTCTTTAAGAAGATTCTAAATATAAATGAAAAGCACTGGAGTGGGGGTGGGGGGTGGGTGTACCTTAAATTGCACCAATATAACCACAGTGGATAAATATACTGAGCAGCCCTCTGAACTGTCTTCTGCCCTCCACTCAGGTAATTTGAACACTCATGTATGATCACTGTAGCTTCAGCAGGCTTGGAGTGTCCTGCTTAAACTTCTACTTCTAGGTTTGCAGTTCAAGACCAGTAAATCCCTTGCTTCAGCCTTGCCTAGTACTATCTGGACTCTCCATCCTTATGTGAGCTGAACAGGGCCAAATCTCCAGGCCCACCAAGTCTGGAACTGCGAGGAGGAGTGGAGGCCCTCGTGACAGATGGAATAAGTGGAGGGGGTGCCCCAACTGACAAGGGCGCAACTAGACTGGGTGTCTTGGAGAGAATTCCATTAGGAACATGAGAATGTGGATGCAATGGGCCCAAGCGGGAATAGAGGCTTGGGTGATGTGAAGGTGTGGAGCCTCCTGGAGGATGGAGCTGAGTGTGAGACAGCAAGCCTGCATGCAGCTGGTCTAGGTGGGCTGCATGGGATGGGCTGGGCAGGTGAGGTGTAGAAAGGTGTGGATGCATCCCAAAATAACGCACCCTTTCAAAGTCCTCACGCAATATCTGGGCACGCTGTTCCTCATCCAGCAACCCACCTCCAGGGCCACCAACCTGAGGAGGGCGATCAAAAGGATGAGACATCAACCCAAACTCCGGCCGGGTCACAGAGGACGAAGCTGAAGAAGTGGAGGTAGGTGCCGCTGGATGATGGGGGCCCGCTGCCACTGCTGCCGCTACAGCAGCTGCTCTCTCTGCCTCAAGGTATCGGGCATGCTGATGCTGAAGTAGGCGGGACAAGTGCGGATCAGTACGCAGTGCAAGATGGGGATCTGGCCGTTGGGCTAAGATCTCTCTACGCTGCTGTTGCTGCTGCTGAGCAGCAATTTCCCTCCAAGGATCCCAGGGAAAGCTGTGAGGAGCCTGTGAGTGGCCTTGAGGGGGTGTATGCGGATGGGCGGCAAATCGATCCAGTGGACCTCCTACAACTAGTCCAGCTGATCCACCAGCTCCACCAAGATAAGCCTCGATAGCCAACCGGGAGCGATCCAGAAGTGGAAGATGATGGTGGGTAGGGTGTGGGGTAGGAGGAGGAAGAGGCACTCCAGATGTGGGAGCCAATGGAAGGGTTGAAGAAGGAGTTGAAGGATGGTGTGTGTGGCGACTGTTTGGCCGCTCAAAGCTATGAGGGGGTACGGCTGGATGCGGTAGGGAGATGGGCACTGGCTCAGGCTCCTCCTTTCTCTCCTCCTTGACTTTCACTGGGGGATGAAGCAGCCCAGGAGGGAGACTAGTGGGAGGCTTAGAAACTGGAGTCGTCGTCCGGTCAGGCTTCTTGAGTGGAAGTGAACTGACTGAGGAGGAGGAAGAGGATGGACCACTGCTCTCTCTTTGGGATGGATGGGAGGGTTCTGAGCTGAGAGCATGTGCCTGTCTACCAAACAAGTCCAGAGGGGAGGATGCTGATGGGGCATTTGGAGGAGGGGTTGCAAGAACAGACGACGTGGATGACCGAGGTCTGTCTGGTGCTGAGGAGGTTGATGCTGGTACCCTGGAGGATGAATGCTGTCTTTTGTCCGACTCTCGATCTCGCTCCCTTTCTCTTTCACGATCCCGCTCCCTATTTTGTCCATCAGACTGAGAAGCAACTACGCTTAGGGGGCCCAGCCCATTCATGTGAGAGCTAGGAGTGCTGCTGCGGTGCTTGAGTGCACCGGGGGACATTCGCACAGGTTGACGACCATAAAGTAGACTGTCCCTAAGAGGTGATGTGAAACACATTAAATATGTAAACAATTATATACATAGATCTGTCTAAAAACAAATTTATATAGTTACTTAGGCATATAACCAAAAGGCATTTATGTATACACTGAGTTGTGGCACACCTGTCTTTTTCATCTTTTATTTGAGTCAGTTCTCGTCCTCCCATGTCTTTCCCTCTATCTCTCTCATCCCTTTTTTCCAGTCCTTTGGCCCAAGAGGGTCCTGAGGGGAAAGGAGGGGCAACATGTAGGCGATTCCATGGATCGTGTGGGTTGCCCAATCCTCCTACTGCGCTTGCAGAGGATTCTGCCTTATGGCCAAAAACCGAACTAGCACCTAAACCGAAAAGTACACACATAATAATGGGTCAATGCATGGAATCATGTTAAAAGTGCCTTTAAATAAGATATGTTTTCTTAAGCAAGTTAATATTTTGACCTACCCAGTGAGGGGCTACCCAGTCCCCCAAAGGCACCAGCACCCAGTGCTCCCAACGGTGGAAAGGGGGGTGAGCGGCCGTATGGATCTGTAATGCACAACAACCCACATCAGGATTGATTACGACAGTCTCACTAACAAACTGACTGCTAACAGAAAACTATGCAAATAATAAAGGACGAATTTTAGCTGCTTGCCTTGGAGGGTACATTTATTCTATGCCCAGTTTTAGGTTTGATGCCACTCATCAACTTTAAGAGCTTGATTACCTTTCCTGCATTAAAATATTTTAGAACAATAGGCTAAGCTACAGTTAAGCTCATACTCAGCTCACTCATCCAATCTCTTACCCAGATGTGTTGCTGGGGTGAGGAAAGAGGAGTGGGGCGTTGATGGAGGGATGAAGGAAGTGGAGGACGGATTGACTCCACCTGAGAAGACACAGGTGTCAACTCAAATATTTATTTAACACCCTTTAATGGAATACCATTGAGTGTTTTCATTTCATTCATTGTTTAATACTCTGATGTTAGATCCTCTCCAAGCCATCTGATAAAATAGCAACTAAGTTGCTTGTGTATGTGAGACAGCACAGTTTTATGTAGTGTAATGTCAAGCAAACTGTCTGTATCTTAGTTACTACAAGTTATAATAATAGCCTCAAATGAAGAATAGGATAACTTCTCGTGTGAGTGGATAAAGAGTTTCTGCTGGGATACATAAGTATAAAAAAGAAATACACATACTAGCAGCTGCAAAGAGACTGCCGGGTCTAGTGAGATCATGGGATGGAGGCAGAGGACCTCCAAGTGCACCACCAGGTCCAGGGAGACGGGATAGCAAGTCATTACGTAATTCCAGCTTTTGAGGATCTGCCTGCATCAACTGGAAGAGTTCAAAGCATGAGGCATCAATATAAAGTAATTTTTAGCAACAATTCAGAACACCACACAATATCAGAATATGAGAATGTTTGAGACATATTCCACTAAGGAGACAAACACAAAGAGAATGGGCAAAATAAATGAACAAACCTTAACTTTCTCCTGATGCCTCAAAATCATCCAGGCCACACGCACATGCATAGCACACCACTTTCCAGGCTTCTGCAGGGTTGTAAAAAAGTGTGAATGCTATTTATCAAAAAATAAACTAGATAAACAAAAAAGAAAGTTTGATGGGCAGATAAGTCATACTTACACTACTGACTTTTAGTGATGGTGCAAATGGGTCTGTTATCTGTGGAAATGAAATGCGTCAATTTACTATAAACCAGATAGACAGGCACCGTGGTTACAATAAATAAGAAATAAACATGAACCAATCTTAGAAATACATTACGCTAGTGCTTTATTGCAAGCTCCATACCCTGGGGTCTTTAGGTTGGAGGTGGGGTGGCACAACTCCCAGGCGAGCAGGCATATCTGGAGCAGTTCCCTGGAGGGCAACAAGCTATCACAAGACAC
This sequence comes from Pangasius djambal, assembly GCA_022985145.1. Lineage (NCBI taxonomy): Eukaryota > Metazoa > Chordata > Actinopteri > Siluriformes > Pangasiidae > Pangasius > Pangasius djambal. The sequence continues at coordinate 11,071,660 of CM040986.1, read as the reverse complement.
CATTGTAAACCATTATAAGTACCGATACAGCTAACTGCATGCGTTACCTTTTTTCATAAACTATAATAATAATAATAATAATAATAATTTTAAAAAGGTAATTATAATAATAATATTTTGTAGTGTAAAAATGTATTTTAAACCATAAAAAATAAAGAAAAGTATTAGTGGAAGACTACATCTAGTTTCTTTTGGGTTGACTACGATATGTATTTTTTAAAACTGTATCTTAAATAAGCTTTTTAGAGTTTACTTAAAACTATTTAAAGCTATAATTAAAATAAGGCAGTGGTAACATTCCTTACCTTGGGTTGAAAGGCTCCTTGCAAGGAACTAAATGGTCCAGTGGGGGGAAGTACAGGCTGGATTCCAGGCACAGGCGGTGGGTACTGAGGAAAAAACTTACAGAAAAATAATGCAATATCAGAGCAATGTCACTTCACAAGTATTACTCTGCTATATCCATACAGAGACAAATATGAGTCCAACATCACTGTCAATTAGTCATCATATGTCGCAGCTTTTGTTAGCTGACAATGGTGTCATGTTCAGTTCAAAAGCACAAAACTTACTGGGTGTCGAAAGAGACCATCTATCTTGCCTGTGAATTTCTCAAACTAGAAAAGAAATAAAATCACTCAGTAATGATATTAATACTACTCACAACTTTACTGCAAAAAAAAAAAAAAAGGTATCTCAAAAAGAGTTACTCTGAAATGAGTCACTGGCATTTGAGGCCTCCTCACCATTGGAGGAGCTGCAGCGGGTGGGTGCAGAAAGTGTTGGTGGGTGTGGGTGTGCTGGTGTTGATGGTTGTGCTGATGGAATTGGTAGGCCAACGGTGGGATAGAGGTCTGGGCCTGCACTGGCCTGCTGGAGCTCCCAGAGCTGGAGGAGGAAACTGAAGCACCACCTGATGCTGAGCTAACACTCACTCCAGCACTGCTCCCAGAGGCTCTTCCTTCCCGCTCTGTGCTTTGGGCCAGGAAGTGCGGGTTCATATCTTGACGAAGCAGCTCTGAATCTGTATGCATCAGTGAATAAACAATTTAATTATCTATACAAGAGGAAAAAGTCTGGGAACTACTGCATTCACCTATGAAGAGTATCTGAGTAACTGTGCTGAAACGATTTAGCCTTTGTAGCTGTGTGCACAAAAGTGGAGTGAAATGTACCTCCTGAAGAGCGAGGGGACACCTGCAGAAGAGGAGGAGGTGGAGGGAGAACAGGTGGAGGGGTGAAGAGCGCACCAGGGCTTGGGCGTGAAGAAGGCCGCAGCACACCAGATGGGCCTCGGACCGCAGATGTACTAGTAGAGGGAGTAGACGGTCGAATTGATGAGGAAGAGGCGGATGAAGATGGAGTCTTAACTGAGGTACTGTTCCTGATTTTAAAAATTAAATAAATAAAAAACAGTATACCAAAGTTAGAGAAGAATGATTGATTCAACAACATTGTAAGTACTTCTGTAAGGAAGTACTCTAGCACTCTGTCATACTAGTCAAGTAGGTAAAAGGAGACTTGATTAAAACTAGGGATAGAATTAAGTAATCATTTTATTTTATCTTGCCACTGAATTTCACTGACCTGCTGTTGATATAGACACCATGTGGGCGGCCAGGGATGGAGAGAAACGATTTCGGTTTATGCTGTGGGGGGCTGCAATCATGGCGGTGGTGTGGTGCGGCATTTCCATTTTGCTCGGCCAGTGAGGTGGAGACAGAAGCCGGAGAACGGGGCAACAGAAGTGAGGATGAGGTAGAGGTGGCTTCAGCGTATGGCAGCTCCAGACTCCTCTCTTGACTACGCTCCAGGCCAGAGACTCGGGGAGTCACTGACAGACGAGCAGGCCCACTGTTTGAAGGCAACAGGGCACAGCCATTGCTCACAGTAGAGGCCATACTTACTGGGTTGGAGGACACTGCAAGAAAAATACAAAATGCTTTACCTTAAGCTCTTCTCTACCACCAAGAAATACACACATCATCATGGCAGTAATAAAACTTTGGAGTCAAAGTTTCTATGCATGTTAGGGCACCTGTATAGTCCAAAAAATAACAGTTTTGTAAACAAAACGCCACAACAAAACTGCCCTTCCTAAAAAGTGCCAAAAGCTGGACTATTTGCATAGCGTCATACAATTTTGCATTTATTTGCATATGCATTAGAAATGATATGCATTCAGAAATGACTGGCTTCTGACGATAAATTCACACAGTAAACAAGTAGTTTTAGCATCTAATGTAATAATACAACTAACTGGAGTTCATGATAGAGACACTTGTGCCATCTGTAGCTTAAAGACATACATTTGGTAAAAGAACAGTCCAAGAGATCTACCTTCTCTAGTGCTAACGATGAATGTAGGCTCCATATCATTGTCAGAAGCCTGAGGCAAAAGAACAAACAAAAAGTAATGTTAAGTGACATTCATTTAAAATTAGTTAACGCCCCCAAATTATCAATACAAAAGAAATTACTCACCTTATCCCCTGACTCGCTCTCTGCATCACACTGAGAACAAAGTGACAAAGACAATAATGACAAGCGCTGTTAAACGTAAAGTACAATCATGTGTAAAACATATCTATACACACAATGTGAATTCTACAAAACCTATAAAAAGAGACATTCTTACAATGTATCCTGTCTCCATGAGGTTTCCTGACACCTGTAACATAATTCACAAATGTTGGTTGTGGATGAAACATTTTTAAGAAGCAAAACAAAACATATATTATCTAATGAATCATAGGTAATCATAGTTTGGCAGTAATGGCCAAGAGAAAAGCAAACAAGGAACAAAACCAAACTACATGCTGAAGACCAACTGAAGTATTGATAGACAATAAACAGATTTTTATGACTAATTAGGACTTATGACTAAACTCTGTCCCTTACCTTGGCTTCTCTCTTTTTCTTCTCATTTCTACGCTTCTCCCAGCTACTGGTGGTGTAAGTAGCTGGAGCTCCTTCCTCTGGCTCTGTGAGTGGCCCTCCATTCTCATCCAAGCCTCTCTTCCTTTTGCTCCCTCTTCCCATCAACATACCAGCTCGCTCTGGCGGCTTCAGAGAACAATCCATCTTTTATAATGCACATGCAGAAATTAAATGAGTTATATCATTACTAAAAATGCCCCCACCCACGTATTATGTAAAATGATTAACTACAAAAATCTCTGTTGCGCAAATTACTTAGAGGAAACTCAGCCCAAAAATCATGGCTTATAGCAAAGCAAATAAATCAAACAAATCCAGAGGACAAACTGCATAAGCAGACTAAACAGACCACTTCCCCACACCATGTACCAAATAATTTGGAAATGGACTACTAATCACACATACCTCCAAAGCCTCCAAGCTTATAAAGCTGGCTATGGCAAATCCATCGATGATGTCTTCCTCACAAGACACAGATTCCCGCTTCCTCCGACGTGGAGGCCGGTGCCTGGCACCTGGAAAGACGGGCCGACATTCTCCACCACTAGCACCAAGGAGGGAGTCTCTGCAACGTTCTTGCTCTGAGCCTGAGGAAGGTGATGAGGCCCCAAGGTTCGCTCTCCTCCTGCGTCGCTCTCTATCGCGCTGAGAACGTGAGCGACGGCTCTGTCTCAACCCTCCGCTTCGACTCGGCCCATCCATGTCAAATCGAACCCTACACAGTCCGTACAAAAGGCACTAAAACCTTGGTCCACAGAGGGACCTTACTTTTACTGAGGGAAACCAACACCTGCTGGACCAATGTAGGTACCCCAGTTCAAAATGGAGTTAATATGTCTGCTTACAGCTTTGCGGCCATTGCAGAATGCATGCCATCAGCACACTGCTGTCTGACGAGGGTTGACTGAGGATGTGTTTTCCATAAAACCGGGTTGTTGTATACTTCAGGCTATTTCCTTCCACGTTACTGTCTTTGTATCAAGACATTGTGAGTTTCATCTAGGAGAAAATACAACATTTTATCATTAATCTATTTACACATTTACAGAACAACACCACAATTTCTGGATAAACAGAAAAATACATGTTAGAGAAAACATTCATCAGGTAGCTTTTGTACAAGAAAGACGATAACCAAGACGTGAATGAAGAGCTATCAAAGTGTAAATTTAACAAATAAAAACCAAAATATGAACTTTTATATTGCTACATCTGAGCATTCAAATATCCATGGTTTCTAACAGTAATAGGTAGTGACTATAAAGACTTAAGAAATATTATAGAAGCTAATTAAATCAGCAAGACAGTTAAATATTTGTTATTTAGCTGGCTATCTTAAAACTGACAGCTAAGGTTCAGTATATACAAGACGAACATCACATTTTGGTGCAGTTGTGATTTTACAAGCGGAAAAGGGGCACACGAAAGTTCATTCTTAAACCAAAACTGAACAAAAGCGTTAGGGAACAACAACGACAGAATAAACAAGCACCCTAAATGAACTCGCTAGTTGTCCAGCCGGTGACGATGGTTAGTTAGTTAGCTAGCCTGTTAACTGGCCTAGCGAGCTTGCTACCTACAGAAATGACGGTAAGGTAATTAACATATTGCTAGCTTGTTACTTGTCCCTACTGAGAATTTTCTGTGTAAACATCGCCATTAAATATAATACCGATTTACTACGCGGTGTCCAATGTGGAAAAAAAAAATCACAACAACGTCTAAACGGTTGTTCATCTTTCAGCCAAAATGACTGAAACAGCTGGATAGCAGGTCGATACATTTTAGCTATTTGCTAACTACGCTATCCCATTACGCTAGCTTAAGTTGTTTGCTAATCAGCTAAAATTATACCAAACACTTGCCTAAGCATCGATGACAGGCTTACGATAACCAGGTCACCTATAACAGCACCTAATTCAACTAACTCAACCAAATCCTAAAAATCGAAGTACAGTGAACCTGTTTGACCGGTTAAAAATACAAGCCATACTAAACTACCCTTAGCTAAGCTAACTACGCTAGCGTTCCTTTGACGAGCAAAAGAGAAAAGGTGAATTCATCTGAGCCACTGGTTGAAAATCGCTTCTCTTTGCGTGATTGTTTACAATGTATGTGTGTATTAAACATAAACAAAACCTTGCTCGTTCTGTTTACATTAGTATTAGTGTGTCGTAATGCGATTCAGATATCACCCACCACTCAAAAGGTGCCGATGCGAATGATCGTTCTCTCCGAGCTTCTGCTCGGCTGGTCCGGTCTCCATTAGACGACAGTGGTGTAGGCCCCGAAGCCTCGGGCTCGATTTACACGGACATGCAGCGTCAGCGTCAGCGCCCGTAACGCAGGCCAGCCTCCTCCTCCCGCGGCCCACTGTCTAATCTACTCAGTCCGGGAAAGTTCAATTATCTCCCTGTTTGCGCAGTTGAAATAAATATTATCTCTCGAGTGTGGTCTTTAAAGGAATTCATAAAACGTTGCAATAAATCCCGATCGTCAAAATCAGATAAATATATACATATTTTTTCATGGTAGCTGAAAAGCTGGCAATAACGTGAATCCTGGGTGGATAACGCTACAGTGAAACTGCATTGTGTGCTTCAGTCGATTTTTTTCCTCTATGATTCACGGACAGCCGTGTATAACTAATGGTAAAGCAGCACTGCCGCCTATTGGTATGAAAGAGAAGCTGGTGTAACGCAAAAGTCACTAAAGATTTATACGTATATATTATATTTCAGTTCCTAAATATTCTTTATAATATAAACCTGAAGCATATAAAACGTTCATTGGTTTGTCTGCTTTGTATGAATGTAGAAATCAATACGCACACATTATTACCATGTTTTACTTTTTATGCATTTGTTATATTTTTTGTTATATCATGTTTTTATGTGCAAACGTAACTAATTTGTAGTAATTTATTTTGTTATGCAAGTTTTTACAACATCGCTAAAACAATAAGGAGTTTTAAATCACCCTACGTACATCCGATGACGTAATGGGAACCGATTAGATGCGGAAGTAAAAGAAGGAAAACAAACGAGCCATTACTCGCAGTTTAGGGACAGTGAGAGAAACCGGCCTCTGGTTCGACAGGTTAAGTATCAGTCTGCTGGACATTACGACCGAAAACAACATCAGTAAAGGTAAACCCTAAAGTAATATATTTTTCGAAGTCCTTCATGTTCTACTCCAAGTTAATGTCTCATTTACCGTTAGCTACTTCGCTAGCAATTTGCTGGCTAGTTCTATTTTTGCCAGCTATCTGACCTAACTGGTAAGACTGGGCATGTGTTTATAATATTTATAAGTCTTTTACATGGCGAGCCAACGTCTGTATAAACCGTACATTTAAAAATATGAATGCCACATTCATTCAGAAAGTATTTATCGTAGTTAATGGTAGCTGGTTATATAAATATCCGCTCATTAGCAATTTCAGTTCCAGTAATTATATTGAACTCTGTTCAGTATACTGTGAGACGGTCGATAGTCAATAAAATGAGAACGCTCATTTTGATTTAGTGTTGCGCCCATCCTTAGAGCCCGACATGTCATGAAATTCTTCTGTGGTCTGTAAATCTGATTTAGAAAAAACACACGTAGTTGTTTTTATCCAATTAATACTACCCACGAGCGCATACACGGCGTTGTAATTTGCGCGCATTAAGGTGTGCTTTGTTTAAAAAAAAAAAAAAAAAATGACGTCAGAACAAGATCTAATCTGAGTCACTCTTTAGGCTGGGTTCTCATGTGATTGCCTGGAATACCTTTGGCATGCTCTCATAATTCAATTTTGGAAATATCATTTAATTGGTCGTTAGTACTGAATGATAAATTAGACATATGTTATTTTGGTTCATTATTAGATGGAGTTCTTATTTGGGCGGAGAAAGACCCCAGAGGAGATGCTAAGACAGAACCAAAGAGCACTGAACAGAGCCATGAGAGAGCTAGACAGAGAGCGCCAGAGGATGGAGCAGCAGGAAAAGAAAATCATAGCTGATATTAAGAAAATGGCAAAACAGGGACAGATGGTAATGTCACATTAATATAATCACATTTACACACTGTCATAATTACTAACCATGATATGTATATCAATATATATATATATATTCATACATCTTAATTGTTCCAGGATGCTGTTAAGATCATGGCTAAGGACTTGGTTCGCACCAGGAGATACGTAAAGAAATTCATCATGATGAGAGCCAATATCCAAGCAGTCAGTCTTAAAATCCAAACGCTCAAGTCAAACAACAGCATGGCACAGGCCATGAAGGGAGTCACCAAAGCCATGGCTACAATGAACAGACAGGTTAGAAACCTCCAGTAAACAAATTCATCATTTCTCTCTTCTAAAGCGTGGAGGTATATTTAGATTTCCATACTTGGATCCTCCATATTTGGAAGCTACCTTGGATGGAGAAAACCAGCACAGAATTGGAGGCCTGATGCTGGAATACTAAACTATGGAACATGCACAGATTTTGTATAATTTTTTTTCTGTCCACTATGTAAAGCAGAATTTTGAAATTTCAAGTAATACATATTAAATGCCAAACACATATAGAGGTTTCTATACAGCTGAATACGTATAATGTTTATAACCTGATATGACAATAAGGTAATGTTAAATTACACATTGTCCATGTGTTTGCTGTTATTTCAACACATGTTCATCAAAACCAAATTCACCATCACTAATACACCAGGGGCCTGTCTTACGAAGCAAGATTTATCGGTTAGCTAGCTATTTGAGCTTAGTTTGAAATCTTAGATCAAACCCTGGATTTCCTGCCTTATAACAAAGGTTTTACTTTGCTGCATTACATCGCCATGGTAACTTATGCTGCACATGCTGAGAGGCACTTGGACCAATCAGCCGTCAGAAAAATGACGCTTATTGTTTGACATAGGCTAGACTTCTGCCTTGAGATATCAGTATTTGAAAATGTATGGTTTTAGGAGCATAAATAGTAGAAAGGTCACTTCAGAGAGTTTATTTAGAGATCATGAAAGTTTCTACGCTTTCTCTGATTTATATCAGACATCCTTCTTATCAGAATTTCTTTTATTTTCTTTACCTGCTTTTATGGCGTGATGTTGCTAGTTCCACTCCACTTGACACTATTGCACTCACTTGTTCTTCAGTCCAAAAGATTTTTCTATGCATCATATGCCACTTTTGACACCAAGCATCTCAGCAAATCATAGCACTTAGCAAATCAAGGACTTTTAAAGAGCATGTACACATTGTACATTTATCAGATAATCATCAATAATTAACAGTTGCTTATCAGAGGTATGATTTTAAAATAGGATTCCAGAGTGATTGGTTCTATAGACTGCACTTACATTCCAGCCACCAGTCAGAATAGTCACTACTTGGGTATTACCACATAAATGTTGGGAAATTTCAGTTTTTCAGTCACTGTAGCGAAAGTTCTAACTAAGGTTAACCCTAGTACCCTTATGAGGTAGACCCCAATCATCCCTGACCACCCAGCTGGCAGAAGTAACATTTTTTTAAGGAAAAAAAAACAAAAAAACAAACATTGCTCTTTGCTGGAATCATGAGAAGAGTTAATTGTGATTGCATTCGCTAGGTTTTGTTAAGTGGATACTTGGTCAAAAACCCAGGCTATGTTAAACCTGCTTTGTGAGACAGGCCCTGATTTGCAAAATAAAGTACTGTGGTTTGGAATAAAGCCTAATATTTACAGAATTTACTAAAATCACTGAAACCTCTTTTACACAGTTAAAGTTGCCACAGATTCAGAAGATCATGATGGAGTTTGAGCGTCAAAGTGAAATTATGGACATGAAGGAAGAAATGATGAATGATGCAATTGATGATGCAATGGGAGATGAGGATGATGAAGAGGAAAGGTAGGATCATGTATTTTAGAAGTATTTTAGACTGAACTATAAATCTGCATGCACGAATTTGCTATATTGCACTTATTTTATTTTTGCTTTTTAGTGACGCTGTGGTTTCCCAAGTGCTGGACGAGTTGGGTCTGAATCTTTCAGATGAACTTTCAAGTATGTAAAATACACACTAATCGTATATCATTATTATATACATATCCAGATGTCAGTTCTTATCAGTGATTTGAACTTCTCCCTGTTTTCACACAGACCTGCCATCTACTGGGGGAAGTCTTTCAGTCGCTGCTGGGAAGAAAGCTGAGCCACAGCCAACTTTGGCAGATGCAGATGCTGACCTGGAGGAAAGACTAAATAACCTCAGAAGAGACTGAGGGAGACACGTTATGTTAAGGCTTTAGGGTGGAAATGTGCATCAAGTTTTCTAACAGCTTACTATAGTATTCAGAGATTAAATAAGAGGACAGATGGACACTGCAGTATTTGAATGCAGTGTCTGGTTTTTTGTTTTTTTTTCCCCTCTCTCTTTGCTTTAAGCATTCTTATGTGAATGCTTGTATTCATTTTTTTTCTACTGTAAATGTGCTGTATGTTGTTCTTCTACCAAACAAGTGCTCAAAACAAAGATTTTAATCCTTAAACAGTTTTCAGCACCTTGCTGGAACTAGCTGAGGTATAAACACTAAGCAGTACTTTAACAACAAAATTCAAAAATACAATCGGCTGTTTAGTTAGTGAAATAAATATTAATAAAGCTGTCATTTTATATATGCCACTTCACGGTAATACCATTGTAGTCTTATTACAGAACTGTAATTCTTCAAAGCGTGGTGGTTTTTACATTAATCCAAACCTTTGATCTGGTTCTAGTCACGATCAGAATATCCTTTTGCTACATTTTCCTAAATGTTTCACACAGCAGTATGTGATGGGCCATTGGGTTTTACATATCTCAAATGATCACTCTTAATTTCTCTAAAAAAAAAAAAAAAAAGAACTTACACAAATGTGATTATTGGTATACTTTAGTAATATATTTATCTACAAGTAAATGAAATGGGTATGCTTTGCCTTGTTTTTCTTTCTTAATAAATATTTTTCACATTTATCAGCGACTGATCAAACCTGACATTTAGATGATATACTGAAAGCAAATCAATGACTGAATGTTACACTCCACACTAAAGAGGCTGAAAATGTCATGGCAAAGGCATTGTTTTAAAATAAACCCAGCTAATGATGCACTGATAGGGACGTATGGCCATCGCTACACTGAAAATCATAGTTTCTAAAATGTGAAAGTGGTACTTGCTAATTTCAACATTTTTAATCCTGTCTCACTAGATGTACAAAACTGTTCCTATATTGGTTGACTGCTAACCAAAACCTTTTTTTTCTGTCATTTGCCAGTAGTGATACACATAGTAGTGGCTGCAGATTTAAACACAGAACATAGGGAATACTGAATTGTTCCAAAAATGTTTCAGGATACATTCATGAAATGAGCAGAAATTACAGAAAGCTCTGCTTTCTAAATTTAGATACTGAAAGAAAGACAAATACAAAATTAATGGTCTTTGTATTTTTTTGCAAAACAATTAGATTCAGTGAACTACACTGAACTTACAACACTCAAACATTAAATAATAAAAAAAATAACTTTTGCTTATATACATCCTACAAGTGTAATGGGGCTTGACAAAAACTTACAGTTTCATAAGAAAGAAGTGTGATTGCGAAATAAAGTCATGCCAGTCTAAAAACAATCTGGCTACTGTAGAAGGTGAGACACGGTTTTAGATTTTGCTTAAGTCCTGCTGTATGAGGCGCACACGTCCCTCAAATTATAGGTTCAGACGGATTCAGTCAGCTGACTGACCAGCTAACGTGATGAGAAAACATTAATAGATGCAAGTTAATCCAAGGCGTGCTGAATAACTTTAGAAATCTAGCGACCTTCAGTATAAGCTCACAAATAAGAACTACTCTGAAAATATCTGCTACAAGACAAAAGCACATACTTGTTATTTAACTTAGAATTTTTGATGGTTAAAGTTTTTTTTTAATGGAATAGAAATTCAGTACAATTTGTCAATAGACAATCATGCATTCTAAAATTTCAATTCAGATTTTGGGCTTTTGTATTCTCACTGTACGTTTTGATGTGCACTCGCCATTATTCTTTCACGGTGCATGTATATAGAAGGTGTACATTTTAGCACTGTGTGTTATTCAAAAGTCCACTGTGTGCAGAATATGACCGTTTGAGGTGTTACATGCAAAGTATGCAAAATATCCACAAGGTGAAAGCTTTGCTTGAAGCAATGCCCCATAATACCATTTATATAAAAATAGACCAGGACCATAACTATTTTATACAGAGCTCAATCGAGACTAAACACAATGTGTGTTTTAAAAAGAAATTACAGGGCATTCTAACGATGGGTTTGTCCTAAAGAGTAGTAACATAAATAGATCTGCAATACAGCCATTTTCTCATAATGTCACATGGCATTTTATTGCAGATTAACTGTAAACC